>VWYE01010528.1:308-14358 GCA_013398995.1 Alaudala cheleensis | reverse complement strand
CGCCGGTCCCCCCCCCCCCCCCCTGGCTCGCTCGGGGGTGGGGGGGGGGGGGAGAGCGAGGGGAGGGGGGACAGCTAGTGTATGCAGCCAACAGCACCGCCCCTAGGCGTGGAAGCCGGGGGATAGGGGGGGCGGGGCGGTGGGCTGAGCTTTTTACCTAGAGGGCAAAGAGGGTACCTCCCATAAGGGGAGTGGCGCCCCTCCCACTCTCAGGCCCGTGATGTTCTATAGCAATATCCTGTGCCGTGGAGCTGGCTCAGGAGATGACGTCATCGAAGCAAGCAGGCCCTCCACTAGCTCCCTACATCGGAGCAAATCCTGGACAGCAATCCCTAGTACCGGCACTTGTCGAGGCAGACCTAAAAGCAAATTCAACAGAATCAGACAGCTCTCGCTCAGGCAGCTCTTCTGAAGAGCAAGATGAGATCACAGTTGCCCTGAACAGGCAAAGGAGGGGAAAGATAGCCAGAAGAACCATAAGGGACAGTAGTCCAATAGCCAAACCTACATGATCAAAAAGGGGAAAAAAGGGAAGAACCGGTTCTGCAAGCCCTTTTACAGCAAACAGTCGGCAATCAGGGGCCAATATATATAAAGGTTCTGTACTCCCTTGTGGAGTTAGAACAGTGGAAGAACACTGTTGGAAAATATAAAGAAAATCCGGGTAAAGTAGCAAATTTAGTAAAAAGGGCAATTAACACACAAAAACCTGACTGGACTGATTTGAAATCTATGGTGGACACATTGCTTGATCCCACTGAGAGACAGATGGTTAATAAAGCTATTACAACTTCAGTAGAGGCAAATATAGCAAGTGGGTTGATCCAGGGTACCGTTGCGGAGTTTTTTCCATCAGATGACCAAAAATGAGACCCAAATGTGCCAGAACAACTGGCAAAACTAAAGCGATATCAAAATCTCATGGTAATAGATTAAAACATGGTGTCCCTAAAGCTCTAAACTGGTCAAAGCTTTAAGAAGTAAAGTAAAATTATGATGAATTTCCCACTGATTTTTAAAATAAGAGAAGCTGCTATTAAATATACAAACCTAGATGCTAATTAAGCTGATGGAAAAGCCCATCTAATTTTCTTGTTCATTGGTCAAGCTACAAATGGCATAAGGAGAAAGCTGCAAGAGCTAGACGGTGTTCAAGACAAATTTATAGAAGTGGCCTGGAAGGTGTATCGGGACAGGGGCCCAAGTGACAGAGTTAAACACCAACCTAGTAAGAAGGCGACTCAGGACAAATCATCCAAGAAAACTTCCCCTACGGACAAACATCAGTGCGCCTATTCTAAGAAATGGGGACACTGGAAAAATGACTGCCCAGTGTTGAAACAAAAATCCGCAGTTTCCCAACTCACAGTGGGACAAGACTCATGCTCAGAATGATGGGGACTGAAGGCTTCTCCCCCAGCAGAGCCTTCAGTTATAACTGAGGTGGGAGAAAGATGTAGAGGTGGTTTTCCCAGGGAAGAAGAAAACTCTGGACCAAAGCCCTGGGAGACCCCGTTGTGGGTGCCATGAGCAAGAGGCTTGTGGACATGTTCAAATATGCTAATGTTACTAGAAAGTTCTTTGTTGTTTGTGTTACCATAGGTTGATTTTTGGTGCAGAGATTTTAATATTCCTAATTGTTCTTCCCTACTGGACCCTTCCCTCAGATCCCACCTTAACTCCCCTCCCACATCAAAATGTATAGATACCCCTGTCTAACCCAGGCCCGGTGCTTTTTGGCCTCATGCCTTTTGGACTCTTGTTACTGCCTTTTTCCAGTTCACTCTAAACACAGTGTACGCTTCATTGTTTGTTATTTTTGCATTATTAAAGTTCAGTTTCAAGACAATTGGATCAAGGCTGCCTCTCATCAAGTTGCCATTTGGGGCTGAGTCCCAAGGAAACTCCAAAGGGTCTGACAGTCCGGGCTCGGACTCTGCGGGAGTTTCAGAAAGACAGTTTTGGTAGATAGTGGAGCAGCATATTCTATGATAAATATTTTGGAAGGGAAACTGAGTCAAGATACTGTACATGTTGTTGGGGCTACAGGGGTAAGCAAAACATGGCCTTTCTTCCAACCTTTAAAATTTAAACTGGAGAAGCACTGGATAACTCATAAATTCCTTTACATGTCTAACTCCCCCAACCCACTGTTGTGGAGAGACCTGCTAGAGAAATTGGAAGCAGAGATTAAATTTAAAAAGGGAAAGGGTGTACAAGTTGTAATTCCTGAGTCTAAATTTGTTGAAGGTGCTGCACTTATTATACAGGGAAGATGTGGTGAAATCCCCAATGAAGTTGAAAATGCTGTAAACCAAATAGTGTGGGCCAGTGATATCCCAGGAAGATCCAAACAAGCAGAACGTGTGAGTATTGCACTCAAACCAGGAGACACACTGGTAAGGCAAAAAACAGTACCCTTTAGAATTAGAAAGTTATAAGGGATTGACATCTGTAATTGAAAAATTCCTGCAACATGGGTTATTAGTGCAATGTAAGTCCAGATACAACACCCCCATACTTGCTGGTAAGAAGGTGGATGGTAAGAGTTATCAATTAGTGCAAGATTTAAAAGCAATTAACAAACTTACAGAGGGCGTACACCCAGTGGTAGCCCATCCCTACACCCTTTTGACCACACTGACAGATGAATTAGGGTGGTTTACTGTTGTAGACCTGAAGGATACCTTTTTCTGCATTCCTCTGCATAAAAACAGCCAGGAGCTCTTTGCTTCTGAGTGGGAAAATCCTGAGACAGGGAGAAAAAGCTAGCTTACTTGGACAGTCCTACCCCAGGGTTTTAAGAATAGCCTGAAACCAGCTAGCAAAGGAATTGGAAGATTGGAAGAGACAAGAGCCAGGAGGGGTTATTCTTGAGTATGTTGATGACATCCTGATTGCAGCCAGAACCAGAGATTCCTGTATACAGCTTACCATAAGTTTACTAAACTTTTTGGGACCTAGTGGGAACAGAGTTTCCAAAGACAAGGCACCAATTACCAAGAAACCAGTAGTTTACTTGGGGCCTGAGATCTTCCATGTACATCAACAGCTCAGCAAAGAACAGAAAGAAGCCATCTGTCGACTCCCAGAGCCCCGTACCATGAGAGAGATGCAGGCTTTCCTGGGAATGGTAGGTTGGTGTTTTTTGTGGAGAGCAAATTATGGACTGCTGGTAAAACCCCTATATGGAGCACTAAAAGCACCTGAAAAAGAAATTATCATATGGACTGAAAACACAGGAGCAGCTTTTAAACAGCTGAAACACTCTCTAATGTCAGCTCTAGCACTAGGATTGCCAGATTTAACTAAACCTTTTGAACTCTTTACATATGACAGACTGAATGTGGCTTTGGGGGTATTAGCACAGCGTCTCAGGAACCAACGGAGGTCTGTGGCCTACTTTTCTAAACAGCTAGACAGTGTTGCTCAAGGCTGGCTGGGGTACTTGAAGGCTGTGATGGCTACTGTCATCTTAATTCAGGGGCCTGAAAACTCACCCTTGTGCGACATATTATAGTGTATGTACCCCATGCCATTGCAGCTGTACTTGAACAAAAGGGAGGACATTGGTTGTCTGGCAACCAGATGCTTAAATATGAGTCACTGTTGTTAGAACAAGATGATGTTACCCTGAAAACAACTTCTGTTGTTTACCCTTCCATGTTTCTGTTCTCCACCTGATTAATTGACGATGTGTCTGAGCATGACTGCCTGCTGACAATCAAAGACGTGTATTCCAGCAGACCAGACCAGAAGGACGTGCCCCTGGAAAATCCAGATTGGGAGCTTTTTACAGATGGGAGCAGCTTCATGAGAAATGGTGAGTGAATGACAGGCTATGTAGTGACCACTGAGAACACAGTGATTGAGGCAAAGTCTCTGCCTGCAGATGTGTAATCGCAGAAAGCTGAACTGATTGCACTGATGAGGGCCGTAGACCTGAGTGAAGGAAAGAAGGTAAATATATGGACTGACTCTAAATATGCATTTAGTGTTGTCCAGGTCCATGGAGCCATTTGGAATCAGAGAGGACTTTTGAATGCTCAAAGTAATCAAATCAAACATGCTGAACAGATACTTGCTCTCTTGGAGGGCATCAGAAAGGCCATTGAAGTAGCTATCATGCATTTAGGAGTCATCAGAAAAGGAAAAACCACTCCAGAACTGGGAATTTGATTTGCTGATGAAGCAGTGAGAGGAATTGCAGAAAAAGGTATTCTTGCAGTAATTCCAGAAAAAGAGATTGATTGGTCAGGGTTCACCCCAAAGTATGATCAGGCAGACCACAAGTTAATTAAGTTCCTTAAGGCTGAGATCACAGAATGTAGATGGGCGGTTACACCAGTCAATCAGTTTGTAGTCCCACCCCTGATCCTTCGGGGGAGCTAGCTCAGAGATAGCGTGAAAGCACACATTTGCGGAGCTGAAAATCTTTTGAAACAGATAAAAAAGGTAGTAATAGGAAAGGGAATTGTTGGAGCCCAGGACACTCCTCTGGAGGCCCTGGGTGGTCCAGGACCCTGGCAGGGGGTCCGGAGACCTCCGCAGGAAGTCAGAAATAGCAGTGGTCTTGATCTTAGCCCGTGGGAGAGATTGCCAACATTATATGAGGAATCCCAGGCCACAAGAGTTTAAATTACAATGACAGTTAATAAATCACAGGGTGAAAAGTAGCTTTATGGGTTTTAAAATAGGGGTTTGAAAGAAACAGAATGGAGGATTTTGGGTGTGTCATTGTTCTTTTCCTTCTTCTTCTCTTCCATTTTTTGCTCTGACGCTGATGTTTTTAGATTGGTTTAGAGGGGATAGGCACAGTTTAATATCACGGATTGTTATTGGCAATTGACTATAAATATTAGATACGTAAAACTCTGTATAAGAAGCAAAATCTGCCCACGTGGGCAGGGATTTGATGCTGACCACTCTGCAGTGCAGACTGCAGCAGGGCAGGGAGAGAATGTATTAGAAAAGAAAAAATAAACAACCTTGAATTGCACCGCAGATGAGTCTGGAATTTTTCTCCGGACACGGGGCTTGAGAAAAAGACTTTTCTAACATTCTGGGGTTCATTTCAAACTGTCCAATCTCGGCAAGAATGACTGATATTGTACAATCAGTAGTAGGCAAATGTGAAATCTTCTGTAAAAACAATCCTGATATGAGGAAGAGAGTTGTGTTGGGAGTAACAAAGGCAGGGGATCTTCCTGGAGATTACTGGCTGTCTTAGGTTGCAATGCAGGATGTAACCAAAAGTATGTATTCTATTACCATCTGTTAAAACCAGGTGGGGCAGTGTTCTTTGTCTCTTCCAAAAACCATCCTCCCTCCAGGGGGAATATCTTCTGTGAATGGGCCATTGAGTCCCACTGCATGACTGATAAAATTACATCATCCCATTTTGAGATGCTCCACCCAGGGGGAGGAGCCAAGCATTGCCTACCCAGATAAAAATCTGAGATTAAGAACATCAGGGCAGCCTGTTTCCACTGGATTCCCAGAGGAAGACTGGACCCATCACACCACCACTGGACCTTCAGAGGAAATCTACACCTTTCTACAGGATCATTGCTTCCACAGAACAACATCTGTAGCCATGATTTTACTTGGACTGCTACCAACACCCTGATCAACAGAGTGTCAGGCTGTATTCTGACTCTGTCAGTGTTTTCTTTTTGTTTGGTTGTTTGGGGTTTTTTACTACTACATTTTTATTTTAATTTCCTGGTAAAGAACTGTTATTCCTATTCCCATATCTTTGCCCGAGAGCCCCTTAATTTCAAAATTATACTAATTTGGATGGAGGGGCTTTACATCTTCAAGGGAGGCTCCTGCCTCCTTTAGCAGGCACCTGTCTTTCACAACCAAGAGACTGGCAAATAGATTTTGCTGAGTTACCAAGCAAAGAGGGATATGGGTACATACTGGTATTAGTTGACATCTTCAGTGGACAGCTTGAAGCTTATCCCTGTTGCATTAACACAGCCAAGGAGGTGGTGAAAGTTTTGCTCAGTCATATAATTCCAAGGTTTGGGGTTCCTTTGGGGATGTCATCAGATAGGGGACCACATTTGGTTGCAACAGTGGTTAAGGAAGTTAGCTGGATTTTGGGAATTACTTGGGATCTGCATACACCTTATAGACCCCAAGCAAGTGGTAAAATTGAATGTCTGAATGGGACTCTCAAAACACAAGTTAGCAAAATTTGTCAGGAAACGTCCATGACATGGGTCCAGGCCTTGCCTATAGCTTTACTGATAATCCACATAAAACTGAGGCAGAGGGATAGCAGGAGTTCCTATGAAATCCTATATGGCAGACCATATGAGATCCCACATATTCTGGGTGAAATTCACATGAAGGAGAAACTTGATTTACAGAGATATCTAATGGCTTTAGGGTCCACTTTGCAGAAGCTCCAGAATTCCAGAGTGTTATGCAGACCCATAGGACTGGACACACCTCCTCATCCCANGGTCCAGGCCTTGCCTATAGCTTTACTGATAATCCACATAAAACTGAGGCAGAGGGATAGCAGGAGTTCCTATGAAATCCTATATGGCAGACCATATGAGATCCCACATATTCTGGGTGAAATTCACATGAAGGAGAAACTTGATTTACAGAGATATCTAATGGCTTTAGGGTCCACTTTGCAGAAGCTCCAGAATTCCAGAGTGTTATCCAGACCCATAGGACTGGACACACCTCCTCATCCCATCCAACCTGGAGACTGGGTCTATGTTAAGTGGTGGGATAGTGATCCTTTACAGGCGNATAAAACTGAGGCAGAGGGATAGCAGGAGTTCCTATGAAATCCTATATGGCAGACCATATGAGATCCCACATATTCTGGGTGAAATTCACATGAAGGAGAAACTTGATTTACAGAGATATCTAATGGCTTTAGGGTCCACTTTGCAGAAGCTCCAGAATTCCAGAGTGTTATCCAGACCCATAGGACTGGACACACCTCCTCATCCCATCCAACCTGGAGACTGGGTCTATGTTAAGTGGTGGGATAGTGATCCTTTACAGGCGAAGTGGAGAGGACCATTCCAAGTTCTACTGACCTGTCTCAGTGCAGTCAGTCACTGGCAAAGGACCCTGTATTCACTACTACAGAGTTAAGTAGGCTTCTGCTCCTGAAGCAACTGGAGAAACAGAGACTGATGCAGACAAAAGCATGTTTTAAATTATTCCTCTTCTGTGCCTAAGGAACTGTTCATAATAATCATTATTATTCTATGCATGATACCCAATTGTGCAAGACATTACTACTGTTAAATATTTTTAGTTTATTGTTGTTTATTATTACTGTTAGTTATTTACTGTTGTTAAATATTTACGTATTATTATAGGTTTACTGTTAGATATTTACTGTTATTAGATATTTATCTATTGTTAGATATTTATTTAGTATTAGATACTTATTGTCTGCCGCGGTGTCCTCAGCAGGGACAGGGGTGTCCCGTGCTGCCTCATGCTGGGAAAACAGCTTCTGCAGTTTGTCCCACAGAGATATTTTCCCCTGCATGGCAGGCGGTTAGGCAGTTCTGCTCTGAGACAGGCTCGGGTGGGCTCCCAGACCACAGGTCACGCTGGACAAGGGGTACGGCGGGGTGAAATACCTTACACGACCTCCTCAAAGCTGAGATGAACAGTGGAGGAAGAAACTGTTCTGACCAGGGGGTGGTTTGGTCCAGAGATTTATTACGCAATAGCATGGACTCAGGTCACAGTCAGACGCCCCTAGCCAGACCCTGGGCCACGCGTCTGGGTCCTGTTTTTAATCAGGGGAGGGGAGAAGGAAGGGGGTAGGGATCCCACCAATCCCAGCAGTCCAGGGAGTGGCCCTGGGATTAACGGGCAGGTGAGGGGGCAAACCCCTGCCAAGGTCATTCCTATCCTAGCCTATCACCTCGATGATTCCTTTGGAATTTCTTGCTGGGGTGGCAGGGAAACCCCTTATATATTTAAATCTTGACTTTAGATGGACAGTGGTCTGAGATCAGGGGGAGGGAGGAGGAGGATGTATTGCCTCATCTGTGGAGGGAAAAGCTTCAGAAGGAGGCTACCATGAAAAAACCTTCAGGATAGTGAATACAGAACGGAACAGATACTTATCTGTTGTTAGATGTTTGTTATTGTTAGTTATTTATTATTGTTAGATACTTATCTGTTACTAAATACCTATATATAATACCTAGATATTTATAATAGAGACTCGACAAAGAAAAGGCCTTGTCAAGCCTCTAAAGGGGGGAAATGATGCCTTAAGTTTTAGCTTTCATATTTTTTAGGTTCCATACTGCCTTAGTGTGTGACTCTGAACTTCATATAAAGTGCTAGTAAGTTCTCTTTACAGGGTACTTTGACAAAACAATCCTTTTCCAGCTTGAGAACCAAGGACAGCTGTAACAGCTTTAGGCCCAGAAGTATAAACAATGGCAAACTTATGAGAGCAAACCTGAAGGATGGGACTTCATAACCTAAAGCTGTAATTGGACAGCTAACCCCACTATGTAAATGGACCAAAATTTATAAAAGTGTGAAGACTCGTGACCAGTTGTCCATCTTGCGTCCATCTTGGGTGTAGCCACGGCCGGATTCTTGTATTGCCTAAGGTGTATCCTTTCAAGGCCTTTCAATAAATAGCTACTTTTTTCCCTTAACTCTTTCTAGCCTCTGTTCCAGGTCAGACTTAGAACTTCAGACTCAGATTATAATTTGCAAGTAATTATGGTGCTACACCAATGCAGAGAGAGCCCAAGGAGAAGCGTATCTGGTGCTCATGGCAGAATTCCAAGATCAAAGATGTAGAAGATACTGGGGTACACAAGACCGTGTGCTGTGGACTTAATTAGTATAGTTAGTTTGATAAAGCAAGATGCCTTGGCAAGAACAAACAAAGCTTTGAAGATTACAAGAAGATTGGATTAAGTCTGGCGACAGGAAAAAGAAGATTGAATCAAACTTCGGCAAGCAAGAGATGCTGTAAAATCTATAAGCTTGTTTGTATAATGTTTAACATAATCATTGTAGTAAAATTACTAACCCTCCTGTCCTAGGGTGACATTATGATGTTTGTATCCCCAATCGTCTGTTGAACTTGTNGTCATCTCTCCAGAGCAGCACAAAGTCCTTGTCATCGGGTATTGTTCAATTTATTGTGCTGGGGAGGGTTTGACTTGTTGAATAAACAGGTATTTTTTCCACTTCTCTCTGAGGAAGTTATTCCCAAACCGGCTGGGGGGTGGAAAAGGAGGGAGAGCCCCGTGGGAGGTGTTCTCCCAAAATTGCCCTAAACCAGGACACCTCCTAAAATAGTATATAAGGATTTGGAAAATCTCAGTAAAGTTGAATTCTGATCTCGAATTAGGGTTTCCATCTCTCTCAATCCCCGATAAAAGATGCCATTACTTCTTCATGTACTTCCTAGCCCAGAAATGAAAAATGATTCAAGAGCATTCTGTGTACCTATTAATATTCTTACTTAACAGGAAATAGACATTCCTCCTGAGTAGTAGCTGAATGAAAAACATTGATCTCAATTTTCACTATAAAGCTTCTTTATTATTGAATTATTAAAATATGAATATCGCTCTAATATCGATATCCAACTGTGACAGACAAAACAACCCTCTAAGAGTTAAGGTTAGAAAGTGCATGTTTATTAAGACGCTGGGCAGCTCGTGAGATAGCTCCCTAATGCACACTGCGAAGATCACAGATAATTACAAAGCCTTTTATTTACAAAAGTGTTGAATATACAAAACACAAATGCATATTCATACCCCGTCACCTCCTCTTCTCCGCTTCGTATGCTAATTGACAAAAAGGCTATTAAGCATGCATAGTTTGTTCCCTGAAATGAGTTAGTGGTCTTTTTATGAGGAGTGGTCACCTAAAGGAGGAAGTAAAACTAGTCTTCCTCATTCTAAACTTTCAACCCTTTCAATACAGATGTGATTGATGAATCCTTGGTATAACCCCTTGTTTCCTGTTTTCCATGGCTATTTCAATGCTTTCTGGAAACAGGAGGCTTGCAATTGTCTTGTGTTCCTGGGATTTCATTGGTCAGTTTCCCTGTTTTTCATTAAAAACACAGCTACATAAACATGAAGCTGATAAGCAATGAGTTAGTATATCTGGGATAGTTCATCTCAGTTCTGGCTTTTTCTAACTATCCTCTAATTTTTCACTGATTCCAGCAAAGCTCATCTATTCATTTCAGCTATATCAGCAAATCTATTGTTAACTACAATTTTAACTTTTCTAAGAATCTTTACTCCTTTAAAATTAGTGCCTCATTATGACAGGAAGAATTCTTCCAGTGGCATTTGTGTGTTATTTTTATTTCAGCAGGTGGTTAAGACCTGGTAAAAAAAGCCATTATGCAATTTAGAAGAGCATTTTTACTGACCTACTAGACACTTGTTTAAAACAGAAATAACACAAGAATAATATAGAAGAAAAAATACTTTAAGATGTGAACAATTATTAACAGAGAGCGATGGGGTGAAAATTAAATATAAATTTCCTCTGCTCTTGTACACATGCAATCATGAATTTCTACCTTTTTACTTGCTATATATTCCATTGGTCTGCTCTCAGAAATACTGAAATCAATACCATATGAATAGTAAAATGAAGTGCTTGATCCTTATCTCTTGTCTGTAGCATTCAGGCTCCCAAATATCTCCAAAATTTAGTAAGAATTAAGTTATAATTCCAGTAGATCACTTCTAAAGTATATACATAAAATGATGAAAATGCAAGTTAATATCTCAGCAAGGTATCTGTGAGCTTACAAAACTGGTACCTCAAGAGTAACTGTTTTGTACTATCTATACCCAGAAGCACAAGCATCAGTTTGTACTAATTTCCTGTTCAGGAGGTAGAGCTCATTATTCCAAAGAAAAAGCATCTTATAGCATATACAGAAAATGAACTCTGCAGAACACAGTTGAGTCCCTGTATGTAGTCTGCAATTTAAACCCCTTGATTAAAAACCATTAGCCATTTTCTTAATAGAAGCAACTGACAGCAGAAAAAGTTCTTTACCTAGATGTAAAAAGATTACCTATGAAATGACAAATCAATGCTACTGTCTGTGAGCTTTGTAGTACATAAAAAAGCAAATACTTGCACATTTTAAACCATCTTTAGGTTTTTTGTTAATCTTTTTTTTTTGAAAACCAGTCTGCAAATCTTATACAGTTCACTGAATTTCCCACCCAGTTTTAATGAAAAACACAGTTTCTGCAAAGCTCTTTAATCACCTGTTAAAAGAACAAACTATTGGTGTAGTCTCAGGTTATGGTGAAAACATAAAGCAGATATCAAGTTTCAAGGCAACTTGATGTTATTTGTAGTTCTTAGATCTTACACCTGACACACTTGACATTCTTTCGCTTATTTCCCTGATGGAGCCATCTCCCAACTATGCATTTTCCAGATGAACACTTACATTACAGCATAGAAAATGTAGTCTACCTGGGTCAACTAGTCTATGTGAATGAAGCAACTAGGCACTCACATCACGGCTTCTGCATCACATACAATCGAGTGCCGTTCATTGTTTAATTCAAGCAAGATGAATAAGTGTTTTCAACTGCAAGTTGCTATGCAGGAATTTTATATTCTTAGCCTGCTTCTGTGGGTAATCAGCTTTTTTTTTCTCAGGAAGGCCATTTGGATAAGGAGTCGGTATAATCCCATAAATTGCTACGTTTTTTAATGAATCCTGAAAAATAAAAAGAATACTTGTCACTTCATGCTCTGCTGCAACTGCGAGCATTATGCACCGCTTGCAAAATAATTAACTGGGACAGATGGCCAACACCAGCCTTTTTACAGACCTTTTTAACACCAGGGCAAACACAACGCGTTAGTAGCGTTCAATTTACTCACCGCGGGTCATGTCACGGAGCCCTTCATCTTGGGCTACCAGAGCGGTTCCAAGCCGGACCTGTGAAGCGAGTCGGCTGCGTGAAGCTCGCACCGGGCTACAACCAGCCCACACACAAACACGTACACAGCGCGCGCGCGACCAGCGAGCCAGCACACGTCGGGCACCCCACGGGACGGGAGCCCACCCCGCGGCCCAGCGGCCGTAGATACTGTAGCGTTTCTAATGAAAGGGAAATTTAGGTCGCGCCTTACTGAGCTGCCTCAAGGACTTGTTGCAGGAGCGCGTGGGTTCAGCCACGCCAGATCTTGCCCCAGAAGAGCAGCACTCCGACAGCAACACCCCAGCTTCGCCCATTTCAGCCCGCCTCCTGAAGCAGGAGCCCAGGTCAGGCCACTCGACCCCACATGGAGCAGCCCATAGGAACTTTCTACCTGCCCTCCGAGGCGCCTCTGCTGCCTCCGAGCAGCTCCCAACTCCCGCGGAACTCCGACGAAAGGCGGGCGTCGCTCTCTTCCCCCAGGAGAGGCGCTTGAGGCGGGCCAGCCCCCACCTTTATGTGGACGAGAGTGCTGCCTCAGCCGTTACTATACTTTCCGGCTGCGGGGCGAAGTTCTAACCCATTCCCGCCAGTTTTCCTAGCGGAGGTGAACAGGTTGAGACCGCGACGGCCCCACCCCCACATTCCATTCCTTACATAGTGTCAGAGAAGGGCGCCACCAGCCACACTCCCCTTTCCCACCAGGCATGTAAGGTGCTCTCCTACTTGCACACGTGACGTCGGGGGAAAAGAAGGCGACCGACGCATCAGCACAGCGTCTCCACGCCAGGAGCGCGCGCACCATCCCCCATACATGCATGGATCAAGCTTTCCTCGGGCGGTTCTATTTACGTTTATGGCATCGATTTGCATAAGACTCCACCCCCCACCGAGGCCGAGCAGCCGGTACCGCCCCTTGCGGCCATGTAAAGGAAGAGGGGGCGTGACCCAGGGGTGGCTCGCGGCTTTCCTGGTGCCGTTTATAGGGTATACCCACTTCCGCTATCTGCTTAGAAGCGGTGCGATCATGGCGGAGCGTGGTCAACTCCCTTTCCCCGCTAAGCGCCTTTGCTGCAGACCTGGCTATGGCTCGGCCAGCAGGCTAGGCCAACGGGTGGGCGGTACTGGCCTCAGCAGTGGGGCGCTCTGCGCCGGACATTCCTCCGCAACTCCTACTGCAGCTGCTGCCACTCTGGGGCTGCTACCGCTCGGCAGGACCCAGAGCCCCGAGTCCCTGCTGGACATCGCGGCTCGCAAGGTGGCGGAGAAGTGGCCTTTCCAGCAGGTGGAAGAGCGGTTCGAACGGATCCCAGAGCCGGTGCAACGCAGGATTGTCTACTGGTCTTTCCCCCGTAGCGAGAGGGAAATCTGCATGTACTCCTCCTTCAATACCGGCGCCGAGGATCTCACCACCGCCCCCGGGGGGGCTGCCGCCAGTACCGCGCCCGGTGGGGGCGCGGACACCGCCGCCGTCGTCGACGAGAACCGCCTGCCCTTTCGCCGGGGCATCGTTCTGCTAGATGGCGGCTATGTCGATAATGTCCTGCAAGTCGGTGAGTTACCGGCCGGGACCGCGTTGCGGAGCCGGGCCACGGCCAATTGNCTTTGCTGCAGACCTGGCTATGGCTCGGCCAGCAGGCTAGGCCAACGGGTGGGCGGTACTGGCCTCAGCAGTGGGGCGCTCTGCGCCGGACATTCCTCCGCAACTCCTACTGCAGCTGCTGCCACTCTGGGGCTGCTACCGCTCGGCAGGACCCAGAGCCCCGAGTCCCTGCTGGACATCGCGGCTCGCAAGGTGGCGGAGAAGTGGCCTTTCCAGCAGGTGGAAGAGCGGTTCGAACGGATCCCAGAGCCGGTGCAACGCAGGATTGTCTACTGGTCTTTCCCCCGTAGCGAGAGGGAAATCTGCATGTACTCCTCCTTCAANCCCCGCCGCGGTAAGGCCGTCACTCTCAGGCTGTAATTCGGGCCGGGCAACTTCCTCTACCAGTCTCCTCCTCCTCCTCAGATCCAGAACACGGAATAACTCTGACAGGAGGGTTGGACACGCTGCCCTTTGCCTGTCCCTTTAACTTTCCCGACGCGTTGTGCCCGAT
>VWYE01010527.1:97382-191149 GCA_013398995.1 Alaudala cheleensis | reverse complement strand
TTTAACTGATTTCAACATTATTTCCCAGAATTATACCACTATAAATGGGGGGGATTTGACCTTTTTTTATGGAGAACTTGCTATACTATAATGTGGAAAGTAATGGAAATCTTAAGGTTAAGATCATGTGCAGCACAAAGTATAGAGTAAATCAAGCAGAATTCAGAATGACTTTTGAAGAAATAGAATAACCTTTAACATAACCTTTTATAAAAGAGAAATCGGCTTTCTAATCCTTTGTTACTTACATGAAATAAGATTTCATTTAATCACTTGTAAATGTTGTGTTTTCATTACATCCATCAAGTTACTTAGTCATATCTCTTATTTCCTTCCCTACAAGCCAGAAGAAAATGTGATCGCAGGAAAAATGAATGTCCCTAAACAACCAATCCATTACATGATAGATTTTGTTGGAGTTTTTTTTTTTTTAATTAATAAAAGAAAGAATGCTAACAGAGATTATGTTTTTAAAGCCAAGTTTTTTTGTACATATCAAGTCACAAAAGAAAGGTAGTCATTACAGTGAAATGCTTTAGCATCTTATCAATACTAAGGAACAATGTGCATTTTTAAAAACTATAAAATCCATGAAATGGACACTTTTCATGATATGCTAAGAAGGAAATTTACTCCTATTACCAGACAGGTCACATTTCAGTAATACTTTCATAAAATATTTCTAGAATATTCTATAAAAATAATCATCCATATTTATGCATAACAGATTATCTTAGTATTCTTGAACTGCAATAAAAAATGGATTTTAAATAGTGAAAAGCTCTTTCANAAAAAAAAAAAACCCTTTTCAACAATAAAAAAAAAAAAAAAAAAAAAAAAAGGCCACAAAAGTCTTCTATATTATCAATACTTCTAGATTTTAAATAAACTTGACTCCATAAAGTCAGATAATCTCCCAGTGACTAAGGTAAAATAAATGTCTATTTTTCTAGAACATGCTCTCTTGCTCTCTTGTTAGCTTCAAACATTTCATAGAATCGACAGCACAATCTGGTTTGTTTTCATTCAGTTCCTTGTTTTCCTTCCTTCTTCATGTGGAGTTTTATTCTTGTGCTTAGTTCAGGGCAATGGAATTTATGTGTATGTGTTTTAATTTAATGTGTTTTCTTAATTTAATTGTTGATGTTGCAGAGTTACTATAAACCAAGATCTTAGTTTTTTTAATTGAAGATTTGATGTTTACATGACGCCCAAGTGGTAGATTATTTCTTTCAGTATTTCACATCTTATATGCTCAGAAGTTTTAATCTTTTCTTTCTACAGCTGATTTTTGATGAACACTCAAAAAGTGTTCTTTGCATAAATATTATTGTATATTTTTTGAATTTTGAAATTAGTTGGCTTTTTTCATTTTTTTAAATTTTAGAGTTAAGTAGGAAATTTTTCATATGCATTTTTACATTTCCTCTTCCATACCTGATGCCTTTCTGCAAGTCAATTTTGTTAAACCAGACCACACAATCTAAAATAACACCTACTGATAAATACACTGAAATTCTTCTTGTCTACTGCATTATATTAGAAGTGTTACTTGAAGCTTATTCAGTTCTTACACCTACATATTTTTATTTGGTGTGCAGTCAAGCTGTATATATGGGTTTTGATCCCATCTAAATGAAAGCCTCATCTGACATAAAGCAAAAGTCCTCGTTTCTGTTCTTATAGTCATTCTTGAACTTGGGCAAATGTTGCTGTCCTAGGTTGCAATGTAAGATGTGCTCAAAGTATGTATTCTATCACCATCTTCATGGGTTGTTGGAACCAGGTGGGGCAGTGTTTTCCCTGCCCCCTCCCTCCGGACAATCTGCTGTTAATGGCCCATCAATGCCCTGGCCAATGACTCACAGGTAACTCCCCTCGGGAGCTGTCTCTGCTTAATGGGCAATCAAGGACCCATTGTCTGACTCATAGAATGACATCAGCCCATTGTGAGATGCTCTGCCCAGGGGGGAGGAGCCAAGCATTCCCACCTGAATATAATCTGGGGTTTGGGACAGCAAAAGGGCCCTTATNAGTAGACTAAGTATCAAAAAACTCCATCTTAACTGGTGGTATCATGGTATCAAAAGAACTTGTTTCATGTTAGTTTCATGGCATCAAAAGAACAAGCTCGAGGACTAAGTAAATTTTACGAAAAATCTATCTAAGATTTCATGTTTTCTAAAACCAAATAAACAAAATATAATTGCTGTGTCACAGTTTATAACTGAAAAGCAATACAATGACAGGTCCTAAAACTATTTCCACAAAATGATTTTCCATCCTCTGTGGTTAGGTGCATTCCTGTAAAGTTATGGCACAACAGCCACGGAGATACATATCTGTATTTTTTTCCCGTCTGGTTAATTAACATATAACCTATCTGGAAAAGTGTTGTTTCTCTGGAACACCAAGGTCTTGGCTCATTGGTTAATTATTCTCATAAAGATGCTGGATTCTCCCCAAGGGCTGGAGAACAGTCGTTGGCCATCAAAATGCCTGCTAGTTTAGCAGTGCTACATCGATTTGAAATACTGTTCATTCATCTGTGCACATGGTTAGTGGGAGAAGCTCATACTTTGTCTGAAAGCAGCATGTGGTCTTACAATATGTGGCAAAATGAAGTAGGGTAAAGTAGTTTTTGTGTGATTGTCCTTTTTTAAGGTGTTTTACAAGTCCTACTAGAATTCTAACAGGAGGTAGTGATGTGTTAAGTGAAAAATCATTGTGGTGGAATTCTAGTTGTATTTTCTATACCAGCAGATGTTATGCAATCTCAATAATATGTCTATTAAAAGTGCTCAGTAAAATGTAATAAATATTTGAAATTATCATAATGTAATGTAATATCATATACCATATCAATGAGGAAACTTTCACAGTAATGCAACATTGAAAGCATTAATCCTATATATCATGGTCATGGCAAAAGATTATTTAACATAACTTTTAACAACCCAATATTTAGAAGCTATTTAAACTATAGGAAAACAAGGTAGCTAACAGAGAACAAAGGAAAGATAAATAAGCTCTGCTTAATATTATTTTTTAAAAACATTGTTTAATATTCATCTTCTTGCTTGCCCACCATGATTTGTTTTGTACATCTAGGAAATACCAACTTGAGGGAAGTCATGCAATTTTACAAATTCACCTGCTTTCTGACCTTTTCATGCCAGTGTTGCACTTAGCAGAGGAATGCTCTAAAGAGTTGTAAATACCAGAAGTCCAGTAGACAAAACATAGTGCCTAAAACCAACACATATAACATTTTGCTTACTCTAGAGTTCAGATCCTCACATCATGTAAACAAGGATAATTGAGAATGAATGTTTTTTAACTGTCAGTTGCTATCAAAAGTATTAAATAATTAGACTGATAGCTATAACCTGGCAAGTGCATGTTCAACTAATAACTGTAACATTACATATCTTGGAGTGATTGCTTGAATATTTATGTTACAGGGCAGAGTTCAAAGCACTGCAGTCACACATATAGTTAACTTGAAACAGTGTGACCTCCCTGAGTGTTTTTCAAAATTAGCCACAATTACCATAAAGTCTTGGTTTATAATTTAAAATGTTATACTAACACATATGTATACATTTGTTCATAAAATGTCACTAAAGTATTAACTAAATTATTAAAATACTTGGGAAGTAGGTAAAATCTATTACAGGCTCCCTGAGTCCCATTTTAAAGACCTTACATTGAAAATTAGTCCGTTCCAGGAATTTTAGCAATTAAAGTAGAACCATCCATAACCTTTTCTTCCCCCCCTTTTTTTTTTTTTAGTTTAATGGCATACATGACATTAATGGAAATAAAATTAGAAAAGCTTCAGAGAATTTACTGCAGTACAAAAAACTTAAAGAAAGTTCCTTGGCCCCAAATGTTACTATCTCTCTGTATATCTATCAATAGCACCACAACATTACACTAATAGAATATGTTGAGTTACCTAAGAATTTCTTGTGATTTTGTTACATTAAGGACATGGAACAGGCTTTTCTTGGCCTGCATTCTCTGCAGCTATTTATTCAGAGCGTGATGGCTTTCATACCACCCTTGCTGGGATGTGTTAAGCAAGTGTGAATGCTGTAATCTATTGACAAAAACTACCGTGTTTCTGCAAATTATAGCAAGACTGATAGAGAGACCAAAGTTGATACCAGTTTTCATGTTCATTTGATAAAAATACTGGCATTTTTAGTATAGAATAATTCAAATTTTCACTATCAGATTTAGCAAATACATTCCTGAAGAATGAGGGAGGTGTTGTTGTCCAGAAACCCTGTGCAAAAGCTTTTTTTTGACTGGTTCTTTCCTAAGCAATCCATTTTTCCCCTGATAGAGGTGATTTAATCTTGCCTTTTTTCTACTTTTTTTTTGTTAATTCTTTTCCCCCCCTATTTTCTTTACTGCATGAACAGAATTTCTTTTTAGTTTCTCCTTCTCTACCTTTTTACTGGTAAATACTGCAACCAATACTTAACTCGTACTTTAAAGGGAGCTCAAGGATTTCAGCTGAATAAAATCATCTTCTTTACCTCAGTGGTTGTACTGAAGAGGATCAGTAGGGATTGAAAATCCATTCTGGCGGCTGGAATAAAATGTTTTTGTCACTAAGCTAGAAATCATGATGATTTGAGCATTTGTTTGATACAAAAGGCTTTGACAGATTTTTTGGTAAGTTTTATTTCTTCTAAATGAAGAAAGCAAAATTATATTTTAGTAACCTGTCCTGGCTGTAGAGTTGAACTTTATGCCACAGCATAATATCTTATACTCTGGATGAATAATGTTACTGGAAAAAAGTTCAGAAATGGCTTCTTTGCTTTTTTATGACTCAAAGTCATACGGATATTTTTCATTATTTTCTGTTAAAATATGCAGAGTTATTGTCTTGTATTTTCCTCACCCTAAAGAAAAAATTACTAATTCATGAATGCCACAGCTTAAAATAAGAATGTAAAAACACAATTTCACTTTGAATTATGTGTCCTATAAAACATGACTCACTGATATAACATCAACACTGAGTATGATTTGGCTTCAGGATAAAGGAATATACTCACCTCATTTTGTTTAATTTTTTTTAAACACAAATCCGCTTTCTATAAGGCCATCACAAGTAAAAGAATTTTCTTCAAGACATAAGGACATGTGGTGGCCATTACACTCCTGTGAAACAAAACTAAAATATTTTTAAAGAAGTTTTAAAAAAATCCATAATCATGCCCTAAAAATATGGTGTGAAAAAGTGAAATAATCAAAACATAATAACATGAATGAATGAATGAGCATGGCTTTCATCCATGAAAATAGATTTTCTTTCATATCTTAAGTGGTGAGGTTTTTGTTTCCTCTTACTATGTGAGGTTATGGTTTTATTCTCAAGTTGTAATGAGGAAAAAAAAAAGAAAAATTCAAAACATCAGAATATTTATTTATTATGTTTAAAAAACCTTAGGACCTATCTCTTGAAATGATAAATTTCCAAATTAAAAAAACCTAAGTTCATCAGTAGATCTCCAGAAAAATCTGAATCTATTTTATTCATGTCAAGTTCAAAACCCTGCTGGAAGTAGTTTCAGATTATTAAACTTAACTACACATCCCTGAATTTTTTAATTATAAATATGGAAAAGTAAAAATCGAGTTGTAGTTATGTTTAAAGATACT
This sequence comes from Alaudala cheleensis, assembly GCA_013398995.1. Classification (NCBI taxonomy): domain Eukaryota; kingdom Metazoa; phylum Chordata; class Aves; order Passeriformes; family Alaudidae; genus Alaudala; species Alaudala cheleensis. The sequence goes on along the minus strand of VWYE01010527.1, from coordinate 185,464 downwards.
AGATGTCAAAAGATTGTTTCATCTCTTATTTAATTTTAAATATTTTTAATGACAGATGTTCTATATTTAGATGATCATGTTCAACACAGTGTGCACAGCTTAAAAAATAAAGGAATTTTTTTAAAAAATAAAGTAAGTATGTATTGGAAAAATAGATTAGCTTGTTTATATTTTTAATCCATGAAGCAGACTTTTCCTTGCGTTTTAAATTAAGGATTTTGGATCAGTTCCTCACTATGCGTGCTGAACACTGTTTCAGTGTTTAGGTCCTGGAGTAGATGTTTTCATTTGACTTCTATAGATTATTGATACAGTACCTTGTCAGTGTATAATAAAAATTTTAAACAGTGATTCAAGAACAAAATACATCATTGACCCCTGCCAAGTCATACACAAAAGTTTCAGGATAAAATAAAACTGTGATTTGTATATGATAATCTAACATAATTTTAATTAATTCTTTAGTCAATGTTATNAGCAGACTTTTCCTTGCGTTTTAAATTAAGGATTTTGGATCAGTTCCTCACTATGCGTGCTGAACACTGTTTCAGTGTTTAGGTCCTGGAGTAGATGTTTTCATTTGACTTCTATAGATTATTGATACAGTACCTTGTCAGTGTATAATAAAAATTTTAAACGATTCAAGAACAATGTACATCATTGACCACTGCCAAGTAATACACAAAAGTTTCAGGATAAAATAAAACTGTGATTTGTATATGATAATCTAACATAATTTTAATTAATTCTTTAGTCAATGTTATTTGCAGGAATTCTGAGAGCTACATTTCTCAATGACTCCAAAAGAACTTCTCAACACTTAGTACTTCAGCAAAGTGCCTGTGTCCTATTTTATTATTTGTTTCAGATACATGATAGTCCTTAGGGATATGTTCAGTTACTTTTCCTGTTTTCGTTACATCTACAGTCAGAAATTGTTTCTGGCTGCAAACAGATGGTGTTTTTTTTCCTCTTATGTCCTTACCTGAAAGATGCAGAATGTACTGCAGTTAAATCTTACTTCAGATGCCACTTCTCTTCAAAGCTTGCATTAATTCCACCCAATTTCTCCTTACAGAGAAAATTATATGCAGTTCCTATAAGCTTTAATTGAAAAGAAATTGCCCATACATTTAGCTTCATTGTGGTGTGCAGTTTATTTTTCATTGTTAACAATTGAAAGAAATTACTGTCACAAATTTGGCCCAAGAAGCCAGTCTGTTGTTTTGTCAGTTTCCAGGTATGTGGTTTTTTTTTCTGGCAAGTGAATAGCAATCCACTTTGAATAAAAAGTATTGTGTTAATTCAAAAGAGCCAGCAAAACACTGATTTTTAGCTTCCAACTCTAAGATTAGTGATTGGAGCACATACAACTTCGAGATCAGTTTGCCAGTTTTTTCCACTTTATATATAAGACAGAAACATTACACAACCTAAACTTAGTAAGATAGGAGTAAGTACTCTAATAAGAATGTGTTTGAGATAGTTCTGCAGTATTTCATCAGAAAAAAACCTGTTTAAAGGGCACATTCGGTTAGTTTGTGTAAAATTGGCTGAAAAGTCACTAAGAGCTTCTCTTTCTTAAGATAAGAACTACTGTACATACTGAAACAAATATGCTTAATGCTCTTAAATAATTAGTTTCAAAAATTGTTAATGTGTATTTTTCATTGTTTATTAAAGATTTAATGTATCTCTGCTGTTAAAGGTTTTTAACACATCTGTACTCAGGGGTTCGCATGATCATTCCTTCACAGACGTTTATACCGGCAGTGCCAGTTGTAAAGAACATCGCCATCCATCTCTTTTGATTCAATTTGAAAAGAATGGTGTTATTTTACTAGCAAATATTAATATTTTTCCAAATTTTTGTCATGAATAATAACTTTTATGAACCCAGTTATATATCAGTGGGGAAAAAAAGATAATATTTCAGACTCATAAACCTTTCTTTCAAACTTCAATCCAACCACAAGCTTTTCCTTTAAATGATACATAATTATGTAGATTAGGTAAAAGGGGTTGGGGTTTGTGCACCACAGGATTATATTACCATATAAATAGCTGAGTTTTGTAAAAGTTGATTTGCAGATGTAAAAAGGTTATGGCAAAAAGACTTGTGATTACACATGCATCAATCAAGCCTGAGTTGCAATAGGTTTGAAATCCCACATTAAGCTGGAAAAACTGATTATTTATGTGAAAAAGGAATTTTATTATTCAATGTTGACTTCAAGAACATTATCAGCATGATACCAAACTAACACGCAAAATAGATTGAGAAGTAAGGAATCAAAACTGTTAGAAATACTTCGATAAAGTGTAGGTATCTGAAGATTTCCTGATCAACATCTATTTACTAGGAAACTGTATGCACAAGAAAAAATAACTGCATAAAGGGCCTAATTTGAAACAATGTTTATGAAAAACAAAAAAAAACAGCTGTGGAGAAAAAAAAATTTAAAATAAAAAATGTAATTTAAACTTTTATTATTAAGTGTTTTACATTGTCATCAATGTTTGCAAATATCACAAGCATTTCACAGATATCTTCATGAAGAGGCTTTCAAGCCTGTGAGATTATCCACCAGCACAAAACCAGTACACTTAAAGTGTGTTTGGAGGCCATAATATTTTCATACTTTCAAGATAGATTAAATCAAAATCTTAAAAAATGGAAAGAGTTATATTGATGTATATAATTTGCAACAATATTTATGAATAAATGCACTTATTCACCAGAGGAAATTAAAAAAAGCTAATGTAAATACACACAGAAATATTTTTCTTGTCCTCTACAGAACCATGAATAGACTTCCACAGAGATTTTCATCAGATGTATTAATGTTGGGTTTGGATGATGATTTCCTGTTACTTATACAGAGCTAGAAATCGTTAGATAGGCATTTTTCTACAACTGAAGATCAACAATTACATTTTTAGAAAATATTCTATGTGCTATAGGTTAAAGTATAAAACTGTCTTTGTGAGTTATAATTCATAATTATTTTATGACAGCAGCATCAGCACATTTATTTTCTAGATACAGGCAAGATTGAAAAAGGACTAAGATGGTAGCATCTTAAGAGTGTTTTTTCTGTATAATTTATGATACTGGAAAGGAGAAGGCTTTATTTGCAATTTAAAAAGGAAAGTTAGAAATAAGCAAATACAGTCTTTGATTTTACAGGAACAGTGATCTCAACAAAGCATAAAGAGTTTTTTTCCTGTCACCTTTCTGATTTAGGGTTTGTTTTTTGGCTGAGAAACTTTAAAATTAGTGTTTTATTACTGCTCTTCTAAACCAAAATTCAAAGAACAGGGACATATCTCATTGCAATTTAGATACTTGTATATTTGTAAGGGAAATATCAATTACTGTGATCATATAATGTGTTCATATTGTTTTTCTGGAGAATTGACTTCTTCATTGCTTCTTCTAAAATCAGACTCTCAGGGAATTTAATTTAAGAAACAATGCTTTCAGAACAATGCAAAACTTGTTCCCAACATAATAGATCTCCAAACATAACAAACTTTAATGCAACAATTGATCTTTCCTTCTGTGAGGAACATATTTCATTTAGATTTTGTTCTCAACATTGTTTGAAGATGACCAGAGTTACGTCAGGGAGGGGCTGCCCACAAGCCATGTCCATGAGGCAGCCTGGAGAAGATGAAGCTCTGTCTCAGGGTAGGCTTTGCCTGACAGCCATTTCAAGTCTCACATGGAGTAGGCAGTCAGTACCTATGAGGAGGAGCAGACTGCCAAGGACACTGTGTCCTCTAGAAAGGTTCTCCAGTCAGGTAGCAAAAGGTCTCCTGCAATGGAGATGCTGTCAAACGTTTGGCTGGGTGATCTGCTGACAGCAAGCAGACCGTGGGAGGAGCTGGGGGATATAAAACAACAGCACCTCAAGCTAAGAGGCTTGCTCCCACTTGCTTGCTCTCTCTCTCCCTCTTGCTGGACACTTGGCTGGACACCTGCTGACTTTGCTTCACGGATCACCTCTGAGCCTTGTGCCTAGCATGTGTCCTGCCCCACCAGTGCATCTCCCTTGCCCTCTCCAGCCATTGCTTGTCCTGCCTCCCTGTGTTGCTGCCTGCCCCCAGCCCTGCTCTGGGGATCTGGCCCACCGTGGTGCTCCTTGCCACAGCCCTGTAAGTGCCCTGCACATCCAGCCCCAGCGCCTGCTCCCTGTGCCTCCACCTGCCCATCACACAGAGCTGCACCTCTCCAAGAGCAGCATGCACACATGCCCTGCTTGGATGTCTGTGACACACTCTGAAGTTCTGGTGGCAACACCCTCTTTTTCTGTCTCTCTTCCCTCACTATCCCACTCCTTCTCCCCCTGTCACACTAGTACAACAAAAGACAACACGACATGCTTGGGTTTCCAAACACAAGAAGAGTTTTATTTTTTGACCTCAATATATATATAATTCTAACCACGGCCAGAGATTGGAGAATGGACTCTCCACCTCTCCAATCACACTGTGATCCAAGAGTCTGTCATTCTTTCTCCTCCCAGGAAATTTAGGGTGGCATCCCCCCATTCTTTTCCCCTCTCCTTCCACCTTTTTTGTCTTTTCTCCTTCAGTAGGGCAACACACTTTTGTTACCAATAAATGGTTCTCAGATATAATTATTTGCCTTTATTGCCTGTTTGTCTTCATTTTTTTCCTAGAACATGTGCTTTAAAAGAGCTCCTGCCCATTCCACAGTGGAATGTGACAACTTGTGTGCTGGTTTTGTCTGGGGTAGAGTTAATTTTCTTCACAGTGGCTGGCATGAGGCTGTGTTTTGGATTTGTGTTGAGCACAGGGTTGATAAAATAAAGATATTTTTTATATTGCTGAGCAGGGCTTACACAGAACCAAGGTTGTTCTGCTTTTTGTATTATCATGCTGGTGAGGAAGCTGGGGGTGCATGGGAGGTTGGGAGGAGACACTGCCAGGACAGGTGACCCAAACTGAACAAACAGACCATGTGAGATCATGCTCCGAATACAGAGTAGGGGGAAGAAGAAGGAAGGGAGGGACATTTTAAATGAAGATGTTTGTCTCCCCAAGTGACCATGACATGGAATGGGGATCTGATATCCTGGAGATGGCTGAACACCTGCCTGCCCATGGGAAGTGCTGAACAAATTCCTTGTTTTCCTTTAGTTATGTGAATTTTACTTTCTCTATTAAACTGTTGTTGTCTCAACCCATGAATTTTCTTGCTTTTACCTTTTTGATTCTCTTCCTAATTCTGCTAGTGAAGAGAGCCAGCAGCTGTGTGGGGCTTGGCAGATGGATGGGGTTAAACCACAACTTCATATTGAGGCAATCATCTGTCCTACTTCTGTCCAGATCTAGAACTCTGTGAGAAATATCAAAACAACTGGATCCATGTAATTACAGATTCATCTCCTGGGGTCACTCCTACTTTAATAACAACCTAGAAGTAGTTATGCATTACCCCTCAGAACAAATCATTTTTATTTTGTGTCTTTTCCCTCAATGTTGAACAAAATATTCGTTATTCAACAGACTAGAAAACAAACCTCATGAAGGAATGAAAAAAAAACATTGAGAAAACTTTCTTGGATTTTCTGGAGCAGTTTCAAATCCTCTGAACTTAATGAGAGCTTTTTCCACTGACTTTAAGAATTCTTTTCATTCAGTATATTCATAATAGGCTACAAAAGCCCCCTTATTTGAATAGTTAAAAAGAGGAGAAAAAAAGAACTAAGGAATGAAAGCCAAGGTTGTATATATTCTAAGTGTGAAAAGAAACATCCTTTTTAAAAGGATGATTAACCTTTGGTGTAAATAATCAAAGTGGATTCTCTCTTCCAGCACAGCCTTTGTGACAGGTTTTAACTAGATGTTATCTTGAAACTGTCGACAAGTGGAAATTAATGAGAAGAAGGAATTTATTTACTTCACTGTTGCCATTCTTACAATGCCTGTTTGGCAAAGAAAATTTTGTACTAAGGAAGACTTTAATCCACTGTATCTTAATACATTTCCAAAGCATGATAAAATCCATTTTGCAGCAGCACTTAGAGCAAAGGAAGTGCTCTTCTGGAGAGTTACTGAGACAAGTTAGTGGCCTCTCATTTTACATTTTAGTTCATTTCCTATTTGTTTACCCATTTAGAGCCCCTAGACAAATTCAGGTTTTTGTGTTTTTGTTTGGGTTTTTGTGTATGTGTGTATGGGCAAATGTTCAATTATTGCAGCCTGTGATAAACTGACTAGGAGACAAATTGTAGCTTCTAACCATGAGCTCCCTGAGTATACACAATTCCTGGCAAAGAAACTATATGAGCACTTTTTATTAGTGTTGGTATTTTCCTGTGTTTTGCTGAATTCCAACAATATGCCTTGTTAATGATGTTCCTGGAAATACAGATAAAGTAGTGCACTTTGCAAGACATTCTAAATAAAATGCTGCTTTGTTAACACTGTTCACACACTCATCAAGTAATTCCTTCACTATTGTCAACATTTTGTAGCTACTATCTTCGTTACAGTACTGGTTTGAGCTGTGCTGTTTACTGATACTGGGGAGGTGTTATGTTGGAGGGCAGAGGTGTGCTTTGTTTTGCTATGTTTAACTGGTTTTTTTACTGTATCCCCTCTGATACAGATAATATTTCTACTCTGACACCTCTAGTCTGTGTTTTTGCATGACATAACTCAAGTCTTTTAACTAATTTACTTTTGTCTGATATGGCCAGGGACTCTGTATCTTTTGAACCCGCACTCAGGAACTTCTGAGTGGTTGAGTAAATTCATTTGCAATGAATCTTAAAAAAAAAAAATTGACACTATCTTCTAGCTGGAAAATATCTCAGTACCTTCATACCAAACTAGTAACTAATTTTACCCTTATAAAAGATCTGATCTGATCATTTCTGTGTTTTATAAAACTCAGCTGCCTAGAGCCCTCTTTTTGTACAAAAATCTTGGGTTCCCAGTCTTTTTTCCTTGGAAATCTAATTAACAGTATTCTTTTAAATAAGAAGATTACTTTCTGTGAGCAATTAACTGAAATTCATTCTGCTTTAAACTTTTCAATATAGCAATGAATATTTATAAACTTAATAGAACTTCACCCTGGTAGGCAATCCCTTTAATCTTATTTGAAGCAGCATGGGGCCCAAGTCTCACTGGATTAACATCATATTTTCTTTTGGCACACACACACAAAAAATAATTTCCTTGAAATGAAATATTTGACCAGCTGTTATCCAAATCTATGAGTTCAAAGTCTGTGTCAGTAAAACTAGAGTGTATATATCCATACTATCTTTGGCTTCATGCTGTGATTCAACAATGTTCTCTCAAGCTCACATGCACTTTTCTGCACCATTAGCACCTGCTGGCTTGTAAATATCAATCAGGGAATTAAAGGGGAGTAACTTCGGTCCTCAAATCTAAGCCAAATAAGTCTTATCTTATGGTAAAGATCCGCTACAGTAAAAAAAAAAAAGATATCCAGGAAGCAAAGATATCAGCTGGAATTAAACCAAAGAAATATTTTCAGTGCTGAATTTTGTTTCTCATTTTGCTTTATCTCTTCCATGTGAAAAGTCATTATTATGAAATTGCTTTTGAAGTAAAATCTAGTTTACATTCTCAAAATAAATGAATACTGCAAACAATTTTCTAGTAATTTCTATATTATTGACACATATACAAAATACTTGAGAGCTGGTTTTAGAGCTGGGGTTTTTTTTTTACCTTTTCCTCTCATTAGCTCTGCCATATGATTTGTGCTTGAAGAACTGTCTCAACCAATTTCACTGGTTTAGAAAGTTTACTGGATGAACTCTTTGTTGTCATCCAGCTCTGTGTTTCTCACTTGTCAGAGGTTATTCCTCAAGATTTTATTTTCCTCTGTCCTTTTATTCTGCAATCTTTGTTTTGTATTTTCACTGGGGCCAAAGTCATCTTTGTGAAAAATGTGTTCTCTTTAATGAACGCTCTTAGTTTTGCAGGTGATTTGACAGTAGCTGTCTGTCAGGAATACAGATGTGCTGCAGCTTGATTGTTCTAGTGTAAAAAAGAAAAAAGTAGAATCCAGATCTTTAGGATTTTATCATAGTTATATTTTGTGTAAGAGGTGGTTTCAATGCAAAGGACTTTTCAAGGGTAACACAGAGCAAACATAAGGTACTCATTTATCTCTGTGAGAAGGGGTTGCTTTAGGTGATGCCTGTTCCCAATGGATCTGCACATATTCTGCAGGTCTGATGCATACAGAATAATGTCAGACTTGGTGCACAATCTGGTGTTGTTTCAGAGATATAGCAGAATAAGATGCCTCCCAAACAGTTTGAAAATGAAAAAATTTCAAATGGGTAATGAGGTGACACAGCCTTGGCCAAAACTTTTGCAAACTCAGAGCACACAGGGCAGAATACTGTGCCAAAATATATCTAGTGCAGACAGGCTAACAGGGCTAGAAAGGGATGGATACAAAACCAAGAATAATTCTAGTAAAATTAGAAAAAACATGTAGTACTTACACTCTATGGGTTCCTCCAAAACATTTTTTGTGAAAAGTAGACACCTCTTGACCTCAGTTAGGGACATATGTCTGGCACCACAGCGCAGTACACAACTTAATACACTATACTGGCTATCACCAGAAATTCCTGATTTCATCTTTGCATTAAACTGCAGTTGTCAAATGGAAGACAAGCTGGTTTTTTTTGTTTTGAGATTCTAGTGGATTTATGACAAGCTTCTGTCAAGGGTATATATCCTTTTTCAGATAGTACTGTGCAACTCTAAAGGTTGCTCTTCCCGCAGAAAACAAACTGAAATGTGGGACATTTGACATGTTCTGTTGAAAAGCCACATTCTCTTCTGAAAAGCCTGAATTCAGTAGAGTTTCAGAAATCCCTGAAGAAAGAATTCTTGCAAGTGGAATTACACTGCTACCATCTTTGCAACTCTCAAATGGTGGTCAGTGTTATACACACATATATACAATAATATAGAAAATTCTCCATTGTGCAACCAATATGAAATTTTAATTTGGAAAACAACTTTGTGAAATACAAACTCTAGAAGGAGTTTGCTTTGTTGCCTGATATGATCAGTTTATAAGTTGATAACATATGATGTCCACCTCGTCAGGGCCAGAAGTTGGACTCAATGATCCTTGTGGACCCCTTCCAATTCAGGATACTCTATGATTCTATAATTTCTGGGTGTAGCTGAGTAGAGATGTTCAAGAAAATGTGCTGGGACAGAAAAGCTGATTTTTAGTCTGTACAGCTTTTATAACATTGCATACAATGTCATTTCTTCCAGTATCTCATCATCCAGGTGGGAGATGTTTGGTTAAAGGCTTTTCCCCTACTCTTTCATCCTTTCCTCTTTCTCCAGGTCACAGGAAAGGAGAAAAAGAAATAATGCATGAGAACATCACATGTTACCTGAGATGTCTTTTGTGGCCTCTGCATTATAAAGAAATCTCTCCAAATCAACAGTCCTTGGTTGCTTGGTTGCCATCAAGAATGTATTGGTTCTAATTTGGTGATAAAGGTGATAGAAAGTAGAAAAACATCTGGATATATAGAATTAGGTTATAACCTCGAATGGATTTGTGACATTGTATGGGATATCATTACTTGTGTTGCAACACCAAGCAACATTTTTGCCCCCATTCACTGTAGTTAATTCATTATTTAGTTAATTCAATACCAAAACTTCTTTTTTCCCAAGACAGATCAAGTATTTAAGGTAATCTATGAGATTTTGTTTTTTCAGATACGCAAGTAAAAAAAATTGTTAGCTGACTTCTTTATACTGGTGTGTCACAGATTTCTCTGATGTGTAGGGGATTTCCTCTACTGTTAATGTGAAGAGCTATCACTTTTTGATCTTCGCTTTCCATCCCACCAGAGGTTTTATTCCCACATCATCTTGCTCTTGGAAATGACATCTCTTTTCTAAATAGAAAACAAATACCGTAATTTTTAAATTAGTTGATACATGTTTATTTTGCAATTATTTTAAATTTAGTTGTTTCACATCCTTGTTCCTGAGTAAAAGCAATGGCTCTCACACAGACCACCTGTAAAGACTTTTCACATAAAAGGTTGTTGGTCTTCAAGATCTTTAAATGCAACATTTCAGCTTTCAGAAATTGGACCTTGATAACAAAATTAAAATGAATTTGAGAAAAACTAGTCAGTGCCACTAGCTGGAATTAGTTTCAAATGATTTGTAGACTATGTCTTGACAGATATTGTTCCTGATGCATTATCTTAACATGCAATCACAATTTTACCAAAAGGATAACTGACATTAAATTCACACTACATGTCACCCAAACCTAAAGAGAATCTCAGAAAAAAAACTTTAGCATTTTACTTTTTTTATCTCACACTTGTCTCCAGGCCAGATTTCAAAAACTTGCTCTAAATATTGAAGGTGTAATGCTTTCCATAATTTAAAAAGTACTTAAAAATTTACAAGGCAAACTAAGATGTGTTATTCCCACAAGTCACCATAATGTTGCTCTGCTGTTCTCTGGGTCTAGGATACTTCTATTTGCAACCATATTGAAGAGGGCTGTAAGAATTTTCCTTCAATCTCCCTAATATCCATAAAGTTCAGAGTCTCATTTGTAATGAGCAAGTGACATGAACCCAGAATTAGAATGCCCTTAAACACTCCTAAAGAGATGTTGAGAAAAACCTTCCTTTAGGCCATATTTTAGATAAACCTGAGTTTTGGTTGATTACGAACTGATGATTTCTGGATTAAGTAAGAATGTGTATATACACATTCTTTCTCCAGATAAAAGGTAGAGAAGAGATAATGGCCATAGTCTGCTGAAATTATATCTAATTTACCATGATTACAATCAAACTTTTTGATTCTAGCCTGAAAATTGTAGCTTTCCTATGAAAGAAAATCAAATCTCTTGTTGTATGTCCTGATAAAGCAAAGTTCTGCGTCTGCTTACTGCATTCTGTTGTTTTCTTTCTTTTATCCCACATCATCAAATGCATTAGCTAGTGCTCAAAAAATAGATAAATTGATAATACAACAAACTTCCACTACTAATTCCAATGTTTTCTACATGCCTACATAATATAACAGTCCTATTCAAATAATTTTTTAAAATAATAATAACTTTATTCTTGTTTTCAATGATAAAGAGGATGAATATTTTTTTAGTACCTTTACTGTAATATTTCTATTACTGAATTGTTTTAAACCGATTGCATAGACAAAGTCCTTTGAGATCTGCATTTTTTTCACCTTTAATCCAAGAGTGTTGCTATCTTTAGTAGTCATTGTCTAATTCTTGTGATAATTTTGGTAAGACTATTTCTTTGACTGGTGTTTGATTTTAATAGCAACCAGCATGTCATTTTATTACCAAAAATCTGCACGTTTTATTTCTTACCATTTCTCTAGTGATGTTCATTAACTTATTTCAGATGCCACAGTGTTTTAAAACTGCCCACAGGGATGATTGTCCTTATTTCAATTGTCTTTTAAAAGGAAAAGTAATTTAATATGAAATAACTCTGTAAGCTCAATGCAATTCATTTTCTGGTTTTTTTCCTACGTGGTACAACAAACAAATATATCATTTAAAGATAATTCTGAGAATCTTATAATTGCACTTCATAGATCCAAGGAGTATAATTGATTATTATTCTGCTTGGAGGTGCCACAGTTTTTCAGTCAAACTATTTTTAATAGTTGACTTAATTTTGAATAAGACTAATTGCGCAATTTCATCTTTTTATCTACACTGTTATAAAAATTTCTTGGGATTTTCTCCTGACAGCTGATTATAGTGCCTATTGTGTTAAAAAATGTACTTCTTAATTAAGAGTAGTGTCTTAATACTGATTATTTTCTGAAATGTTATCTAAATTAGAAGCACTAATGTTGTTATGATTCTTCATTTGGAAAGAGTCATAAAGTTGTGTTTAAAAGCCTAAAATATTTTTTTGCTTTTCATTTACTTACCTGTAAATATGTGTCCAGGCATCCTGAGAAGAAGTTCAGGGGGAAGCAAGAGTGCATCAAGAACAGAACAGAAAGTCAAAAAGTCTGAATCCTATTTGTACATGATTAAGAAAGTCATACAACAGCATATCACTTAATTGCTCTTTAAAAGAGAAACAAAACCTCTCTTGTCTGTGAAGTCTAGGACAAAAAGTCTTATTCTGTCAGTAAAAAAATCAAATCCTAATTTGGGAATTTTCTATAAAATCAGATATTATTTTGACAATCTTTACAGGAAATAATAAGCAAAACCAGAAATGGTTATTCCTGAATGGTGTTTTCATGTGTCTTCTGATTTCTACTTTTTAAGCATTTCCTTAATATGCTCATATTGAAACACTGATTTTTTATTTTTTTTTCTTTTTAGGGCACAGCTAATAGGCTGTCTATGCATCTATAACTTTTTGGAGTGGCCACAAGGCAAGAGCTGTTTTAGGGTTCCTGTCAAAGGAAAACAAAGGAAGGCAACTTCAGTAAATAGTTTGAGGATTTGAGCGCTATATGGAAGAACTTCAACACAGAAAGAAGAATTAAAACCTCAGGTACACTCCCCAGTTACAAGCCCTTCTGTTCTGTAGATCTCTCCCTTGTTAAAAGGAGAATTTAAAATTCCAGCAGTTTGTACATGGAAGATATACATGATCTAACAGTTCTTAATCAAATTTTCCATTACTATTACAGTCAGTAATGACCAGGAAAGTACAAGACGAGCAGGAAAACTCTGACTCAGATGGGCCACCTGAAGTGTCTAATAAGGAGTTTATGCATCATTAGCCTTTCTTCAGCTGTTTAGATTTACATATACTTTGAAATTTTTATCTTATGAGTCCATTGTACTTATAACTTTTTTTTTTTTTAGTTTAAACGGATTACCCTTACCAGGTTTTCACAGAACTAGGCATTTTTACCTTGCTACTGCTTTTCTACAGGTGAATGAAAAGGAAATCATTTATAATTTTAGGAGAGCACCAAGGTTTTTTACATTTAAACTCAAGTGAGAGCACTTGATTTTGATTTTGATTTTGGTGACACACTATTATATATCAATTTCAAACTGCAATTTTTTTTTTATTTTACAAACTGTATTCTCTTTGCTAATGTCATTGATACACTAGGAAGTACATTTCTTCCTGATAAGCATATTTAGGGGTGTAGGTTAAACTTCTTTTACTCCTGGGCATAGATCCAAAGAGCAGCATAGGCTTTGCTCTCTGAGTGCACTTACAACCATATGCAGTTCTGAAGTGCAGCATTTTTCGTGGATATCATAAATATTCTCACCTCTGAGTAAGTGAATCACATAATCATTTGCTAAGATTGGAAGGCACTCCTGGAGGTCATCTGGAAAAACACCCTGCACAAAACAGCATTAGCTAGAACAGGTTACTCATGTATATGTCCAGTTAGGTTTTAGGGTTCGGGTTTTGAACAACTCAAAGGACAGAGAATCCACATCTCTTTGCAATCAATTCCAGTGTTCAACTACCCTCACTGTATTTTCTGTCAGAATTTCCACTCTTCCAATTTGTAGTCAGAGCTTCATGTCATGTCATCAGGTACCACTGAGAAGAACCTGGCTTCATATTCTTTACTCTTTCTATCAGATATTCTTTGCAAATTGCATAATGATAGTCCAGATGAAGTGCTAGAAGCTGAGAGCACGCACTAGGTAAAAAATACTTTTGTATTTTTTTACACATTCATTCTGTCAGTTCAACATTTAATTTTGAATGGTATGATGGTTTTGTTCAGTATTCAATCTCTTCAGTAGTAGTGGGAATGAAGACAAAATGTTCAAGCTTGAGGAAAGACTTTAGAAAGTTTTGTCTGAACAAGTCCAGTTTGCATTAGTATCAAAGTGTCATAGATACAGGTTTTCTTTTGAGAAACATAGAAGGAGGAAGGTAAAAAACACAGTCTGTCAAATTTGTCTTTCAGATTATATTTTACTCTGACCACTATAATGGTATAATGAAATGGAAAGAAATAACAATGGTTAAGTATGAGTTAGCTATAAACAAAACATCAAAACTCTTTCTGTAAAAGATCAGATGGAGAATTAGATTAATGTGTGAATTTGTTCTTCAATCTTGAGCTAATTGTTCAATTCACAGTCTCAATAATGGGACAGGATCATGGAATGAACTGGTTTAGGAAGAACCTTAAATATCATCTGGTTCCAACCCCCCTGCCATGAACAGGAGCACCTTTCCCTAGACCAGGTTGCTCAGGGTTTCATCCAGCCTGGCCTAGAGCACATTCTCAGACCGGGCATCAACAACGTCTTTAGGCAACCTGTTCCAGTGCCTCTCCACCCTGACAGTAATCAGTTATTCCCAATATCTAATATCTCTCTTTTAGTTTGAATTCATTCCCTTTATTCCTGTCACTACATGCTCTTATAAAAAGTCCCTCTCCTTCTTTCTTGACCAAGCAGATGAACAAATGCCTGTAAAATCATGCCTAAGTAAAGAAACTGGGCCTAAGTAAACATGCACAAAAATCATCCTGACAGTGACATGGCTATATATGAATTTATTATGTATACACACTTTGTCTATGACTCTTTTCATAGCCATCCCTAACTTCATAGTTGTATAGGAAAAGGTGTGTGCCTAATAAGGGAATATTTGAAAAATTGAAATATCCTTCAATAAAATTTTCTATTCAAGGATTTTTCCCCAATAGAATAAAGCTGTAAGTCTTTTTTCTTTTTTCCATTTAGCTTCAAGACAAGAAAGGCAGATGTGTTTTTTGATGTGTTTTTTGAACCTTCTTATATGTAAGGCACATTGTAATATGTATTTCAGCAGTATTAAGATCTTATTGTTATTCTGTGTACCAGTGTCATTTTTACAATCAGGTTTTCTGACTGAGTGAATAAGCTTTGATTTTCTTAGTAATATCTTTGTAATTATTCTCTCATGTTAGCATTCTTGCAAATCCACTTGTATCTTTCAATTGCAAAACAATATTCTTTAATTTAGAATGTATTTTTAAAGTAATTTCTTTTGTTCAGTATTAGTGGTCAATATATCATCATTCTGTATAGTAAATGTTTCTTTCAAGCATACTACCAATGCAATGTCATGGCTTTGATGAAATGTTGCATATTTGCTTTTCTATTGGAGGTTATTTATCCAGCTAAAGCAATCTAATGGCCTCTGGTTACAGGGTTTTTTTTACCTCAAACTGTTTCATATTTACGTGATGCTGAGGATACACCTTTGTTTTGTAATCTGTATAATACATTTAAAGTAGTGTGTGTCCTTCCTCCTTCAAGAACTAAAATAATCTGAGTAGTTTGCCTTGAAGTATGTTGGTCTGCCTTCAAGTTGATAACATGCACATTTACAGTGCAAGTTCCTGAGACATTTAAAGTGGTTACTGTTATCCAATGTCCTTGTCCTTCATGATTAAATTTTGAAAGTCACATTTGTTTCATCTTTTCCTGATGAAAAGTGTTATCAGCAAATGGAGCTTGGAACACAACTACACATCTCTTTCCAGTACCCCTACAGGGATGTGATGGATGTCATTATGGGGACCTGAAATATGCATTCTCTGCATTTTTTCCTGATACTTCTACAGACTGCTATTAATAGAAAAATGCACTTTATAAATCCTGCTGGGTTTCCAACTGCTAGGTAAAATCTAAGATGTTTGACATAATAACTCCAGTACTTTTTAATTAAGATAGTTAATACTTCTCTGTCAACAAGCTATTTTCTTACACGTAGTTTTTTTCTTGTATATAGTTATTTATCACTTTATTTAGGAACTTTTAAATTTTTTCTCCATGTCCTATTATTTTAGATTGTTATTGGACTGAAGAATATTCCTGTTAAGCTAATGTATTTTTCCATTTCTGATTTATCTGCTGTCAGTAAAATCAACTGCTTCAATTTTTAATATCTGTATAAAATGGAATTAATATTAAAGTAATGCCTTCTTTGCAGCAAAAGTTGGTATCCAATTACTGTCATTTTCTTTAATACAAATGTCAGATTTGTTGAGGCTGGTGTGATCTTGTTATTTTCTAGTAATAAGTGAATTATTTTTAAAGTGACGTGTAGATAATCAGTTTACTGTGATGACCTTATTCATCACTGGCAGCATTTATCTCACAAAGAGTCACCTTGACTTCCCTAAGACTTCACATAGTATAAGCTAAGTATGTTAAAATGCCTCACAATTTGACAGTCATACTGGATTTGGCATTCCATCCTGGAGCCAAACCAGCAGCTACTCTCCTTAGCTGCAGAGTGGGTGAGGAGCTGTGTGGTGCTTAGTGGCCAGCTGGGGTCGGACCACAGCAGTCCTCAGCTAGGGATCAGGCTGATTTGAGATACCTGTGTACAGAACAATCTCTGAACAAATGGCTCAGGCTGTGATTGTGAACATGCAACATAGGTCAGGAAGACTTCTTAATATTGCACTGTAATAAATTAATGCCTGGATACATCAAATGTCCAGCCACATCTCCAAGAGTTATAGGAGCTTAGGTGACTTGCATAAATCACTCCCTGCTTTCTCTGATTTCTCTTAAACTGTGTCTTCCACTATAATTTTTTTCTTCTTCTAGAAAGAAAGTGTTTCTGATACCTACAGAAAAACTAACTGATCCGATTTCTCATGTTTTTCTTCCTTTTCTATCAGTATGTTATACTGATATGATGCTTTAGGTTTCTCACCAAAAATTTCTCAATATTCCTCTTTCTCTTTCTTGTCTTCTTCCTTAGATTTTCTTTCAAAGTGGTGTATGTACATATAAAATAATGACATGGCTTTGTATCTTCAACTCTAGCCCCTGACCTTAAACAAAACAAATAAAAGGCATATAATATATTCTGAACTCATCTGTCCTTCTTTCCTAAATCTCTGTTTTACTGTGATGTGACTTTTAGAATGGGATTCCCTCCACTCAGCTCCTGTTATCTTCGTCTCCTTAGAAGCAACCAGTCAATTTTTTTTTTCTGATAAAATTCCTTAATTCTTCATAAAACTTTCCAACTTTCTCCAAAATGTACATGAAAAACCAGTGACCCTTCCTTGTTCTTGTAATTTTTAGCATTCTTGAAAGATCAAGTCTTCCCTCCACCTTTTCTTCTCCACAGTGGTTTTGATGTAGATGATTATTAGCCCTTACATCAGCTTCAGCTATTTTTACAATTCAGTGTAGAGCAAAGAAAGATCTTCAATACATCATCCTCATGCCACCATATAACACAAGACTGCTTGTCTCATGTTTATCTTACCAAAGAGAATTCGCTTTCTCTGACAAAAATAAACTCAAAACAAAGCTAAAAGATACTTTGAATGGTTTAAGTGCAGATTCTCCTCAGGATTTAAATGTTTCAACATGGTCAGGATTACAATTTTCATCTTTAGCCATGCCTACAGTACAACTGTAAATAAATGTGCTGTGTCTTCATCAAGCAAAATAAACCTCAGGTAAAAAGCCATTTTGTCTAGCTTTCAGAATAATGGAAGAAGAAGCTTGTTTTTCTAGTAATTCGTTTTTTTCAAAGGTGCTTCACAATGAAACTATGGTGCACAATTATTTAAACTATTGCTTTGTAATAAAAAAGGTGATTGAATTAGGATTCATATTCATGAAAAGATGAACAAATTCATAGATGTACAAAGAAACAGACATATGAAATGTATCAGGTTCAAATTTCATTAGAATCAAAGGTTTCTCAGCTTTATTCTAGTGACATTGACTATTTTTAGCACTATATTTAACCCTGTATACATTGCAGAAACAGCATGAAAAAAATGCAAAATTGCTTTTAAAAATCATCTCACTTGTGAACTACATATGCTTCTTGTGTGGTGTCCCCAAAGTGTCTACATTAATCCTATAATACAAAAATGTCTAATTAGAACAAATTTGATAAGCAGTTATCTGCATTAAACATATGTGTCACCATTCTTTGTACAAGTAAAGCTATTATTTCTAAATCAAATCAGAGCCATTAGATCAGAAAGGCTTACTGAAATAGAACTTTCTTCATTACTAAGCAAAATTGGGGATTTCTGTTTCAGAAGGAAGCCCTCATATAATTTCAAAGAAAATGACAGTAATAGACATAATTAGCACTATAAAGTGTTCAAGAGTCTCAAGGAAATTAGTATGTGTTGAGTTAGACTGGACAAGATTACTTCTTAGGTATTGCAAATACGTATTAAGTATATTAGGGTTTTAAATAAGCTTACAGAGAAATAGCATAAGAAGCAACACCCTGGGAAATGAATCTGAGTGGATTGCAAAACTCTATGTGATTAGACTGCTTCAAATTTGCTTTCATCCCTGGCTTTTTATGTAGTTGTGAAAAATTATCAGTCATGAAAAGATCTGTAAGACAAGTCTCAGTGACATTATTGTTGAATGGATTTTTATACAGCACTATTATGTGTGACAGAAACAGTTTAACAGTCAAAAAAAGGGGCCTTTATTGGCCACTCTTCCTTCTTCTTTGGGACTGCCAGATTTCGGGTGTCTACATCTCCTGGTTATTTCCATGGACAATAAGGAATAATGCAATCTCACCAAAACCTGAATTGGTTGGTTAATGATTCAATATTTATTGTTGGTTCCTGGTTAATCCAGCTGATTTTTAAGAATATTAACCAGCTTAAGCAGATAAATTATATGTTCCTCATCTTTTTTTGAGTAACTATTTTATCTTTTGAGTAACATCCTTATAAGGCTTGATAAAGTCAGATGATGAAGCTTGGAATTCAACAAAACCTTACCTGAAATTCTTTTTAAGGAGACACTTATAGAGAGGCAAACTAAGGTGAAGTAAAGATGATTAGGAATTTTCCCAGATGCTCTTTTAGGTTTAACCAATTACATTCTTCATGCTGTTCCCTTGAGTCCCATCACTGGTCAGTAGAAAGAAAATATCTGTGCCTGCCCCTCCTCTTCCCTTTGTGAGGGAGTTGTAGACTGCTATAAGTTCTCCCTTCAGTCTTCCCTTCTCCAAGCTGAACAAACCAAATTACCTCAGCCCTCCCTTTTACAGCTTCCCCTCTAGATCCTTATCTTCATGCCCTCCTTTGGATGCTCTCCAATTGCTTTTAATCCTTCTCATACTGTGGTGACCAAAACTGCCCCCAGTGCTCGAGGTGAGGCTGCCCCAGAGCAGAGCAGGGCAGGACAATCCCCTCCCTTGCCCGGCTGTGCCTGATGCACCCCAGGACAGGGCTGTCCCTCCTGGAAGCCAGGGCACGGCTGATTCAACTCGCCATACACCATGAGGCCCTGGAATACTCTCTCTAGGCATTTACACTCTTTTCTCAAATTTTTTCTCACAGTTTTGCTCAGATTGAAACAATAGTTTTTATCCACACAAAAAATTCATTTATTTTCCTCCCTCACATCTATGTTCAATGATGTTACTAGTCTCATTTCTGGATTCTGCTCTATTTTTGTTTGGCTCAGATTGAAACAAAAAAAAAAATTATTTCTTTCCCACAGAAGGAAAAAAAATAGCCAAAACTCAAAATAGCCAAAACTCAAAATAAAACACAAAACACCACCCCAAACAAAACCCCACACATACCAACCAAGCAAAACTGGCTGCTTTCAGTGTGTTTTTTCGGTGGAAGCAATTAAACCCCAAATATCTGATATTATGTTTCAGTGAGCATGTATGCAGATCAGAGTAAAAAAAAATCTGAAGTTTACTATTCATTCTGTATAACTTTTGTGCTTCTTAAAATTTGAAGAGCTTTTTCTGCAGTGGTGAACAGTATGTTTGGAAAAACCCAAGAGTGTCAGGCATATAGAAGTGTAGGAACAGGTCTTGATACAATTTTTCAAGAGGTGTATTGGACTACATGAATGTATCAATTATTGTGAATATTTACTTCCTCAGATATTTAATCCAGGTTCCTTGAGTTCTCAGTTCTATTTTATTGAAAATTTAGTTTCTGCTTTGTTTCTATGCATTTTTGAACAAAGTCTGTTACAACATATCATGTTTGCTGCCACATATTTTCATGATTGTTTATGGTATTGTGAGCAGGAATACGTTGTAAGAAATAGCCATATGCTTTCATTTTCACACATATTTTGCACACATTGCAAATATTTCCAGAATGGATTTGCATTATCTCACTTTAAGGGTCTTGGTATAATTGTGCTGCTTGGTTCATTTAGAGTGCCTCCTTATTTAGTTATTTTGTTCATTAAATTTGCACAGCAGAATATAGTAGTAGAATTTAGGGCAACTGAGATTAGCTGTCTTGATTTCAATTTAGTTTGCTAGAAAACAAAGTACATACAAATTGCACAGAAGAAAATTATGTTTTGTTTTTAGTCCCCTAAGTTTTTAGATATCGACTTGTTCTTTTCATAGCTCTAAACACACTGAAACCCAATGCACTCACTCTCTGTGAATTATGAGCTATTCCCATTCTATAGAATTCCCTTTTTTAGTTTTAATAGCAGATTTTTTTTGTCTGCATTTATTTATCAGTAATCACTTAAACACACTGGATCCATATGTCTTATATTAAAAAGTTTCTTAAAAGCATAGGACAGTATGATCCTGTAGTTGTGTGCTCTTGAACAGTATAGTAAGTATCCACAAAGTCCTCTGTCACGTGGAACAGGAGATTTCCTCTACTCTTGTTGTCTAATTTGTCTATCAGCACCCCAGGAAAGCTGAGACCCTGTGCCTGACCAGTCTGTCAGCATCCTGTCAGGGGGAATCTTCATTGAGCAGTTCTCTGATCTTTGACTGACTTTTTCAGGGACACACCAACAGCATAAAGGGACCCCTCAGCAGGTCTTCTCACTTAGGACCTCTCAGTGGATCTTCCACTTTATTTGGGTGTGTTGCCTGCTGCTGGCAACTGCCAGCGCCCATGAAGGACTTACACCAACACAATCACACTCTTTTTAATATAAAATTGTAGCAGGTTAAGGTTCAAAGATTGATGGCGATAATATCTGACTGCAAAAATGTATTCAAAGCAATACACAGACAAATTCTAATCCCCAATTAAAGTATTCAGTGTGCACAGAGTATGATTCTTACCAACAGGTGTCTCCACAGGGGAGAAGACAGGTTCAGCCTATCAACTGATCCCAGTAGCTATGATGGAGTCTTATCCTAACTTTTGCCCATTCTCAACTTATTTTTATACTATTTCTTTATGTTAGGTGGAGCTTGAGTGACTCTAGTCATACATACCTTTGTTAGTGGTGGGTGTACAGTCAAGGAAATACACAGCACGTGCCCAGTGAGGGTTGGTTGCACCTTGGAGGCAGGTACCTTTGGGATGCAGGTGTGTATCAGTATTACAATTAGGTTATAAAAAAACAAGCTCCTCTGAGGAGAGCAATTTTGGCCCAGTCGCTGGCTCGGCAACAAGGCTTCTGCTGCTCTCTCCCCTGACTGACAGGTGTTACATGTATTCTCAGCTGCAAAGTACCACCAAGTCCCCCTCCCTGCAAGGATTTCAATAGAGCCTGGCTGTGGTGTCCCTTCTCTGCTTCACCCTCCATCCCACCCCCTTTAGCAGGTGCTGATGGTTGCAGACTGTGTGTGTGGGGAATCTTCAAAGAATAGGTGTTTGAGCACACCAGCAGCACTCCACCCAGGAAGTCACTTAATTTCCATGCCATTATAATTTCTGTTAAGATGTAAATAGAACTTCCCACTTTCCTCTAATTTTATCCCCAGCCATATTCCTCAGCCTCACCACACAGTATTATAACTGGTGAAAAATTGGTTCACTCATTCAGAAACCACTTTCACATATAACTTCAACTCAGTAGAAAGGAACAGTGAAATATTATTACAAAGAAAATCCTTAAGGAGGTTTTCTTATAAAAGAGCAAATCATCATCCTCAAGATGATTCACTTCTGACTATATGGCTATTTTGACTCCTTTATCTACTATTTTTGCTCACTGGAATTTTCAGCAAAACTTCACTTCCTTGCCAGTTTTTAAAAAACCCAATTAAATTGGTCCCCAGTCTGATCACTGAGAAACTTCAGTACTGACAGCCCAGTAACAGTGTTCCAGTTTGTTTTTCCCCCTATTCGTTTGCATTTCCTCTGCCAGAGTTGAAACTTTGCACGCCAAAATACTTACTGGAGGAGCCACACAGCTACAGTGCTTTCCCGGCCTCAACATATGCTTGTTTTTTGTTAATGAATAATACTTTTGTTTTACTATTGTTATTCTAATGAATAAATTAGCCTGTTAATACACCAACTGACATTTATTTACATTTCATACAAATTCTTATTACAGATCATATTTTGCAATTAGACTAAGGTCAAAGGCACAACTACTGAGTAGTTGCTAACACAACAGCAATACCTAAATCCAAACCCTCAGAGAATTCTCTGAGTATCTAGGCTCTTGTTCCTAATTCAATCTTTAGCCAACAATTGAAACTGTAGGATTAGAAAATGAATTTCAGAGCAATTACATTTGAGAAACTGTTATAATAAAGACATTGGTGAATAGAAGTCTCAGAAGTGTCAGTCAGTTTTGCTCTTTCTACAATTTGACTGAAATGTATTAAATAATAATCGCTGTATATTGAGAGATGAACAACTGGAATAATACTTTCCTAAAATACAGTTATTTTAGAAATGAACAGTCTTTAGAAACTCCATTACTATGGCAATTTTTGGTGACCTAACATAAATGCAATAAAGCTTGACTGTTAATTTTAAAATTGTCTTTCTAGTCAATGCTGATTAAAGTAAAAAAAAAAAAAAAGTCTAAGAAGTTTACGTAACTTCAGTGGCTACTATAAAGACATCATCACTAGAAGAACCAATATTTATCAACAGATACTACTAGAATCTAGCAATAGCCATGAGCCAACAATCCTGCTGTGTGGTAACTTAATAAGGAGTAGCCATACAATACCTGAAAACATTCTTATTTTAGACTAAAGTAGGTGTGCAGCAGTTAATATGACAGAATAATTTATGAATGTTTACGGACATTTGTACCATTGGAAGATTACTTTTTAAAGTGTTTTCTGAGTCTCTGTGTGTTTGAATATAATACTCAAGAGCCAAACGATATATTTGGTGTTTGAACACTGGTCTGGCCTAATTTTATTTTCATGGGGACTGACTAGAAACAGACTTCTTCATTGGCACTGTAAATAAATTACTTTTTTTGCTATTGCTTCAGGAATGATCATCCTTCAAAATTATGAAAGAGAAATAGAAATCTAATGCACATTTTCTCCTGTAACATAGGATTTTTGATTCATCTAAATAGAGCAGCTTTCAAGATATTAATATTGCTGAAGTAACTGAAGAGATACTTCCAAAGGCTCCCTGTCAGTCTGCTCTCACACCTCACTGCTCACTGTCCTTTGAATTGCCACTCAGTGGCTGCCTGACCTCAAACCGCCATAGGCCAAATATGTCTCTGTATTTCCAATGAAAACTCTTCATCTCTAGCTTTACTTGGGACCTTGTTGGTCCAGTGGTCCTGCAAGTGAGAAAAATTCCCAAGAATTCTGTTTCTTTCCATTTTATTTTATTGAGGACTTCAAAAAGCAAATGGCATAATATGACAGCTCTTTTCTACCCAACAAGATAAATTAAATGTCCAGAATGTATTATAGACTATGCTTAAATATTGTTCTATATGATAGGAGGAAATAAACCCGAGTGTTTCCTCTACTGTTCATTCAAGTCCAAAGGTACTACATGAATACAACCTACATCTTTCCTGAGGTGTAATCCAGCACGGCAGTTCTAAGTACACAGAATATAGACAGAGAACCACAGAATCATTAAGGTTGCAAAAGACCTCTAAAATCATTGACTGCAACCCCTAGCCTAGCACTTCCATCCTCACCACAAAGCCCTATCTTCAATGTAAACCTCCCACGGCACAATGAAGCAATGAGTTTCCTCTCATTCTGTTACCTGTTAAGTGGGAGAAAAGACCAACCGCCACCTGTCCAAAACCTCCTTTCAAGCAGCTGAGGAGAGCAATAAGGTTCCTCCTGATCTTTCCTTTCTAGACTAAACATCCCCAGCTCCCTCAGCTGCTCCTCAAAGGACTTTTGCTCCAGACCCTTCCCCAGCTTGCCCTTCTCTGAACTCACTCCAGCCCCTCAGTGTGTTTGTTGTAGTGAAGGGCCCAGATCCGGACACAAGATCTGAGGTGTGGCCTCACCAGTGCCGAGTACAGGGGGACAATCCCTGCCATGCTCCTGCTGGGTACACATTTGCTGACACAGGCCAGGATGCCATTGGCCTTCTTGGCCACCTGGGCACACCCTGGCTCTTGTCAAGCAGCTGTGGACCAGCACTCTCAGGTCCTTTTCCACCAGGCAGCTTTCCAACCACTTTGCCCCAGCCTGCAGCACTTCCTGGGGTTGTTGTGACCCAAGTGCAGGAGTCAGCACTTCGTCATTGTGAACGCCATACAATCGTCCTGGCATCAATCAAGCCTGTCCAGGTCCCTCTGCAGAGCCTTGCAACCCTGCAGCAGATAAACACTCCCACTCAAACTGCTGTCACCCAAAACTCATTGAAGGTGCCCTGAATCCTCTTGTCCAGATAGTGAAGATATCTAGCAGGACTGGCCCTAACACTCTGTCCTGGGTCACACCACTGGTTCCCATCTGTAACTGGTTCCCATCTGGATGTAACTTCATCCACCACCACTTTCTGGGCCTGGCCATACAGTCAATTTTTAACCCAGCTACAAGTGCATTTTCCCAAGCCATGGGAAGCTAGTTTCTCAGGAGAATGCTGTAGGATGCCTTTAGAATAGACATGAAACAACCTTCAATGGGACATTTGTAATCCATCTTCCTGTCCAATGCCAGTTCAGCTCAACTATATTTTTCCTAGGATGTTATGTGAAGACTGCTATTCTAATAAATCAAACCTGCAAATGAGAGGGACTCAACTGTGGATCATAACGTGAAAGAAAATAGCGGCATAGCACAAAGTAGCAAAAGTCAGTATCACAGCACTAGGACAGTTTCCAGTTGTACCAAACTACCCAGAGATTCAAGTAGACAACTGATGTGTTAAATGACATTATAGAGACAACGCTCATGATTTTGAAGCCTAAATGAGTCACAAGTTGTACTTCAATACTGAAGAAATGTCCCATTTGCTTCTGTCCACTAATGTTGCTTTAGACACGCAGTTTCTTGGCTGCAAACAAGCTTTATGAAAAGCTTCAACTACAGCTTTACGCTTTAGTTCAGATACCTGGAAAGCTGCAGTGGTTACAACTGATTCAGTCTGTGCACAACCTCCTTTGTAGCCACCCTGGCATCACTTGGTCAACGGGTTCAAGTGGTGGAATTACCTGAATGATCCAAACTTTGTTAGAAGCGATTGCATATGTCTAAAACTGAAGTGGCGTAAAAATGTTTACACATCTGAACAACAACTATTGGTAACTGCTGCTGTACAACCTGACCATTAAGCACTGTGAATGCTTAAGCAGTCATAGAGATGTTTTGAAACACACAGGTTAATTTTATCAAAAAGTTTAAAATTTTGCCTGTCTGCTATGGGTGACTCTGGAATTAAAAGATAAATACACAAGTGTTTTGAGGAGCTGCATATTAAATTGATATGCTTATTACTGGTATTTGAGGACTGGCATCTCTTGTAGTTTTAGTCATTGATCTTGAAGCACACAGAAATTCATCTCTGAGTTCAGCAACAGCAACTCTATTGGAATTACAGAAGAGAAATGTATTTGCTAGATGTATTTGGCACATAATCATTAATGTTCAGAGCTATATAGAGTACAAGTGCTTACTTTTTTACCGAGAACAGTTATTCCTCTCAAAACTTATGTAAATAGACCAATTTAATCGCAAATTGCACTTTTCTTTCATGAAACATATCAAAGCTTTATTTAGAAAAACTGTTGAATTAAATCTAAATTGCCTAACCTGAAATTGTGATACTGCTGATACCTGTCTTTCAATTTTGTTCAGTCTTTTATTTTCCCATTAATATGTCACTAAAGATAAACCATTATATATTCAAGCTCATGATTTTATGAAAATACTTTCTTACTGAAGACTCCATTGAAATCAGTTATTACCTGTGCTCATACTGGTATTATTGAATCTTCTTTTTGATTTTAGCAAGGTTTCATCCTGTTAATTAAATCATTAATACTCAGTTACCTAAATTTCAGTTGATTTAATTTAATGAAATGGCATAACCTTTTTTTTTTCCTTGACCTTATGCTAAAAAAAGGAAAATGCCATATGTAATTCTTTTAATTGCTACTGATTACATTAAGCAGAATTTTTCTTTAAAAAAAACCCCAACAAACCAACAAACCAAACCCTAAGGTGCCAGCTGACAAATTACAAAAGATTAATAAAGGTCAGTCTCGGAGTATTAGTCTTTTTTTGTTGCATAATGTGACTGCAAATTCTAAAATTGCTATAGTTGCCATGAAAGACCCAACTAACAGATATAAATGTCCATCGCCATATTTAGCAAAAAAACACAATCAAAAGGTTGGGAAAAGAAAAACATAGACATAGAAGTCATATTTTGATACTAAAAGTATTTATGACCAGAATTTCTTCTGAATCTAAAGCTGTGGATCATATACCAGGTGTGACAATCAAGAGGCTTTCCTTTTAATAAAAACAACAAAGACCACAATTAGCTTTAAAAGGAATCTTCTATATTTTTTCTCCTTAAATCCAGTAATAGCATACAATGCAGATTTTTGTAGATCATAACACTTTCTTACTACCAGGTAAATGCTTATAAATGCATCCTGGAATTATGAGTGAATTTCAAGTTCCTAGTGCCACTTCACTGAGTATATGGTTGAACCAATAGAAAGAAGAGCAATCTGGTCAGAGACACAGACTTGTGTGTCTGTACAAGATACAGGGTTTAAGACTATTAATTTAAATTACAAAAGCCCATTTACTTCAATTAAATTCATATCCTAGGATTTTCATATGTATAAAGTATTATAGATATAAGCATTACTGTTATTGTTCAAGGAAACCATTATACGTGCAAATAAAAGCATTTATCCACTATTCAGTTGTAGTTGGTGTTTAAATATGCTGAACTGATATGAATTTCAATTTCAGTTCATGGAATTAAAATTCAGTAACACTTTCTTCCTTGTTTTGTTGAGCTTGTTATATTATTAGAAAGAATTTCTCAAATTTTGGTAACTAGTAACTAAAACATGAGAAAATAACAAAAAAATGTCATCAAACTGAATACATACAATTCAAAGTATTTTGTATCATTTTATACAAATAATTTTATCATCAGCAATTAACAGACATCCAACTTGATCCAGAGCCATCTTATTATTCAACACAGACTGAAAAGAACACATTGACTTTTCAGTGAACTTTAAAGGAATATCATTGGGTTGCAGACCAGTGTATAAAATGAAAATGGAGCTGCTTAAGTATTGATCTCTTCAAAATGGACCTAGATTTCAAAATAAATTTAACTTTTGGCACTAAACTGTGAAAAATATAAGTAAACAACTTTCACTGAGATTTGTGCCTAATTTTTTTTGTGTAGGTAGCAATAAGCTCAATAGATATTTATGCACATTCTCACCTTTCAAATTTGCATATTCATGAGTTTAAATATTACTCAATAGGGGGAAAGTTCTAATATTATTGCTGAAAGAATAGAAAAAAGTTTTACATAAACATATTGAATAGACAAGGGAATATGCCATAATTAATCACACAGTTTTACTTTCCTATGGCAATGGTTGTCCCTGTATGCTACTTATCTTTTACAGTCTCCAATTAACAGCAGCAGTATGCAGGATATGGTGTTTTGGTCAGAGGTTAAAAATGCAAAATAATTCATTGGATCTTTGATCTGTTTCTAAGCATTTGTTCTAAGTTTATTGTGCCCCTGAGGTTGAGCTGTAGTAGAGCACACCCAGCAAACATTCTCAAATCCGTTTCATCTTCCTGGGCTTATTTCACGAATAAAAACCGGAACAGATGTTAGAAGGGTTTATTGTTTTCTCCCATGTTCCCCTAGACATTGTTTCCCCTTTGCTGACAAAACATTTAAAAATTGGAAAGTGTATTGTTTTGGAAAACAGGGATTGCCATTAACCTTTTAATTTCCCATGATGGAATGTGTAATGCATAACCACTATGACATTTACATGGCTTTATGTTTTGGTCATATCTTTTCACACATCTCCTTCTACAGCTTCTGTCATGTCAGACAAGACAGCCCCAGGTAGATGTCACTCAAAAAGTTAATCTTCTGTTCAGACACATAGATTCGATTTCATGAAACCAGCTGTATCTGATAAAACTTCTTCCCCATCTTCTCATCTGATACATTCCTTCTCCATCCTGCTAGAATCATAGACTATCAATGGATATGTGAAGGAACAAAAGAAATTGGCCTGGTACATCAAGTAAGATAATAATATTTCATTTTAAAAAGCACATGATTATTCAGTTTTGGGATCCATTCTATGATTTTTATGATTTTTCTGTCTGTCCTTCCTTTCTCTCTTCCCATATGTATTCTTTTATCAAATTCAGTTCTGTAATGAGTGCCAGGTAAATTAAATGGAAGCTGGAAAAACTCAAAAAATCAGCCTTACAGGTCAAATATTAGAAGTTCCAGTATGCTTATTTTGATTATTTCTGGAGATACAAGGGGTTACATTGATCTCTAGATCTTAAACTTAATTCAAAATCAAGTTTTCTTTATAATCCTTACAACCTTAAGCATGTTTATTGATACATCTACTGCATTTTTCATGGAAATAAAATGCTTGCATCTAAATGAATATTGATATTGAGTTTTTTACCCTCTTCATATTCTTAGTTATTATGGCTGGGAAAAAAACCCCAAACAATTAACAGAAGAAAATTCTGCAGAAAAAATACAGACTGAAAGTAATTTTTTTTCTTTCTCCTTATGAACATGTGTGTAATTTTTTATGACTTTAAGTAGCTATATACTCCTACATCTGTTCCTCTCATCCTCAGAGATAACTGCGCTCCCTCTTCACCCTTTGTACATTTGCTCTTAGTCTTTCCTAGCCACATTTCTTTTTCATTTACTTTTAAGGTATCCTTTGCCTACCAATGACTTTCCAGGGAACACACCTTTTCCACAGACATTGTCCCTCATACAAAAATACAGAGGTGATATTTTTATGTGAAAAGATGGGCAACATCCCAGATACATGCTATTCTATGCTGTTCTTTACCATGTTAGATTAGGTAATACAATAACTATTATTAATTTGATCAAACTAAAATTATAACAACCTTTGTTCTTAAAAGATTAACTTCTTATAACAGCTAGGTAGACAGATATAAAAATTTTTTTATGAAAAGTAATTTCAATGCAAAGATGGCCCTTATCAATGGGTTCCAGGTTTTTCCAGACTTTTCTTGGCTCCTGTTTACGTGCCTTTGTGCGTTGGAAAGTGGTAACACATTAATTGCTGCATCTTTAGCAAGCAATCAACACTGCATTCATCAAGGTAGAAACCAGAGTATGCATAACCTGAGCATGCTTCTTCATTTCTTATAATCTCCACAGTAGTCTTCCTGAATTAACACAGAAACTGATGAAGACATAGCAAAGTATCTCTGTAGGACTTAATCCATACTTTTCAAAGGTGACACCTGTTTAACAAGACTCCTTGTTTTGTGTGCATTAATTCCAAATGTAAGGTTCCATCCCAGTTTCAGAAAGGAAAGAGTGTACCACAGCATCTATCATTTACAGTAATATTTGTGTGTATGTGTATCTAGTAAGTATATGGTTCACTTACACCTAGCAAATGTACGCACATTTTTGATGTGATTTTCAGAAATGTCACAACATATTTCAACACTTTCATTAAGCAATTTTTTTTGCTATTCTATTTGGTACTTGTAGCAAAAGAAACATCAGTCTTGGGGATCTTTTGTTCCTTTGTTTTTTGTTTGTACTTTTAGCACTGGAAAATTGACTGTGGGATCAGATTATACCTCTATTTATTTCAGACACCATACTAATTTTCTAGGAGGCTTGATAGAACACTACAATTTATTTGGAAAGCCTTATGCCATATGGTTTAAAATTCAGTAAAACTCCTAACAAATGCACTTCTTAAACCTCTCTTCTTTGTTATCAGTATATTCTTATATCTTTTTTTATTTTCCCCATAGTGTAAGGCGGTAGTTGCTTAGTCTGCTGGGAGTTTTTTTATAAATGTATATGCCTGCATATGCATAGGTCAGTAGGCAGTTCTAAGAATAAAAATTCCATTAAGACCCATTTATATCAGAGTGATATTTAAAAAAAAATTGTCTAAAAAAGGTTTGCTGTGTTGTTAAAGACCATCTACATTGACTTGTATTTCATAAGTCTTTTAGCACATCCGTTTTTCTTTGCAAATCATTAAAACTCAAAGCTCTTCATATCCTTCCAGAAATTACACATTAATCACCTTACTTGTATGCTACAAAATTCTCTCAAAATAAGATAACCTTTACTCTGAACAGTTTCTTTACTGGTGAATAATGGTTACATTTTTAGGCTTATGACACTGTAAAACTCTTGTAACCTTCTAAACAATTTTTTCTTTTGTAGTCTGGCAAAGAGACTCATTCACTCCCCACATGCCTGATCCAATAGCCTAACCTGCTGCCATTCTGATCCAAATATCCTCACACTGTGAGGGTTAATCCCCTCCTCAGTAGTTGAACCACTCCTGCAGGCAGGAGCACCCTCTGTGGAGAGGTAAAAAGACTCTGCCTCCTTGCCCACTTCCCTGGGACTCCTGGCACACTGAGTTCACACTGATGATGTGATGCAGACAAACTCCTTGACAAGGCTTCCCATTGCTTTCAGCTTTGCTTTTCCTCCTTTCCTCATACAGCTTTGATGACCTCTGCTGAAGCACCAGACAACTGGGGAAATGTTCCCACAGCCAGACAACCATGTAGCTGTATGCAGACCTGATGCCTTGCACCCTGCAGTGGCATAAGTTTGTGAACAGAGTTGAGACTGCATACTGTGCACAAATTCAGGCTTGTCTCCCCAGCTGCTGACATCACAGTATATAATGTTTAGCCTTTTGGAACTCTGGAAACATTCATGTACATTTGCTCCCCTGGTTTTGCATAATATAGTAGTCAATTCCTTTTCCAAGAAATCAGCACAACTCAATTTTACCAAACTAATTCATATGAGTTTGAATTCTGAGCATTTCAAAATATGAGGTGGAGATTTGAGTATTTATGAGGCTATTCATGATCACAGTGACATCTTGCCACTTTTTCTCTGACAAAGTAACTGACAGAGGTCAGCTTCAGTCAGTCAAAGCACTGCTTTTCTGTCTTGTTTTTACTGGCAGCAGTTGCTTGTCAAGACAAACAAATTCATGATCTGTAACTCTTCCTATTGTTAACATTTCAACAGCAGTAGAACTTTTCCACTTAGGGTATTTTCTTACTGGACCTTAGTCTTGTTACTTGTCTGGATTCAAGATTTGCTTAGAATTGTGATAGATATTTCATTGATTTTGTATCTGAGTTTAAATGGTGTGACTGAATAACATCACAGCCCTAGCCCACTCATGCAAGAACTGCTTAAAAATGCAATTCCTTTGTAGGCAGAGTTAGAATTTCTTTAAGTATATCCTGCGTACACACATTCAATAAGCAATTAACCTTCACATCAAAGAATTTTAAAACCTTCAAGAAAGTCTAAATATAAACATTATCGTGCTACTGACTGTTGTAGATTTCTTAAACATAAAATTTTTAATCCTTAACAATTTTAGAAAATTAAGGAGAAAACTCTTTGAGCCCCCATTTTCCCTACGAAACATCCTTTTTTTCAAAAACTGATTCTCTAGTTATGCATGAAGTGAATACAGCTGTATTTTAAAGACATTCCAGTAGTGTTCTGTCAATAAAATTGCAAAAAGCTTTTTAAGAATTCACACCTAGAATTCCCACATATCTCCTTGAAAAGGAGTCCTTTGAAGAACCCTCCCTGTTCTTAAGGTAGAAAGAAAAGGGACACGTTTGCAATTAGTGTTAAGTAAATGAGTGGAAGCAGGACGATGTGGATATGAGCTTCCCTGCCCCATGGCTCTGGTCTCCTCCACCCATCCAACTGTTTGAAGAACACCACAGAGGCCAGGTGCATTCCCAGAGCAGAGGTATAAGGGGGTGCCCTATTCACCATGATCACCAGGAGATCAGTTCAGCATTGCTTCAGCAGCTGGGGATATTAGCCTCCCTCAGCTGTCCATGGGTGTCCAGTTTCCAACTTCATGACTTTTAGCAGCAGCAGGATCTAATGGGTGGGTTTAGGGTATGGGAAGCTTATGTTCTGACAGTGCTTTCTGGGTTCTGACTTAAAATATGCTTTCCTGGAAACAACTGGCCTAGAAATCTTGAGTACACAATAAAAAGACTTCCAAATATTTTATGAGGGTGAAAAGGCCATAGTCTGGATGAATCAGGCTGAGGCTGAGGATACTGAGGATGCACAGCACTCATGCATTTTCTTAGTCACATACACTATGCTGAGCAATAATAAAAATGCTCTGTAGACTTTTTAGCTACTCTTTGCCCCATAAATTTGTGTGCAATAACAATGGAAATACTGAGTACTCAGGAGCTTCAAAACGACAAAATCTAACATATTTGGAATTACTTCTAAGAGAATTAGAGAGAAACTCTGACTTGAACAAATCATTATGTTTCACTGCTAACAAATATGGGCATCAAAAAAGCAGCAAAACATTGCTTCCACTTCATTACACCTGGCTGCTTCACATCTTTCTCCAAGTCTGGCATCAGCATTTTGAATCTTAGTACAGTTCAATAGTATCTGCAGTAAAGATATATTTTTTAAGTTTCAACATTTTTTGTGTTGCCCTGAATTTTTAAAGCCTTCTCATATTTTCATTTTTGTAGTGGAGTCTTCTCACAGTTTCATGTAAACAGTGAAAATGTTATTGTAGGTGTCTTCATGCTTACATTCTTTCTCCTAGCAGGAGAAAGAATGGCAGACTCTTGGACTGACCAGTGTGATTGGAGAGGTGGAGACTTCATTCTCCAATCTCTGGCTGTGGTTAGAATGATATATAAAGTCAAAAAATAAATCTCTCTCTCTATTTCTGCCCTGGAAAGCCCAGGTGTGTCATCTTTTCATGTACTAGTGCGACATTTTTACAACACTTCTAAACTCTTTTTTAACATTCTTGTTTATTTGCATACTGACTATGAATTATTTTAGGGAAAGATTAATTGTGTGACACTTTAGGCTGATGGTTACTGAAAACATTATTTTCCTAGGTTAAACAGAGAAAAATAACTAATAAATTCTATAGGAGTTACCTATCTTATAGTTCTGGAAATCAGGAATTTCGCTCAGTGAACTGAATGTGGATTAGGGCACACATACCCAAATACAGAATAGCTGCTGCTTCTATCACAGGATATGCACCTAGGATAGCATCTCCAGGAATGCTATCCCACCCATCTGAAGACATGGTTCTACAAAAGTGAGAATAATTTCTATATAAAATCATTCGTATCTCTGCTGTTTATATAACTGTGTTGACAAGACTGGCTTGAAATGCATGCTTGATTATTAGATTTAGTGCACCTCAGCTAAATGTGGGTGTCTATAGGACTAAACAATGTTTAGCTCAGTCAGTTAGGGCATGGTGCTCATAACACCAAGGTGGAGGGTTTGGTCCCCATATGGCCCATTCACTTTACAACTGGACTTGATGATATCAGCTCAGAGTATTATGTGATTCTGTAACTAAGAAGAAATTAAATGCTGGCACAGTTAACAGGCAGAATCCTATGACGTGAAAATAATTAAACATGAGTTTGCCAGAGATTTCATTTGTGCATGGGCTTTCACAGAGAGAGTCAAAAGGCTTTATTTTGTTAAACTGCTAATGCCTAAAAAATACCTGACAAATTAACCTATACCTCATATTTGCAGAAATGAATTAATTTGTTACAAATTCTGTTTAAAAATGAACAGAAAACAAACCTTCAGATATGAATGTAAAATGAGTGAAGAACACAGACAAACCAAAAAGTCACAGAAAAACACTAATGAACACTGGAATACCTCGTGAAAAAAAACCAGGCTTATTGAGCCTGACATTAAATGTAGTAAGCATACAAATGCACTCAAAGATAAAGAAGGAGTTAGAGAAGCATGTGCTTCTTAGCAATACACTGGCTTTGGAAACTTTAACTGCACAGAGTGTGAGACTGGAAGACCAAATTAAATCAAAATGAACATACAAAACAATCAATATTTCTGTCTGTGAGTAATATCTTGTAATTGTGAGAGCCACTTTTTAAAAAGCTATTTGAGTGGGAACACTCCAATAAGGCCACTACTGGCTCCATAAATAAATTAAAACTCAATTTACTGTCACACCAAAAAAAGAAAGGACACTATTGGCTGGATGTTTTTTTTTTTAATCTTTAGCTGATTTTTTTTTTTTTTTTACAATTACAAGGTACATGGTCTACTGCCTTTCAATTGCTACCCACATTCTAGTCCCACAGACTGTTGAAAGATAATGGAAGAAATCAATGTCTCAACTGTATTTGGAATCACACATTTTTTAATAGATTTTTATTTAATTAAGACAGGGAAAATTTATCTTAATTCCTATATATTAATTCTAATTAAGAAACTGATACAGCTTAACATCAAGACTTAGATATGACATAAAGTTTTATTTTTCCCTCTGTTCAAATGGTTTATGCCCAGGATTATTGAGAGAACCTTAGACAATTGAAATGTAAAGCAATACTGTATCCTTTTCCTTTAATTCTAGAAATGAGTACATATAAAAGATTTAAGACACTCTTAGCAAAGAAAATCTCAAGAATATGAATTGATACATAAATATTAAGTCAAGACATTAATTTGTACATGCTTTGGTATAGGCTGTAAAGCTCCAGTGCTACAAAAAGCTCTATATATTTCTCACATTCAGCTACCATTTGGGAATATTTCCTAAAATGAAGACTTCTGAGATACAGCTTTTAGAAGGAACATAAATGTCAATACAGGAGTGCCCTGGGAGAATAGACTGACCTTGACTTAGAGCATTGCCTACTTAAACACAGATATTTTCTTTCCTTGCTGGCTGTTCAGATGAGGTTGCCAGACCTCATCTCATGGTTGCAATCTTGCAGTGCCTTTGCAGAATAACTTGATTCAGACTGGAGAGAAAAATTAATGTGAAGGCTTTCTCCTGCCATGTTATACTCTGCTAGAATTTACACAATAGGACTAATAGTTTTACAGTATCACTGGCATGAAATTTAGTGCTTCAAACTCAGAAACCCACACAAGAGTAGAGTGGAATCATAGAATTCAAATGTTTTTTTATCTTATGCCTGTTTAGTTAATATCCCACTTATACTAGAAATTATGCAGCATAGTAATAATGCTTGTAATACGCACTCCAAATCTTTCTTTGTCCTGCTTTCCAGACAAACATATATTTCCTTGCATTTCCTTCAACACAATTTAGAAATTATATAAGGTGTCTCATGTAGTCCAGTTGAGAAACTTCTAGAGAATACCAAAGAATAACAGACATTAAGAAAAGCAATTTAAAATTACATATGACAGATATTCACCCCTTGAATTATGTGTTTCAATATCCATAATAACATCAAGACATAGGCAGTTTGCCCGATTCACTAATTAACAAAAAAAGCTTTCACAACTCAGAATTATGTGATTATTTACATATACTTTCAGTCTCACCATTTTTTCCATACAGGTAGTGAATAATTCACATTTTAGAAGCACAAGCATTATACAACTGTCTCACAGAAAATAGTCAGAAGCAATATGCACATAAAAAGATCAAACCTGAGCTTTCAGATGTTTCACAGAATATTTTTTCTTGAAACTGAGCTGTTTTTAAAGTTCAGAGTTTCATGAAAGGCAATCTTTGGCTAAAATCAATGTACCAGCAAGATAAAAGGTTCAACAATATGACTGCAGTGATCAAAGCTTTTCAAAAGAATAATCCACTCTTTTAAAACCACATCCCAGGCAAGAAGTCCTTGTTGACTTGTACCAAAGGTAAAAAGGCTGAAACTCTGTAAATCCACAAGAAATACAGCACTTACATTTTACTACACTGGGTGCTTTGGAAGTGACAATGCCTTGACAAAAAGTAAGTTATTTTATATACACTATAAAAAAAACAGGCAATAATAAGTACAGCTAGCAGTAAAAATAACTTAAGGTAACAGAGCTGTTGTTAAGTCCTGTGCATAAATTCCACGGCCTTCTGCTGTCACAGAAAAAATTTCAACTAAGTAGGTTGACATGCTCACTTGTGAGAAAGAAACTTTTGCCCCTTTCTTGAGTAGGAACACCACAAAGCTGACATGCAACTGCAGGAAAAGTAGGATGGTGAAAAACACCATTTAAACTCATATGCCATAAAGAGTAGAAAAGAAGGCAGAGGACGACTGGTGAAGCACTGCAATTATTGTGTGAATATTTTTACCACCTTTGTGTGTGCCTCACAGGTCAGTAGCAGCTCAGACTTCATCATCTGATAATCATCATTGTGGGAGCCACATGAGATAACATGGTGGCATCAACCTCTTTCGTCGTGGACAGGTATCTATATCTAAGAAGGCTCATCAGAATTAATATTAATTAACCTCTTTGTCACTAGGGTCAGTTATGAGAAGAAAAATTAAATGTTACAATTAAAAAGGAAACACTGATTCCTATAACTGGTTTCCAAGCAAAAGGATCAAGGCATTTTCTACTTCTAATTAAGGCATCGAATGATTTAGAGAGCTAAATTACTCTTACATTCAGAGATCTATTTTTCAGAATCTAAAGTGGAACAACCCCTTCCTTGCATGCTGCAATTGGTCCCACTGGAGTTCTCCCCCAGTGTAGGGGGATTGAAAATGTCCCAGCTTTCTCCTGTTACTGACTGAATGGCCAGGCTGGCCATGTTCTTCAGGGGCTAATTCCTCAGGGGTTAGTAAATCGAAGCTTTTCATCATGGCTGATGAAGAAAAGTGTGAGGAAGGGGATGTCATCTTTACAAACAAAAGTTTTATCCCTACCAATTTGGTGAAATCATGGGAATGACTAAATCAAAACAAGATTAGCTAAAGGTTGTGTATCTTGGACAGACCCAACAGCTAGCTCTAGAAGGACTTCAAAAACATCATTACAGAATGTATTACATTCACATCTCCTTAGTGAACAAAATGAAAAGCAGACAGACTATATTAGGAAATAGCGTTTGATGATTTGGTCTAGAGAACATCTTGACACTGCTGAAAGCTCCCAACCAGTCAAGCAGTGTCAGGAACTGCAGGTAAAAGTCAGAAGCCAGTCCTCAGCATCAGGAAGCATTCTGTACTGCATGGTAAAGCCAAGTCTTAGGGAACTCCATAGCTACCTCAGTAATATATTGACTGCTCGTAGAGTCATTAATACATATATTTAAATACTGGTCATATTGCATGGATGGCTAGAGAAGTTCATACAACTTTCCCTCAGCATGTGATTTTAATATTAATCCCTGCTAAAAGGTTCAAGGTTTAGATGAAAGTTCTGATATATTTCAAGACCACTGACATCAAACATTCTTAGATTTGCTTACTGCTTCTCCAGGGCTTATTAGTACCAGACAAGAATGTGATGAATATGTGAACAGTTCCGCCAACCAACTTACAAACCCATTGTCAACCCTTCTCAATGATTTTAAAAAGAAAAAAAAATCCCAAACCATTGATTTTAAAGTATATTGGTATTGCTTGTTCAAGGAGAATGAATGACAGCTTTCTGAGAGCAATACTATTGTACTTCTGTTGTTTCCCTCTTTTTTTCCCCTAGCACCCTGATAATACATAATCTTGAGACCAAACAAGAGTCATTTGCAGTTCTAGCAAGAGGTTATTTGTAAGAAATAGCAAAAACTGTACACTGAAATGCATTCACAGAAATTTGAGATTATACTTATGCAACCCTCAATCAAAAAATTAACTAATAAAACATATCTCATAAAGACAAAGTGTATTTGAGTTTAACTGATGAATAGTGAAGAAAACCTCACAAGATGCAAATATGTTTGAAACTTGGGAAATTTATACATAATTGATACTGTTTCAAGATTTAATATTTTAATAATAACTAGAAATTGAAAGCATTAGGATGCGCCATTTTGAACCAGAGAGGCATATATCTGATTTTTAGTTTTTTTATTTTTTTAATTTTAAATTATTTTAGACTTTGAAAGAAGATCTTTTTAAAGCATATCCCCTAACAACAGGCTTTAAGTGCAAACATTCTTTCTTTCTTTCTCCTTGGGATGAACTACTTTACTTTTACTTTCTTCTCTCACAACACCTTTGAGGAGGCCTAATTTTTCAGCCTACTGGGATTTTCAATAGTTCCCCTGTGAGATTATCAAAAAGCTCACGATCTTGCTCTATGGAGGTTATATGTGGATTTATTCTTAAGAAGCACTTATCATATATTTCTCCCACCCTAAAAATAAAGGCTGCCAATCCTGTTTTGATCAGATAAGAGCTTATTGTATTTTACTGCATTTTTACCTGAAGGTTTTGTTTCATCATATCTCAAAGCTGTTCTGTTGCTACCAGATCATGATTAATAAATTTACTGCTATGCTGAAAAAATTTAAAGGACTTCTATGATTTCAACTATATTATATTGCGTATTTTTCAGTTCTGAAAAATATAAGGTATTCAATTTATGGAGTCTCCCTTTTGAAAAGACTCAATTATGATGTGTTACTTATTTCTAATCCCCATCCAAAAATGCAGACTTAAACACACTTTGGGTGGGATTTCTTTTTAATATAAATTATTAGCATTTGTTATATTGAAGTATGAATCTTTGTTTCTATGAAGTTTTGTATGTTGAATAAATTCATCTCAAGACTACTTTCTATGCAATTTTATTGTGTCTTTTCATCTCTGCCTCATACATATTTAGTGTTCCTAAAACAAGTCCAATGTTAAGCACTTTGGTCTTAAAGAAAAAAGACTGGATTAAATATTGTTTTCCTTTCACTCATCAAATTACATCCTATTTTTCTTCTCATGGGTTTTGCTATCAAAACTTCACATCAAAACTTAAATCTTACACTACAAGATAGAAAATGAAAAGTTCAGTAAACACTGTTCAAATAAAGAGTTGTTTTTTAAATAAAACAATAATAAAAATAATTTTAAAAATATTGGTTTAGATCTGGGAAAAAAAAAGGTAAAAAACCCTATAATGTTCAACAAAGCCCAGACCAATACATATCTTTTAAACTTTTTCTATATGCAAAAGTGGGAAAAATAGCAACCTGTGGAAATTTCCAGGTAATATACAATTTATTCATTCAACATGTAAGTCTTTTATACACAGAGATTATTTGGATCCATGATTCAGCATTTCTGATATTACAAATCTGTATCAAACTGATAGGCTTTTTTCTGTTTTGTAAACACTTTTTAAGGGCAGCATGACAGTGAAACATTGTTAGGCATATACAGAGTGATAAGAGTGCTCTCATCACATTACTTCAAGCTGCTATGGTTTATCACTTTGCCTCAGAAAGCTTGCAAAATACAGCAAATCAAATCTATTTTTGAATGCCTGTCTACCTCTAATTTGTTCCACAATTCAGGGCAAAATTCTTCTTGACACGTTATATTGCAAGATAGCAGGCATGGTGCCAAAGACAAAAAATAATATGTATGGCCAATGACACTTTGTGGTAGATAGTCAGGACTTTCTAGGTGAAATTAAAAGGGAACAGCTATTCTATCATTGATCTGAACTGTCCAAATTCAAAACATACGCTACATAAAAAACTTCATTTTCTTAAATGAGGCTATTATTGAGAAGCCAGTCTGTCTAGTGTGTGTCCATTAGATAAAAAAAGCTCAACCACAGATATTAAATTTAGCTTGACAAAAAAGTAAGAATGATCCTGTCAGAGTAGAACTTTTTTTTCCATGCAGAAAAGTAGAAAACCCATCTAAGAGCAAAGATTTATTTGCATTTTGTGAAAAAAAAAGGAAAAAAAGGGGAAAAAAAGCATTGCCATATACATCCTTATAGTGTTAATTTCTACACTGAAATTTTAATTAAATAAAACTAATTTTTTATCCTTTATCAATATGGGTGTAAAAGCTTTTAAAATCAATTTCTTAAGAGCATTTAAATAGCTAGGAGGAGGTTATCAAGGAGAAAGAGCAGACTCCTGGCAATGCAGGCTGAGAGGAGAAGAGATCATGGAAAATGAAACAAGAGAGAACATGACTGAATAGAGGAAAAAGCTTTGTGAACTGAAGACTGGATACAAGGGGAAACTGGGTAGTGGAAAAGGCTGCCCAGAAAACCAGCACTGGAGGTTTCCATGACCCAAGTGGATTAAACCCTAAATTGCCTAGTCTGACCTCACAGGTGGCCTTGCTCACACTACAGCCATCCTAAGATGGCTTTCATTTTGAATTATTCTATAACTCTATGAAGTTTTTGGGCACAGTCACTGTCTTTGAAGAATTCTAGAATATGGCCTCCAATTTATCATAGACTATTTGCACATTCTCATCCATCCTGTTTTCACTGAAAACTCCCAATCTGTTGAAATGCACAAGAAATTATATTTTAGTTGAGGACCCTCTGTGGCCCCTGAAAAGGAAAATATGTTTTTCAAGGAT
The DNA here is from genome assembly GCA_013398995.1 of Alaudala cheleensis. NCBI lineage: Eukaryota > Metazoa > Chordata > Aves > Passeriformes > Alaudidae > Alaudala > Alaudala cheleensis. Next base: position 144,650 of record VWYE01010527.1, on the reverse strand, counting down.
ATGATTCATCTTCACATTGGCAAACTCATTCACAAAAGTATACCAATTAGGATTAAATGCCTAATTTAATGCCAGTACCAGAGGCTTTTCTCACAGCTATGTGCTCTCCCTAACAGAGTTCTGATTCAAGACCCTTGGCAGAAGTGCTGCTGGACAAATCAAATCTCATTAAGAGGTGAACAAGCCAGAATCTGATGACTGCACTCTAAGTCAGAGTTATTTAAGGACCTGGTAAAGAACAAGGTAAAAATATGTGGCTGCTTAGATTTTCTAATGCAAATGCAAACCACTTTTAAAATAGTTGTAATGCTTTGAAAGCCCTTATGTATAAAGAAAATACAAGTACAAAGATGTGCAAGAATCAAGTGGAAAAGTAATAAGTGAGAAAAAAACCAAAGAAAAATCAAGACTATTTCACATGGCTAGACAAGAAACAGTTTTAGGGGTAATAAAGAGAAAAAGAATAAGTTAGTAAACATTAAAAATGACCACAAATAGAGTAGAATAACAAAAAAGCCAACACATTTTGGCCTTCAAAGGACTTGCAGCACACTGTACTCCTGCACCAACATGCACACACACACCAGACTGAAATCCATGCCCTTAGTACCCAGAAAGGCAGTAGCAGCATGAGCATAAGACCAAGATCTACCAAGTCTATATGTAACTTAACTGGTTTACCATTTCTGAGACTTTTCCATTCTGAATCCTTATTTTTTGCTAGTGGACTAGTAACAATGGCTTGAGTAGATCAATTATACAAATAATAAATTCTAGGTTTTATGTATGTAAGTTTCCTTTTTGCCCTCAACACGATTTTGAGCACAATGAGTACCTATAGAGTTCTTAGTAGTAGTAAAACCAGAAGGAGCTAAGTTGTTCTGTATGCAAAGCAAATTCAGTGCAATGATTAGTACAGCTTTCATCTTAGTCCAATACCTATGAATCACAGATAAAAACATATCCCAGTTGAAGGAATGGTTTTGTTCCTCCAATTCCTCTGCAGATACATGTGATTTTATGCAGCTGACCTCCAATATTTCTGCAAAGAGAGTGTGATTGCTATGATGCACATGGCATTTTAACTTACTGTGAAAAGGAGCTAGCATACAGCTACACTGTCATTCATCTAGGTCATCACTGGACTAGGGAGATTTTAGTTGGTTACTAGAAATAACATGGAACCCATCAGTGTATTTTACGACTGTGAAAAGAGATTAGTCTACATATGACTGATCGTGTCATCAATGAAAATAAACAATGACAAATAACAAATGCTCTAGGAGCTTTTTGTTTTGGATTAAGAATGTGATTTGAATAAAATATAACATGCACATAGTCATTTTTCAACAGTGAAATTATAATCAAGAAGAATAATATATAGCTCCTAACTTTAAATATATTTTTTCTTTTTTTTTGTTTAAGATATACTCATAACCAAGCCATTAAATGAGGAAGCTTACAGTTGCCTGAACTTATGACTTAATTTGCTGCATTGAAGTTTTACTTAACATTGTTTCTGTGATAGGCAAGAAGAAACACGTTTTTTCCACTATCATTTAAGATAGAATTCAATGCACAGAATTTTCTAAGAACAGCTAAGTTCTGTGGAAAACAGACAGTCATGACAATTCACACCAAAGATACACATATACGAACTATGAGATGACAACTCTCTATAAATCTGGCAGACTCTTGGCAAAATGGCCTGGGAAGATGTCTCAAATGAAGCATGACAAGAGCAGGTGGTCTTAGATGCCAGCACAGCAGATACCTGGTCTCAAATATAAAAAATTTGATCTGTATTTTGTTTTCACTCCTACCTTCAGTACTAGCATTTTTTGAAATACCCTCATTTCTTTTCTTCAAAAGGAAAGTAATTTGAAATGTTAAGATCTCCTCTGAGGATGTCATACCCAGCAAAGGGAAATTCATAATGAATGTTCATTAATGTTCTTTATCAGTTCATTAAAGCTGCTTGTGCACTATGTTTATGAACATCTTTGATAAACATTTGGAGTTGTTGTGCATCAACTGCTGATGAATAGTCATTAAACTGTCCCTAAGTTTATTTATTATGAGTGCTTATTAATTTCTCATGAATTATTATAAAATTCAAGCTGCTCTAGCAATCATCTATAAACAAAGAACAATTATTCACAGTATGTATTACTTATTGGAAATAAATTTAAAATATAACCTTATTTCAAAAGACTTATGCAAATAATATATACTTTGTTCTAGCAGTGACTTAATCAACTCTAAAGCAATTTCAGAAAAAACTACTGGAAATTGGGTTATGATTTGGAGACATGCTTTCACTTATGAATCATCTGACAGCCAAATTGGATCCATATCGTTGCAGAGTAGCACTTCTTACTTGTTGAGTGTGAGTGTAAAGATGCCTAGACGTGTCTAGTATGTTGAACACACTTACATATACTGCTGATATTAAGGGAATACTTTCTGCTGGAAGTATAGGTAGCTAACACACACTCTTCACACACATTATCTTAACAAAATGTTAAGTAACATAAAAACTTGTAAAATAAACAAAAAGAAAGCTAACACCTCACAACTACAGAAATCTTTAATTTCCCTTGTCCTGTGCATAGCTCTCATTACCCAGTCACATTTTTCATTATGAAATTCCTTCAGTGTCAAGTGATTCTTTATAACTTTGACTGTAGGACAGGCCAGAAATTTCTGAACTAGATTTGTAAAATTCAGATTGCATACTAGAACTAATGTAGGAGGTCTTGCTTTCTCTATGTTATGATATATACATCAGTGCTCAGCATCTGGATAGCTTAGATGTAGAAAAATTAAAGCCAGGCTAGTCTGCACTCTAGTTAGCCATCTGTAGTCATGCCCATTGCACTCACACACATTTACAAATCTGTTCTTAATGGAATTTTTTGTTAATAAGCAAACCATTAATATTTAAGATTTGTCCAAGTTGTGATTAATAAACCTTGATGTTGTGATTTTGGGGTTCAACTAGTTATTGGAATAGAGAGAATTTTCCACAAGTGTCAGAGACTTAAACTGTCTGTTTCTATTCAAGGAAAGAAAAAAGTAAAGGAAACAGAGTGCAAGTAGAAGAATGTCATAAGTCACTGTATCACAGTCACAGAAAATGCTGCAATTGGAAGAAAAAGTCAGGTAGGCATGATAAATGTCACAGAAGGTTAAAAAAGATTCTAGAAAATGCAAAAAAGTTTTCACACAGGGTAGTTTCTGAGAACTGGACAGATTCAAAAGAGAAGATTTCAAGCAGCAAGAGCACAAGGACCATAAAAGGCTCACAGTACAAACAGTTAATGTAGTTTTGTTTTAATAAGCTCAAGTTTGACAGAATTCCTTTTAACAAAATTCAGACTGAGATGAGATCCTTTGGGCCTCATCACCAGTATATTAGTTTCACAGTATGCTATCTCCACAGACTTCAATCAAAGCTTGTAATCTCCAGCAATACATTTGTATGAGTATACACTGTCTACACTAATAAATATTCAGCCATTTAGTAACGTCATTGTTTTCTATTTCTCAATGGACTACTCAGAAGTAATTTAAAACAAATTAGACAGAAAACATGAACTTATTTCTCCTTTATAAAAATGGCAGTCAGTACTCCCTTTCCTCCCTTTATGTGCCTGATTTATTCACCTAGGAAGGACAAACAGCATTACTGGCTTTTCCTCTGCTGAGGCCCATTGAGGGCCACACATCTCAAATCTGATGCAAAGAATGTCCTGCTCACACAACCATTTAAAATCCCTTGTAAATAAGAACATCCATTCCAACTGTAGTAGATTTCCATTAATGTTAGTGAGAAGAAAATCTATATTGGGGAGAATTCAATCTAATTACTTCTCTTTCCTTTATCTTCTCTTTTGTAGCTTTTTAAAATTACCTTCTCCTTACTGGAGTCACAATTTTATTCTTTATTTTTCCCACATAGTTATTTCACCCCTTTTCATTTCTTTTTCCAAAACCTAAACCATAAGGAAATTTCATGGGTTTTTTTCTTTTTTTCTTTTTTCTTTTTTTTGCATTCACTCCTTCAAATGAAGTAAGACTAAGCTTTAATAAAAATACTGCAATAATTAATATTCTAACACCAAGACCATACTAGAAAATTTAGGTGGGTATATGAAAACCCAGTAAGCTTATCAGCAACATTCTATCTGTAAAGCAATTACTTCTGACTTCCCACTTTGTGTTCAGTTGCAAGATGTATGAGCAGGGAGAGAAAGGCAAGGAGCTGCCAAGCGACAGAGCCGTTGGCAGGGAGCACCCTTTAACACCCTACTTCAGTGCCAGGGACACCAGATTCCAGTACTCCTTTCTCACAGAGAGCTTGCAAGCACCTCATGAAGGGGAAAATCTCAGCTCACACCTTGTCCCAGTAGTATAATGAAACAAAAGGACAATTAGAATTTTACTGAAAATTCAGTTTTAACACCAAGTATATTTATGTCAATCTAGTTTTAAAAACTTGAAACTGAAGATCACAAAATCTCCTTTACTAATTTAAATTTTTTTTACCATTTTGGTATCTAATGCACAATACAAAAATAAAAAAATGGGTATTTCAATTTTTGAAGCAAAAGTTGTGTTAAGGAAATTAAGATAATACATCAAAAAAGGCACTACAAGAAAAGCTGAATTAATTTAATAATTAGGCACTTTTGTCATTAATTATCTAAGAGTAATCAAAAGTGATAACTGCCTTTTCATACATAAGGAAGTAATTTGAGGAATAAGGCTGATTGAGGACGACTACCTCATAGATTCTTTTTCTGGAATAGGCTAATTTGATAAGTATCATTTGGAAGAGTCATTAAAATGTACACATGAGGAAGTAGTAGCTGTAAACTGAAGTACAAAAAAGATGTAAGCAATCAGAAAATATACGTGGAAATAATCTTTTTTAACAATTTACAAGCTGATAGAAACATCACAGTCCTTCCAAACATGAGTTTTTTCCCCCCTGTGGTAGAAAGTAATCTTTGCCTTGTTTTCTGCTTACATGGTTAAAGACAGAATGGTAGATTTTGCACATTTATCTAACACGTGCAAAATGCTTTTTTCATGCTGAGGGGTTTTTGCAAAGACTAGACTTACTGGTATGAGGGGATTTTGTTTGACAGAGAATGGAAATTAAAAGAGTTGCAGTACCTTCCACACTGGTTTGTGTTAAGCATTAGAAACCAAAAATTCCTCAAATTCTGGTGAAATAGAAGTTATTTCCTTTTCCATGGTCCATCTAATTCTGCACCCTGATGGACATTGTGCCCTACACATATTCTGAATCATGCAGTGCTAAACTAAGCTTTAGAAAGGAAGACTGCTAGGAGAGGTAGATTCCCCAGCTGAAAGATTCCAGAAATAATGAAGTTTTGAAAGTTCAGAGATTAACTCTCTGGTGAAAAGCACTGGGTATAAAAACCTTGACCATTAAAACATACCTACTTGAGACTCCAGTTGAGGAGAGCAGTGCTGTGTCTCTTCACTCTCCCTGACACCATTTAGAAATATCCAGAGCTCCACACCTACTCACCCTTCTTGCCCTCTGCTCTGGAGTCCACAAAACATGGTAGCAGTATCCAGGACTTTGCACAGACAATGAATCATTCTTGATCTCAGAGTACAGTTATCTCGACTCTTAGTAACATATTTAGGTAATTTCTAGTTTGAAATTGGCTTTTCAGTCCCTCAGTGCTCGCCTTTAAAATTTCTGAAGTTTTCTGTGGGGGAGAGAATGACAGTTTTGGCCTTATCCCAACAACTGACAGCAGGGAAATATCCAGAAAATTATCTAGGTGGTAGAAATTATAATTCCTTTGTTTTATTTTGTTTTTTTTTTTTTCCTCCTTTCTGAGCTAAATATTATCTGAGTGACCAAAGACAGATAACATCACCTACACCAGTAAGAACATGAATTCAGACACTGCTGTAACTTACTTTAGAAAAACTGTTGAATCACCTCAGACAACAGATTATCTAGCTGACACAAGAATACACCACAGGTGAAGGCTAACCTCCATCTCAAATAAAAGGTTTAACCAGTAGGGCTTTTTTTTTCCTAATTGCTCTTTATAATGAAACACTGAGCACTCCTCAAACTCTGCACTGTCAAACTGAGAATTTGTCAGCTGTCTTTATTCAATCACCTCAGTTCTTTGTAATGGCCCAGTTTTCCATAAAATTCAAATCATCTTCCGTCTAAACATCCTGATATTATCGCAATAGAAAAAATACTACTTACACACAATCTGTAAATTTAAGTAATATTTTTCAAGTCACTCTTTAATCAAGTAGACATTATTTAAACAAACTAGGAGAAGATTTCTGGTAGAAAGCTCTTCACTTTGGGAGCAAATCCTTCTGCTGATGTCAAAGACTTAAGCAGATCTACAAGCACTGGGCAGGAAAGAAACACCATTACAGAACTGATCCTTTCAGAATTCTTGGAAGTTCAGAAATGCCTTTAGAAGTTAGGAACTCAAATTCCATTAAAAAAAAAAAGAATTAACTTCTAAAGCCTAGAGTTTTACTAAATCTTCCTTTAAAAAGCAAAGAACAGACATTGAGGCTTTTAGAAAATGTTGCTCTTTAAGCCTCTAAACTCATCTGTCTCTAATGACTGTAGTAACTGGGCATACATTAGTGCACCCTCTACACCAAAAATGTTAAGTTAAAAAAGATATTTCTTTTTAAACCTGTGAGTCATAAAGACAGAAAGACAAAGTAATTAGCACAAGGTCATCCTGTACCTGACCTCAGAACCAAAACTGTATCATTCAAGTTCCCAGCTATCATCTCAGCCAGAGACCTAGCCTGCAGTGTAAAATAAGTGTAAACTCCTATTTCCATTCCAACAGAGGCTTATCTATTAAAAGAGGCAGGAGTAATTCTTCATCCTAACAATTCATGCACCCTTTGCTTTAGGGACTGTTCTAGTTTTGGGGGTTTTTTTAGTTTTCTTGTTTATTTTGTTTGTGGAGTTTTTTTTTGCTTGGTTGGTTTGGGTCTTTTATGTTGTTGTTTAGATGGGGTTTTTTTTGTTTTGTTCTTCATTTTTGTTTTTTCAGAGAGAGAGAGAAGAAAGAGATCTTGATTATTTATAATTTAATGTTTATTATTTATATCTATTTATTTCTTTATTTTTACCTTTATTTATCTATATATATTTATTTCATAAAGTTTTACTTATTTTTTAGAAATGAAAGAATTTCTTTCCAGTGCATTCCAGAGGATTTCTACTGGAAAACACACTGCCCTGGTGTTCTGGGGCTCAGGTTTTATCCAGGTAGGAATGCTTGGCTCCTCCTGCTGGGTGGAGCCCAACTGGATGCAGTGAGCCTTAAATGGCCCATTAATGGCAGCTATTCCTCTGGAGGGAGGGTGGGTGATGGAAGAGATAAAGAACAGTGGCCCACCTGCTTTTAACAGAAGACACCTGCCTCCTCCCTCCTGGAGTTAGAAGAGGTAAGCAGCACAGAATTATTCATAAATTCACTGTTCACTTTCATAGCAGCTTATGTGAAGAGAAGGGAATTGACTGGAAGGGAGGTGAGGAAGTGGTGTCAATCTTTTGTAAGTGCTGGAAAGAACCAAATATTGATACACTACATAAGAGAGGGAGGACCTTAAATTGCTAAAAAAGCAGAGACAGTTGACCATTCTTGCTCTTGCAGATTACAATTTGTGTATTCACTTTACTTTTCTGGTGGTTGCTGAAAAAGAAAAGAATTAAGATTTTACATAGACTAGATTAAAAAAAAAAAATAAACATGAACAAAACCCAACCAATGCAAAACAAAACCACCAACCAACAGCTGGCCCAGAGATGGCAGGTAGTCTTCCTCATTGGAGAGTTTCAAGAACCATCTGGACACAAGCCTGTAGAATGTGTTCCAGGGTGACCCTGAGAGGGGAGCTTGGACCAGATGACCCACTATACTCCCTTCAAAGCTGACTGATTCAGTGATTCTCTAACACTCAAAAAAGTGAAATTTTTATAGTAGCTGCTGACTTGTCTGCAAATCAATTAAGAGAAATGTGTAGAAACTTTAATTTGGCTTTTTCTGTGCAGAAATAACATTAATTTTCAAATATAGCTAATACACAAAATGAAATTCAGTGTTCAGCCCTCAAAGGGCCAATAGGCCAAGACAAGGATTTGAAATCCTCAAATTAATACAAGCTTCCCACTTTCATACCCTACATTTAAACCAAAAGCCTCTAGCATCAGATCAGGCCATATTACTATGAAATCCTGCACTAGAAGCATTTTCTGCTTCCTGTCCTACCCTCAGCATCCTGTTCTCCTGTGCACAAACCTATGTGCTTCCATTATTACACACTGCAGCTTATTACACATACCTTGAGAGACCTTCAGTCTTTACCTTCTTGTATTTGAGTTATGGTTGCTTGCTTTATTTATCCCAAGAATTTTTGGTTTGCTTGTTCAAAATCAAGCTGTGGCCAGTTAAGCTGAGTGCTGGAAGAATTACATAGCTTCATGGAAGGTGCTGTCTTCACAGAGGTCACTGCAGAGCCTTTAAAGGATCTCTAAACCTGGAAAAAATTCACTGTTGAGTTACAGCTTTCAAATCTCTACAGTTAGATCATGTATCTTTGAGAAATAATCACACATCTCACACTGTGTGCTGTGTAGCTGTGGTGCTACAGAATGGGTCAAACACTGTTGGTTATACTTTTTCTTACTCCAGTTTGATGTAAGCACAGATGTTTGCCTGTGGAGTTGAAATTACAAACCTGAAAATGCCACTTGGGTGAAGCATTCTTTTATCCCAGCATAGAGGAATAGACATTCCTTTTCCTGTACACTGAAATACAAGGCTTTTCTTGGTCTGTATCAAATTTTAAGTCAGTTTTAGAGAATGGTGCATTTAAGATCCTGGTACCAGTTCCTAGACCTACTGAGAGTAATGTTAAGTATGTTTGAGAGGCCAAATATAATTTCTAAGCCAGTACTTTCCATGTCCATCACTTCTTTTCATGTGCACTCTTGGATGCATCACTTTCAGGCTTTTCAGGTTCAGTATTTATTCCCAAATACAATCAAGTCCCAATGAAAGTTACCTGACATGTCCTTAGTCTTTTTGAGCTTCCACTTCCACTTGTGCAATAAAATGACACAGACGTTTAGTGAACAAAAGCAAGAGTGTTCGCTAAGACTACAGATATGGCAAAAAGGAACACCTATGCATTTATTTCTTTAATGCACAGGATTTAATTTAGAGGATTTAGTTGTATCTTAAATGTATAAGCAGGAAAGGTCATAATGTTTTGTGCAGAGCACTTCTTGACAGAAACTGCAATTTGGTCATAGAATCACAGAATGTTAAGGGGATAGAATGGACCTTTAAAGATCATCCAATCCCAACACCCCAGCCACAGGCAGGAACACCCTCCTTTCAACCAGGTTGCTGAAGGCCTTATCCAACCTGACTTTTAACAATACCAAGGCTGGAGCATCCCCCTCCTTGGTGTCATCAAAAACCAGGAAATAAACTCTCCAACCAGTTTGTTAGGTTAGAAAGATGACATTCAGTGCTGAGGTACATAGTAGTCACAGATCCCCCTCCCAGAATCACCTTTTACCCACTTAGATCCGATTTCACAATTACTATGTGGTTTTATTAGTTTCTTGTTTATCTTGGTAGTCCTGCCAAATGTCCTTGTTGCCTATAAATTCTGCATTCTTTGTGTCCATTCTCCATGGGCATCCTTCTTCCCAAGATATGTTAACTTCCTCCCTCCAGGTCTGAGATCTCTGAAGCATGTCAAGCCTTAAACTTTAATTTGTTTTTCTAACATATGGACATCACTTGCATCTTGCTTGCCAGCTACTATCTGTTTCACAGATTAAATCTCCCTTCTTGTTGATTAGGTCCCAACATTTTCTTCTACTGCTGCATAGGCTCATTTCGAAAGAAATATAACCTGTTCAGTAACACTGGGCAACTTGTTCCAGTGTCTAAATACCCTCACAGTAAAAGATTTCTTCCTAGAATATAACCTAAATTTCCCTTCTTGCAATGTTGTATCCATTACTCCTTGTCCTATTATGATATTTTCAAATAGTCCCTCTCCAGCTTCCTTGTAGGCCTGAAACAAATAATCTTTTGTTTTCTACATGAATTTTAGGGAAAAAGAAGTTTTGTTTCTATTTTTTCTTTCAGTTGATAAAGTAGAATTAATAATGTTATTTTTAAGTTTTCATCAAAGTGCACTTGTAGATTTGAGATACCTTCCTTGCTGACTGGTGACAGCTGGTGTGTCTGAGCCTTAAGCCTTTCTCTTTTATTCTGCAAGTTTTCTTCCACTTTTTAGCATAATTCATGGTATGATCAGGCCTCTAGTTCCCATCTGGCAGGTAAAAGAACCCTCTTGTAGGTACTTAGGCTGACCTACTTCACTATGTGTAAGTAATGGGGATCTCATGGGTTCCTGATACTTTCACAGCTCATCATTATCATTCGTTCAGAAAATCCCTCATTGGATTATCATTCCCTACAGCTCTGAGCTGGCCCCGTAAAAAATGCAGGTGAGTGCACTTTGGGAAAAAACTGAAATGGCAAAATATTAAAGGCTTAGTAGAGACAAATCATTATCACTGCAACAAGTCAAAAGGGATGTTTCTGTTATTTCCTTGCTGCCTTCGAGATAAAAGCTTTCATCCAGGCTCTGAGTGATCCCAGATGGAAATCTTATGCTGGAACAGTTGCCTGGATGCATCTACCTGGACCATATTCACAGACCCAGCTCTTTTGGCAAGATATGCAGGAATTATAACAAGGTAAGCATGCCCTTGATCTGCTACTTTCATGGTCTCTCTCTGCCTTCAGCCCCAGATGCGTATTTGCCCCAAAGCAGAGCTGTCTGAACCACTGGCACTGCTTCTCCCCATGATGATGCTTTCCTCTTGTAGATTTACTTCTTCACTCTGCTAGCTTGTATTCTTGTTTCTAGAGAACTATTAGGTGTTTCTAGGTGACAAGCAAGATTAACCCATTGAAAGTTACTTGAATAACCATAACTGAGCTTAAACTGTGGACAGGTACAGATTTTCCAAGGCTGAAACAAAATAGGAATGCAAGGTCTAAAAAACCTGCTGACACTGAGTATCTTGACATTTTGCCATGTCTATGCAGAAGGGCTAATTACTCCATTAAAATGAGTCCTACTTTTCTCAAAAATTAATGACAGTGTCATGCCAATCCATAAGTTCCCTTCTTTATGTCACTCTCCTCCCCCCATTTCAGAGCTAACCTTGACTCTGGTCTTTGTCATTATATTAAAATATACTTAACTAACTTTTCAGTGACAGCAGTTCTTTTAACAGTTGTGTTTTTTTTTTTTTTTTTTAACAGCAGAACTTTTAACTGTATTAGATAGGATTTTCTTCCCCACTCTAAGTTATGCAGAAATTGCTGACTTGTAGTATTTAATACCTGATGAAGATCAATCAAATCTACTCTTGTATCTCTGAGTCAGCAACAGCAGGAAAGTATTGATGGACTAGCAAGGGCAAAACAAACATAGGCACATCAAGAAGTATCACCTGAATCAATCAAGAAAAGAAAGAATTAAAATAAAAACAATTATAAAATTTGCTGCTGCCTACTAGAGGAAAAAAAAAATCACCACCAGGGTATGAAACAACACTGTTAATTGAAAATTACTTATCTGAATTTCTGTCTTTCTTGGATGTAATCCAAACGCAGAGGAGGTGATAATCCTTAAGAAGGGCCATTTACAAGTTGAGAAAGCGTTTTGCAGCTGCTGTTTGTGTTCTCCACAGATCGACTAACCTAAAGAACAGAACTCGGAGCTCAGTCCTGCCACAGAGAGTGAGGCTGTGTAGCAGTTATCAGCTGATGGTATGAAGTGCACTGAAGGATCAGGACATCTACAGCATCTGCATATTATCTCCGTCAGAACATGGAAATTTTTCTTGGAAATGAATATATAAATATATATAGTTAAAACATTGAAGATTAATGTGATGGGAGCAACACATGAAGCCACCTTTCAATTTTCAGGGTAAGCCTTACAAATTCCAGCATGACGAGCGCGTTTACTGCTCATGGCCCGTCCCTACACAACTCTAAGTACCACCACTAAGAACACGAGTCTGTCTTTGCCCTGCCTGTGAGCACACCGGCTGCTGGCTGCAGCCTGGGACAACTCGGGGGAGGGGGGAGCCTCGTCCTTCCCTCTCCTCTTCTCCTCTTGCTGCCCTCACTTACTTCCAACCTTTCCCAGCTGGCACTACCTCCCTTCCTCCCAAGGTTGCATCTCCGCCCTGCCCATCCATTCTGTGATACACTGAATTTTATGTTTTCTCTAGCACCTCATACCCATTAAGCTATTGTCCCTTATATATTGAAAAAGAGAAATAAGAGAAATGACGCAGCGACAAATTAAAATAAACAGTCCCATAGTCACAACATCACACACCGTCTCACATTCTAAAACAGCAAGAGCTGCTTTGGCAAAGCCAAAACTCTCTGATTCATGTTTAATATCAAATTTATTTATTTCAAGACAACTGATGTTTCATGGTGCATCTGATTTAGCGGAGTGATACAAAATATGCAACTAGAAATTTAAGTTACAGTTGGCAAAACATGTAGTGATCTCAAAACACAGCTCAGTCACCCTATCGACCAGACTCGGGGGAGCAGTCTTTATAAGGCGCTGGAAGTTGCCAGAAAGAAATCTGTGGGCTGAAACAAACTCAAGCTTATTCCTCTCTTCTAAATTGACATTTGTGTGGAAAATCACGCTATGAAAAGCCAGTGTCCATAAAGGAGACAGAGGAGACCTGCAACTTTATTTGAATAAAGGGAGAGAGTCCACTGGGGCATATGCTTGCGAGGTTTTCTCTCTCGAGGTTTTGGAGGACGCAGCTTTGTCCCAAACTCCGGACCGCTTGTTGCCTTCCTTTCCCCATCAGCTGAGGCACTAGGAAGGTACAGCCTCCCTGAACCGCCTTCCACATATTACCCCCTTGAACCTGTAATTTTATCCCAGAGTTCAGCAACTCAGGCTTGTCCAGACCCTTGCCTGTTCCAGGAGCCAAGCTGTCTGAAGTCTGTAACAAACCTGCTGCCCGAAGTTAGTAAAGACCCATTTCAAAGGTGTTAACACCCATAGCTTCACCCATTGAATTGTTTCCAAAGACATTAGGATGCATCTTCCCTAACACATTGGAGCAGGTTTTCCAGCTGAGGATGGCTTACTGGAAGTGTTCAAGGTTCCATGGAGCTCTGAGTAACCTGATCTAGTAAGAGGTGTCCCTGGCCATGGCGGGGGGATTGGAACTTGAAAATGCTTAATAATCCAGCCCATACTGTTCTGTGATTCCAAGTATTTTTGCTAGCTAGGTTCTTATACTCCATATTAAGTAAAGCCACATATTCCTACCCCCTTCCTCCCGCACAGTGACCTAACTCCTCAAAATATTCATACTCTCTAATGAACTCAGGGACATTTGCACCTCCTGATAGTCCACCCTCTGATGGATTGGCTATTTAGTGAAAACAAAAGCTGCCTTCAGGTGCCCTTTGCGCTGAGGTGAGATCAGTCCCCTTGCAGTAGCTGTGGGCAATCACAGCCTGCGTTGCTCCCGGAGCTCACAGCTCTCCTCCCTCGCCCATTGCCTCTGGGCGTTCTTTTATTGTAGGGCTTGGTTGGGAGCAACAGTCTTGGATCCTTTTCTTGCTTTAAGAAGTAGAACAAACTCTATAGAGGAACAGAAATATTTATTCCGGGTTTACTGTGGTTGTATTGCCTCTAAATTGGCAGAAACTGTTGCTTCCTGTTAATGGAGAGAGGCAGGGGTCTAAATATGCATATGGAATTTCATTGGGCTTGTTTGACATGCTTTTAGAGGAGTAGCTATGTAATTACTCTATCATGGCGTATTTATAAAGTAAGGTTTCTATTGAGCTATAGAAACAGTGAAATTGTAATTGGGACAAAAAAATGATGCATAACAAAGAAAGATAAACGCAGTGCAGATTAATTAGGGCTGAGACCTAAATTTGAGACCTGTGAAGGTAGTGATCGGCCTTTATTTATCAAATACCTTATAAAGTCAAAAAGTATCTGATTATTCCCTTGAGAGTCTGAACATTTTTTTTAGATATCAGTTTCCTGTATGCAATGGCAGCAGGTGTAATTATATTCCATAAACATTCATACAAGCTATTTGCTATAGAAAGTTTAATGTGTTTGTATTTTCTTTCAGTTTGTAAGAACTGTTCCTTCTCTGTCTGATGTTTCGATTTCTCTTGCATTACCCAACAGTTTGAATCACAATTACATCCTTTCCATAAGAGACCATTGAATTCTTAATCAACGGTATTCAGAATTTTTTGAAGGTTTGAGAGTCTATAGGAACACTGACAATAACTATATTCATGAGGGGGGTTTGTGACAAACTTTAATTTAAAAATCATCTGTCTCTGAAAAGGGTGTGCTTCCAATTGCACCCCCATGGAAAAATTGGGAAGAAAAGTGTAACTATGCCTAAAATACAGAAAATGTAAAAAAAAAAAAATGCATAAGGATATAGCTTTGATAATTTGTTGTTTTTATTTGGATGGTTGGTTGTCTTTGTGAGGTTTTTATTGTTTTTTTTTTCCTTTTTTGAGGGCAAGAGATTCATCACTTATTTTTATTTCTGTTAAGCAGAGACCTCTGCTAGTTTGGAGAGAAAACAGATGCAAACTGATTTTCTGTTTTTCAGAAAGAATAGATCCCCTGCTGTCATTTCCAAGCTAAAGACTAATTAGACTTAGAGAGATATTTGCAGGAAGATGAACATGAAATGTAGGGTCCTGATCCTGGGAAACACAAAAAAATTGGTATGATAGTGAAACCAATGTCAATAATAGGCGATTTCCTAAGTATTTTTTCCCTCTAAGCTCAATATCATCTTCCATATAATAAGGCCCATGCTCAGCAACTAGAATAAAAGTTCAAATATAATCCGTTAAATAATGGCAATTACAATGCAGGTTACATACTTTACTTTGCAAGCTTATGGATTTTTTATTTCTTCAAAAAACAAAATTGTTCCATACACAGAAAACAGTTATTTCATGCTCTATGAATTAGAATTGACATATTCCATCTACAAGATAGAAATTATCAAACTGTATTACATTTCTGGCAGAAAGGCTTTTCATCCTTTTTTTCTCATTCTGTTCCTACCAAAAAGCTAGTGTTTGAGATGCTGTTCATATTGCTATAGTCTTAAAGACTTTTCAGAAAATCAAAAATCAAGCTTTGAATACCCCACGGCATTTCAGAGGACTACATAGGTTAATTACCAGAGAAATTTGGAAGAGACTATCTAACCTAATCTAATCTAATGTAACCTCCCATGCCAACACACCACTACTTTTCCCATATTTACATATTGGGTCTTTGCTGGTGAACTTCCCCTAAAATGCATCTTTCAGAAAGGGTTCTTCCTCCAGTCCTGCTGTGAGCTTTCACTAGTTTGTCACAGTGGTTAACATCTTGTTGACACCTCGGCATTATTTACAGTCTAAAGAGGGATTTTTTTGTTATGGTTCCCCAGCTAAGGAGTTTCAGAATTAACATTTTCTCCACAGGTGCTTTTTGTCCTCAACCAAATAATCAAGATACTTTTCAACTTCTTTGGAACAGAAGCCCAAATTCTTAAATGTCTTACTGGAACGTGGCTTTTTGAGCATAATTTTTTCAGGTTTTCCATACTTTCTCCTATATTTCAAAATCCTTTCAGAAAGAGTACGTTTTATTCACATAATTGCAAAATTCATAGTATTCATACAAAATAGGGCTGGGAAGATGCTAGGCAAATTTGTCCAATTCATCCACTACTTCAGGGCAGGATCAGCTGTACGTATTCTTGATCCAGATTTATCTGACTTGTTCTTAAAAACTTCCACCACTGGAGAGTCTATAACCTTTCTAGCCAGTCTATTCCAACTCCTTCCTGTCTTAACTGCTAGGAAGTAGATCTTCTAACTAAAATACTTCAAATAAGACCTTCTTAATGCTAAATAGAATGTAAGGATTTCTTCACAATCTTGTTATCTGTTATAGTAACATACTTGATTTTTACAACAGCACAGTCCTTCACTCATTTACAGTAGGTTCTGAAGCTCTTTTCTGCAAAATTAAGATCCAGCCAGTAGTTTCCCTCCTTGTATTTTTCAAATGTCTATCCTGATATTGTTCTCTCCAATCCTGTATAGAGGTAAAATTACTCCATTCATATTAACTACTGCCTCTTTTGTACATTTCTAGGTCTCATTAGCTCCTTGAGGTTACAGCCCTAAAACTGAGTTAGTTTCTTTGTGATTCACCAGCTTTCCCCAGTTTTTCAAAAATGTATGCAATCTTCCAATAAGGCATATATTATTCCTGGAGATGCAAGTCAGTATTCCATAGTGGGCAGCTGTCAAAGCTATTCAATGGTACTTTGTCTTAAATGCTGCCATCATTTAGCATTTAGGTGCATTGTTCAGAACTACTGTGTACGTGTCTTGCTCAGACTTCTCACTTGCTCAGATTTCTCACATTTTGTGCCTTATTGAGATCTTAAAATCTTTCCTGATGAATGGTACCTACAGCCTTTCCTCAAAAATCAAAGAGAAAGATTGCACATAGCAAGACATATCTTCACATACTGTAGATGTTTAGATGTTTTTTATACCAACTGAGCGATGTAGCTGGGAAGGAGTTATGACAGCATTTTTGGAACATTAAAAAAATTGAAATCTGATGGTAGAAATAAATTGACATGGAGAATCTATTCTGATTATTTCATAAGGTAATTTATGATGTCAGGTGTCAAGTTAACTTGTGGAAGAATCATATCTAGTTGCTGTATAATATAGCAACATTCCTAGAAGAGTATCAGCTAAGGCTGCTCTTCTTAAAAGAGGGATTCATCACCCGGTGTGCAATAAGCCAGTCTCACACACAGCCCACGTATTTGTACTTGTCCAAAGATGAGTACTAGATGATAAACCCACAAAGCTTGCATGCTGATTCTCAAAACTTTGCACTCCATACAATCTAGGGAAAAAAAAAATCAATCATGGTTCAGTGGCTATAAAGTTTTCTAGTTTTCTTATTAATCAGTGTTCTTCCTTCTACCGGTTGAATGATCCTCTCACTTCTCATGCTAATTAGTTCCATGCTTAGTCTTTCTCTTCCTTTGAGGGGGTGGCTTTCTTGAGTCAGTGGTGGCAATCTTCTGCTGCTAGAGTTACCCGATACCCAGAGAGCCGGTGAGCAGCTGCAGCAGGAGCTGCCCACGGAGCTCTGAGTGCTGGAGCTGATTCTTTGCATTACAGAGGGTACAGGACCTGTGTCCAGCCAGAGGGGTGGCAGGGGGGGAAATGACTCAGGAAGGATTTTGTATCTCTAAGTATCTTCCATAAAAGTGAGAAAAGAATAAGGATGGAAATAAACTTGGTTTACAGGTATATTCTGCATATTGGAGATTAGGCAGTGTAGAAAAGTTAGAGCTGAAAAGAGATTTAACTTAGACTTTGCACAGAAAATTAAAATGAAAAGCAAAAAGGGTGGTTTGCCCATTGTTGTATTTCCCCCGAGAAACTGTTTCCCCCCACCCCTGCCCCAGGATATGGAATGCTTAGATCTCCTTCCTGACTTTCCCCTCTCCCCCTATCCCATTGGCCAGGGGTCAAAAATCCCTCCTTGAGATAAGCCCCATATAAGACCCTGCATTTCCTTGTTCGCTCTCTTTCCCGTGTGGACCCCCACGAATAAAGACCTTCAAACATCTCTGGGAGAGAGCCTCCTTCTGGTAATCCCAGTCCTACCTCTGAGATATCTCCCCCCTAAGCCTCGTAGGGATCTGAGCTGGCCTTGAGTCTTGGGGGGCTGCAGGGGGGGATAATCTCAGCCCATAAAGACAAATGTGCTGTTACGGGGTTGCTGGTATTGCACATTAAAGACAAGTCTTTTGCTTCAACTTAGCTTAAAGGCTGATAGGAAGTTAATGGTAAAATACCTAATGGAAATAATAGGAGAAAAGAAAATTGGAAAAAAAAAGCACTTTTCTGCATACTGTGAAAAAAATTAGGGACCCTCGAACTTTTCATACTGAAGTAATTAATGTATAGAATATGAGCTAAATGGAAGATACCATTAATAAGTATAAACATAAGCTTTTGGAAATGCAGCATTCTACATTTACTTAGATGCTTGTTTACAGCCTTAAATTATTGCAATGGAAATGCTTTACATTTTCAAATTATGATCATGAAGAATCAAAAAAAATAACACAGAAGTAGTGTGTTCATCTTTGGTAGAGGGCACTAATTTGATGAGAACCATGATAGAAATCATCTTATTCATCATCACCTAAAGGCAATATTGCTCGCTACTAGATTATGCCATGATAGTTTGCCATACATTCTTACCTCAGAAGTGGCAAGTGCTTGCTGTGGATTCCAAAAGCCACACTGATTAGGCATGTCCATAGATAAGGGAATGATTGAGGTTTTCTGAACCCAAAATGTGTTTAAACCACATGTGTTTCCTGAAGTTCAAACAACTGGTAGCTAGAAGAAGAGAATGTTGAGGATGCTTTGCACATCCTTCCTCCTTTCCTTATACCCTTCTGTGAACATCCACTTCTGGTTGTATCAGCAACAGGATGCTTGACTAGACCTATGAATTAACATAGCATTACCATATATGTCATAGGTACAGTAACAACTTGTCAAGAGGGACACATTTATGTTGGTTTGTGCTGCAAGTTTTATCAAGNCAGAGAGACCCCCATTTGGGAGGTTTCCTCCCAGATTTGCCCTAAACCAGGACACTATCTAACCATCTTTCTTAGTTATCTTAGTCATTTTTATTCCAGCAGTATTAGGCCTTATTATCAGGAATCTTTTCCTTCTAGCTATTCTGTAGTTTCTGTAGAGCATTTTGGTTTTCTTTTTTTTTAATTTTTTTTCAAAAACGAAAGTTTCTTCAAAAATTAGCTGGAGCAGTTACTGCTGGAAATGTCTTTTCCTTTGAGAAACTGGCAGAGATTAAAGAACCTTTTGTTTGAGTATAGTTTGTGTCAGAAAGCTTTCTTTTACTGTAAGGGTAAACTGTTGAACATGTAGGTTTTTGCCAGGTTTTGAGTTTGAAAGAACATTTCTGGAAGTGTAAAATTGTTTTCTTTAACCCTTAAAAAGAACCAAAAAAGGATCTTTTTCATTGTTTGGGTTGTAACTTTACAAACCTTTTCTATAAAAAAAACCCCTCAAATATTCAGCATTACAAATGCATTTTACTGATAACTGTGGTGGATTAAAAAAAAAGAAAAAAAACAAAACAAAAAAAAAAGCCAAAAAAACCTCATTGAATATTTTTGTCTTACTTTTAAGCGCTGCTGACATGAATGTTACTCAGTGTCATACCTTTCCAATAAAGAGCTGTAAGGCTGGTTCTTCATTACATATTGTCAGATCAACATTAACCATTTCATGTTTCTAGCCCATGTCAAATGATAGTTTATATCCCAGTGACAGCTGTAGCAAATGCAGTTATGTGAGCAAATATTTCAAAGGAATGAATATGCATTATAATTCTACATTCTAGTTTGCAATGCTGTAACTTGTGTATGTAGCCATAACCCTGGCTCCATACTGACATGAACACTAAAATTTATACACCATGAATTATCACTGGACTCCAAAAGACTATTCACAGTGAAAAAGCTAAAGGTTTAAATCCTGCAAATTTCTGGTTTTCCACTTGGTTATTAGTCCTTCAATGATAATTCCCACATGACAAAATAAGAGGTGAAAACTGGGAATTCATCCATCTCATCCAATATTTAAAAACTTTCAGACAAATTCTGAAAAACTGAAAGAAAAATTGATTGGCTAACAATAAATTATATTAACTAGTAAAAAATCCATTATATGAGCACTTCAAATTTTGAGGGAAGCAGATATCAGTGTTAGATCTAAAAGAATAACTCTACATTGTCTGATTTGCCTAACAGGATAATAAGCATGCCACTAATTGAGGCAAATACTGTGATGGAGGTAAGGACAATCAAATCCTACAGGAAGATTATTTCTTATTTGTTTTGTCAAAAGAAAGGTTAAAAGAAACAGATATTTTGTGTGTTGGCAGATTTTTAGGCAAGCTCAGTCATATTTTAAAATTTGATATAATTTTTTTCAGCAAACTTCATAGTCTATTTAGGCTGTTAAAAAGCAATTTCAAAGAATTCTGCAAGAAAGAGTGAAGAACTGCCCAGCAGTTTCTATTGGCAGCAGATCAGGAAAGCCTGGAATTGCTTCAGTGAAGGAGTAGAGGAGTGTAAATACTCGTTAGGTAGAGAGAAATATTTCTTTATTCCATTTACCACTTAAAAACTTAATAAAACAACTTTTGTTTGAATTGCAAAAATTGCATAGGCTTAAGAGGAAAGGCATAAAGTCAGTGAGAATTTAAACATGTCCCTGACTTTCTAACACTTTCTGCTTTTCTGCTGCTAAACAACCTTGTTACTGTGAGCTCCAGAGTTGATATTCTAGTGATATTGATATTCTATCATATTGCATGATACTGCAAATGATAGAAATGTAGAGACAACAATGGTTTGATTAAATGCAACAATGAAAGTGGGGCATCCAATGATGCAATTTTCCCTGGTCAGTAAGAGTTCAATCAAAATACAGTTAAAGACTAATTTTAAAAATACGTATATGTAGACAATACTTCCATCTGGTGAAGTTAGTAAGGACAATCATATTACATTATGTTACATAATACTGGCTTTCAAATTCATGTACAGATACTGCATTGGATATTATGTTATCAGATATTATATTAACTGGCTTTTGAGTCATGTACTGACTTTAACAAAAGAAGCATAAACAGTCATCATGTTATATTTTAATTTCTTATGTAAATTTGTATTATTATTAACAAAACCTATTGTAGCAGAGGACAAGTGCTATAATTTACATTTAAATCCAGTCTCTGAGAAAAAGAATTTTTAAATCAACCATATTTAAAGCAATAATGCTGAATCCAATTGGAGTTTCACTCATTAAATTAGTTGCACTCAGAATGTCCAATTTACAGCATTCATAATTTCTCATCTCATCTTTTTCAGTAGATATTTGTGAATTTTATTCTAGTTAAAAGTTATTTTTGAAAATGCTAAAAATAAAAAAAACCACCAACCCAACTCTCTATTGTTTATTTTAATCTTATTCTACTTTATTTTAGTTTTGTTCTACTTAAAAATTATTTTCTTGCAGAACCATTAAATTGGATAGTTTCTTTTCCTTTTTCACATATGATCATCAATGATACTAACAACTGCTCTAGTGATGCACTCAATATACAGTGATCAACATTGCAATCTTTAACAGTGTCATTTGTTAATTAACAATATTTTGTGGTTTTTCCAACAGAGAAATTTGCTTCCAGATCTTAAAATAAAGAGCATGAAGAGCCTTTTCATTATGATATGGATTTGAAAACCAATGTCAAATTTTTATCAGAAACACAATGAAGAACATGGCTGCTAAAAAAAAGCAGCCTTTCTTACTCAAACATAGCATAGGAAGAGAACCAAGGAGTTGTAGAATCCCAAAATGATGACCTCACAGTAATATAAGACTCTATAAAGATATGAAGTCATGCATGAAGGTTATAGAAGTCATCTGGTTTCTCCAACTTGACCACAGTCTAGAGCAAACATCTGTGCTAGTGACTGGACACTACAGAGTAGAAAAAATTGGGATTGTGACTCACCAAAGGTTTGTCTACAATCCTTTGGCTTCCTTTCCTACCTATAGACCTTACAGTACCATGGTAGGAACTTCTGCAGGGGTTGGCAGAGTATTACTGATTGAATGCTTTAGTTGTGGCTTTAGTTGCCATACACACAGTCTTCTAGACGCAGTTCAAGTAAAATACACAAAGTGATATCTAGTTTAGCTTCTACCTGAGTAATGCTTGATGTTAATTTGAATAAAAGATATTTTATTTTCAGAGATGTTCCCATGAAGAGAATTTCATGAAGGAGCATCTTTTATGTTTTGTTCAATGTTGTTCACTGCCTTCAAACCAATCAAGTGGCTCATCAAAAAACTGTCAGGTGCGTGGAAGATTTTATTTATTCCTCACCTAGTAGATGGCAAATGTGGGAATCTAACTAGCTTGTTTCATTGTTCCAGGGAATTATGGAATGGATGAGTCATTAAGACCAGGAAGCTGGAGCGAGAAATGTTAAAGGGGAGAAAAAGCTTTTTACTCATCACTGGAAACAGCTGTCATGATACGAGCTGCATAATGAAAACATCTTGCCAATTTTCTTATTAATAAATATACTAGACACAATTATTCTGGCTGTATGTTCAGCCTTTTGGAGTCAGACTTTGTAGACAGCATGTAGACAGTTTTTAAAAGCTTGGTCTCTATCACATCCTCTAAGCTTGCCAATAATGCCAAGCACTTATATTGATGGTGGCAGTACAAAAAACCCAACAACTGGTCTGTTCCTTAAATATGCCTTTACTGTCAAACATGTATATTGTTCTAACAATAGTTTGGAAGTCTAAACTGGAACTTGTATGTTGTGTTAGGTAAATGTTGTGAGCTTTGCTGATTCTCATTCTGATCTGTAAAATTTCTTGTATCCCTCAAGTTTGCCATATCAGTTTATCTAATAAATGTCATGTTTTGTATCGTAATCCAGCAAGGAACAATTGAGAGCCCTGACACAGAGGATCTACCTTGCATATTTATAGTTGTGTAGTTTTTACCAGGCTTTATCCCATTGTTTTTTCTGAAGGAAAGCTATAGTAATTTGCAATATCATTTTCCCCAGGGTGAACAGAATATTTAACATTGTAAATGTAATTACATGACCAAAAGCATTACCACACAGTGTAAGGATACAGTGTTCATCAGTGCCAGTTGCCATCTTGCAGCATATGTTCATTTCTATTCTAGTGAACTTTTCTCTCTTGAGCATTTTTGTACAGTAGTTCAATAAGGGCAGACTTTCTAATGGTTCACATTGTGTTACTCATACACCCTTAGTATTCAATCATGCTAATTCCTGCTCCCTCACTATATTTTTTTATGTTAAGCTGATATAAAGTTGATATTCTCCCTGTATGTTAATACAGCTCCTTATCCTTGAAATTTTTTAACTTGTTTAATGTCTTTCCCACTGTTTGAAGATAATTAATTTCTTTCTGAATTAAAAAAAAATCTAAGAAATGAAACAAGCTTACAGACTTTACCTTTGAGTTCTGATTCATTTCCCCTTTCATCCCTTTTTTTTTTTAATGTCCCTTTCAGCAATATGATAATATCTCCAGAAGGATATTTCGACCTTATAATCCTTTTTATACTCACATTCTTTTTGTAACTACTGGACTAGTTTAGGTAAAAGATTTTTTAATATTATTAAAATGTAGAATCAAAGATTAATCTCAAAATCCTCATCATCTAAGTTTATCTTCATCAAAATGCATACATCAAATCTGTTAAATGTATTTTTTAATTGCCTCTATTTTTATGTTTACCAGTTATTGTCTTTAGAACTTAATTACATCCTCTGCCTGTTTTCATTAGGAAGGAAAATATGAGTAGTGTGACAATCTAGTCCAGCCCAAACATGCAGGGACATGACAACAACACTTTTTTTTGGAGGGTGGGACTATGGGTAGTAATCCCTAATTTACTATGCCTCTTGTTTTTAGTCCTGTCTTCCATTCCTCCCACATTTGGAGAATAAATAGGGCAGATAAAATGGACTGTAACAAGTACACCAGAGATCTACTTGAAACTTGTTTTCCCTGAAACAAATGTAAAAGGAAAGTCTGCATGACCTTCTGGAAATAGGAGTTGGTAATATTTAGAACTGTTGTCTGTAACCATGCTGTTTATAAAATTGAGAAAAAATTAGCATCTACCAACAGTGGTTACTGCTCAGTTTGTTACTCACTGAAATTATTACAAAAATGCCTCATTTCTTTAATCATTCACTGAAATGTAAATACAATGTTTCAGGGTCTTTTTTAAATCAAAGCATACCCTACACTTCTTTGGAAGAAAGTCAAAGGAGAAACAGTTTTGGGAGTATTTTTAAGTGATATTCCACAAAATGAACTTTAAATCTAATCCATTTACATATTTTCTAAGTATTCCAGCCTTATTGGTTCCTGTGTGAAAACATTCTTTTTTGTATTAGAATACATTTGAAAAAATTACTTCAATACACATTGTCACATAACATTAATCTTATATTTCATTAATAACCATTATTTTTGACAAATATTTCAACTAAGAAAAAAAATATATTTTTTCACAAGTAAGCAAGATAGTTGCAAACTTTTTGGATAATAGTTTCCTACAAACAGAGAATTTGCTAGTATAAGCCTCACTCCCCATTAGTACTTTACTAACATCCCTGACACACATAGGCTGCTATAACTTTATAGATGTACTGAATCCTCATTCCTTACCTAGGTTCAGCAAAGGTCACATGAGATTCATTTCAGAAATGGAAAAACTATCAAGAGACTACTGGGGCAACTCCTGGGATCAACACAGGCTGAGGGATGAACGGATCAAGAGCGCCTCTGCGCAGGACTTGGGGATACTGCTGGGTGAGAGGCTGGACATGCCCCAGCCATGGGTACTCACAGCCCAGAGAGCCAAATGTGTCCTGGGCTGCATCCAGAGCCCCGTGGGCAGCAGGGGAGGGAGGGGATTCTGCCCCTCTGCTCTGCTCTGCTGAGACCCCACCTGCAGGGCTGCATCAGCTCTGGGGTCCCAGCACAGGAAGGACATGGACCTGCAGGAGCAAGTCCAGAGAAGGCCACCAAGTTGATTAAAGGGATGGAACACTTATTCTTTGAGGAAAGGCTGAGAGAATTGGGTCTGTTCTGCCTGGAAAACAGAAGGCTTTTCAGTAAATTGCAGATTTCCAGTACTGAAAGGGAGCCAAAAAGAAAGATGGAGAGAGACTATTTACAAGTGACAGAATAAAGAGGAATGGTTTCAAACCCAGTTGAGAGTAGGTTTGGATTACATATTAGGAAGAAATTCTTTACTGTGACAATGGTGTGGCACTCGAGCAGGTTGCTCAGAGAAGTTGTGAATATCCCCACTCTGAAAGCATCCAAGGCCATATTGATGGAGCTCTGAGCAATCTGGTGTAGTGAAATGTGTCATGGCAGGGATGTTGATTCGTAACTAAATGGTTTTTCATGTCTATTGCAACCCAGACCATTCTGTAATAGATTCTCTTCTATGAATATGTGCATACCTTGACTCATTGTGATTAGATGAAGTAACATACCTTGTTACTCATTTAGATCTTATTCTTTTGTTCTGTCTTGCACATTTCTATTTATTTACTCTAAAGGTCAATGGAAAGCTTGCCCTGAAGCAAGCAAGGGTCTCCATAGAAAGTAATTCCCAAAGACATGATTGGAACTCTATGGATAGGAAATCTCTTCAGACCTCATTAGTCTTTTACAAAAGAGGGAAAGAGAGTGGATTGTAGTCTCTCAGCTTTGCTGGGAGAAGGAAGAAGAATAAGCTCTTTCCTTTTGGTGCTAGCTAGTGACACCAAGTACTTTCTCATGGCCTCAACTTTAGAAGTATAATTCAGCACAGTATAAATATATTTCAACATATAAATTCAACTTACAGCTAGAACCCAGAGTTCACACTATAATGTATAGCTCTTTCTCTAATCTTACTGCTCTTTTCTATAGCATGAACTAATGTGCCATGAGTCAACAGTCATTGTAATATTCAAGGGGGGAAATTATGTTTAAATCCATTCTGTCTTTCTTTCCAATCCATTTATAACACATCCAACCCTGAAGATGTTTTTAATTAGTTGATAAGATTGGCAAATAATAAACTTCATGAACATTTTATTACAGTGTGTTAGAGTATTAATTGTTGCCAATTCATCAACCCTAAAGCACATTAGTTCTCGAAAGATTTATTTTATCTATTCTATATTTATGAGTACAATCTCATCTTCAAAATATTAGTAAACAAAAATATCTTTTGAATATAAATTCTAGCATTAGTATTCTGCTATCTGAAGCTGACTTTAAATGCTATCTGAGGAAAAAGGGCTCCATCCTCTGCCCAGTTCTTTTCAACATCTTCATCAATGTCCTACTTGTACTTAGGACTTGAATGAATACTAAAGAAGTTTGGAAATTACAACAAATTGTAAGGAGCTGCCAATTTCCTTGATGGCAGAGGCCCCACGGAGAGACCTTGACAAATAAGAGATGGACAATCACCAACTGTATAAAGTTTAACAAAGGTAAGTGCTGGATTCTGCACCTGGGATGGGGCAACCCTGGATGTATGAACAGACTGGGGAACAAGAGGCTGGAAAGCAGCACTGCAGAAAGGGACCTGGGGTCCTTGTCAATGGCAGGTTGAACATGATTCAGCAGTGCCCTTCAGCCAGAAGGGACAACCCTGTCCTGGGGTGCCTCAGGCACAGCATCACAGCTGGGCAAGGGAGGGGATTGTCCTGCTCTGCTCTGCACTGGGGCAGCCTCACCTTGAGTCCTGTGGGCACCACAATATCAAAAGAATCCAAAGCTGTTAGAAAGTGTCCAAAGGAGGGCAACAAAGATGGTGAAGGGCCTTGATGGGAAGCCATGTGAGGAGTGGCTGAGGGCACTTGGTCTGTTCAGCCTGGAGGAGACTGAGGGGAGGCCTGACTGCACTCTGCAGCTTCCTTGTGAGGGGAAGAGGAGGGGCAGACACTGATCTCATCTCTGTGGTGACCGGTGACAGGCCTGACAGGACTAGAGGAAACTGCCTGAAGCTGAGTCAGAGGAGGTTTAGTTGGATATCAGGAAAAGGTTCTTCACCCAGAGAGTGTTTGGGCACTGGAACAGGCTCCCCAGAGAAGTGGCCACAGCACCAGCCTGACAGAGTTCAATAAGCATTTGGGGATCCTTGAGGATGGTGCTATACAGAGGAAAAGAGGGCTGGGGAGAAACAAAAACTGATGGTGTCTTTGCTACTTTTGGCCTTGGCAATAATAACGCATTCACACATAAATAAAACAGTATTAAACTAATGGATTTACTCTCTGAGACAGAACTGTTTTAAACCCCTAACTCAGGAGTTCAAATAAGAAAACTGATGATGCAGTACAATATATAGCACAAAACTCTCAGGCTCATGGTGTGACCCCAGGGATATCCTGTGCAGGACCAGAATTTGGTCTCAATCTTCATTGGTTCCTTCAAATTCAGTATATTCTATGATTCTATGCAATATTTTGTTCATTAATAATCATGTAAAAATTATATCCACAGGGTTTAACTTGCTCTTGGCCTTATTAACTGCAATACTAGTAATTCCTTAAGCTCTGTATTTCACCTGAGATTCCATTAGTTAACATTTTCTTCCTTATCTGGTTCATTTACCAGTGCTATAGACACAAGCTTGTGCTCAGTTTGTGATGAAAATCTAGATATTTACACCAGCCTGAAAAGACTCTCAGTTGACATTTACAGAAGGAATTATTAAGTGTAAATGCATAGCACAACCTAAATACTGCCTAGAACAAATGATGAAATATGGTAATTCAAGAAAAATAGATTGTTGAAGGAAGCATTTTCTTTAGCTTGAATTATTCAGTGTGCAAGGGAAATTTGTATATAGCAGAAAACTTTTATAAACTATAATCCCATTCACTTTTGATTACAACCCAGGCCACAATCAGTGGTATTATATCCTTCTGACAGCAAAGCAGAGGGCAAGTTCAACAGAGACAACAATGTTCTTCAGCTTTTGTTCATGTCACGTCAAGAGGAAAGAGGGACTTTTTTGAGCTTGTTTCATACACACAGGATGTAAAAATAGAGTTTTCCAGAAAAGTCAGTCATCTCATATTTTTGAATTCCTGGTTTTTCAATGGCATATGCTCTTGCACAGCATGTGTGGAGTCCCAAGGTCAGTTATCCTCCATAACAGTTATAGGCACTCTGCTTAGATATTTAAGAAAAAGCAGTCAGTTTTATGCTAATAGGAGCTGCAGATGTTATGCAGTTCATAATAGTGTTGCAAATTAAAACAAAAAGGGGTAAAAGAAAGCTCTTTTAAAATAAACATCCTTAGCTGATCTCTCCTGGATGTACTGGTCCTTTAGTTCCATTCAGTTACCTCTCCAGTGAACTCAATAAATACTGCGACAAAACTGGTCTTTTTCTTTCACTGGGAAGCAACATTTCTTAGCCTATTGGTTGTCACAGACTTTTGACAGGACATCTGCTGTCAAATGGGAAAATAATATTTGTCAGCAGTAGATTAGAAAGCATGTGAACTTGCAACCTGGCATGTGAAACAGCATTTAACCCCTTTCTACAAAGCTATGAGCACTTGTCCTGGGAGTGCAATAAGATTAAAGTAGCAAGGGCAGAGAGAGCAACCCTCTAAGGCTGACTGAACAAAATTTGAAGAATATTTTTTTAAAGAAGAGAAGAGGTTGTCTGTTTTACAGAATGAAGGATGATATTCCAAAATGCAGAAAAATTGAAGGGAAAATCTAACTTATTGCAAATGGTGATTCTGAAATGTCAGAGAAGCTGAAAGGGTATGATCTACCACTGTCATGAGGTTAAACCTGGAACACATCATTCACCCCCAATAGGCTGCCTCCCAAAGTAATCTATGTGTAATGTGCTGTCCCAAAATAATCTGCATGGGCCATGCTGGACTTCAGCTGTTGTGTGATCTGGATGGGGACTGACCTTGTACCACGTGCTTATCTCTATTTGTAAGTCTTGATGCAATCAGAAATATTTTCCTTGGACATAGAACCAAACCAGAACAATGTAATGGCACTTGGCAAAAAGTAGACTTTACAAAGACTGCACATCTAGAGGGAAGTGAGAAGGTTGCTCAACACCAGTGAAGGCCTGAAATCTATGCTTGGCAATAGTTAAGCATATCAAAAGTCTAGGCCATTACAAAATGGGGTGACAATCACATTTTCTAAAATAATTTTTAATTGCAACAGTGGTTGTACGTGGTAGAGAAGAAGTTTGTATTATTTTACCATTGACACTGACATTTCCATGCTTTCTAAATGTGAAAAAAATATTACTCTGACAAAAAGAAATAATGATTTTGATAATATTTTAATTTATTTTCTTTTTTTTTTTTTTTCCTGAAACTTTCAAATAAGTTGTTGCTTGTACAATCGCTTATTTCAAAATGTGGGGTTTGGGCCATGGAGCATTACAGAATAGAAAGAAAATGGAAACCAACTCTCAACGTGATTTTATTTGTGCTCCAGGGGACGTTGAATGACAGTCTTTAAAGAAACAGACTGATTTTTTTTTCTGCATGAACATTTGTGTACACTTTTAGAAAACTCAGCTCTAAAGTATCTTTTTATTTTTCCTTGTAGTGTTTTCAAACCATTCATACTGTGCACAGGGTCCAGAACAGCTGCTTTGCCACCCCAGCCTAGACTGTGCTGTGTTCTTCCCAGATGGTTTCTCAGTTCAGATTTTATAATGGCAAAAACTTTTTGACTTCTAACTAGATCTTTGTAGTGCTTCTTAAAGCAGCAGGAAAATTTAGCAACACAAATATTGGCTGTTACATGAAAACCATTGCTGCATTTTTCCATAAAACAAGATAACTTTTACAAGGTAATTTTCTTGAAGTTTATTCACCAAGGAACTGGGTTATTGCCTAACAAAGCAACTGTTTTGTTGAATAAACATGGTGTTTCCAAAATGGCTTTTAGATAGTCATTGAAATAACTACATTTCAAATATAACCAATACCTTTTTGATAGCCTTGCTGTTTAAACTGCTTATACAGCTGCTATTAATGCTACATTTACCCTTGAAATACCTTTCTAACATAATGCAACTTTTAAACGTTTGCACTCTCATGATCTTCCTTGAGTGAATGGTACTTACAAACCAGCTCTCTACCTCAGTCCTCTTTGTCTTTGAATGTAATGTGCTTTTCAATTACAACAGTGGAAGAGGCTGAGAGCAGAAAGGTCTCATGGCTTCTTGCCCCTCTTTCCTTCAGCAGTGCAAGTAGAAGCACTGTGGAAGTTATTCTCCCTGTTGTGCTGTCACACAATGAAATTACAAAGAGTAATAAAAAGTTATCAAGTGTTTTTCCTTCTGTAATCTCATTCATATGCCACCATAAGGGCAGGTCATGGTCTCTTCAGTTCTGGAGAACTCCTGACCATAATTTATCACATCTGAAAGTTTTGCTTCATATTAAGCCCACAGAGGCTGTTCATAACCATCTCTGTCATTACATGTCAGTCTAAGAACTAGCTTTTGTTTCTGTTAGCAATTTCCCTGGAAAGGTATACAAAAAAAAATTTACTAAGAGAATATTTACTCTTAGTAATTCTTACTGATATGCAAAATATCTAGTAACAAATGATAAAAACACAAGTCTCTTTGCATGTAACTGTTTGGACTAAGAGATATTCCAAAGTCATTGGAATCAGTGCCCGGTAAATTCTCTTTTATGTTTGAATGAAAAATTAATTATAACAATGGGTAGCATTTTAAAGACAGCCATAATCCTTCTAGGTTATGCACAAGCCATTTAATGACTCCCATATATCTCCCTTTCTGCTAACATCATATAAGTTCAATTGTATCAACATATTAATGTCTTTCACTATATTTTCTAAACAATTCTTATAATAAAAATCTGCAACAGATTGCAAAGAAGTGAGCAGGAATGTCTCAGTGCACTACCTGATCTGCATAACTGTAGAGAGATTACATATTAACAAGGTTCTTAAAGGCTGGGATAATGATTTTGCATGCTAAACAACAATGCCTTGTGTACACTGCCATTCTGTTCCTATTAACTTTTTCATTAACTAATCTAAGGTAGGTAAAGTTTCTTTAACTTAAAAGACTTACCACTGATAAAATAAAAACAAATAGAAACTCCAGTTTAACTGATTCTTTTGCATGAAGGTCATCTTACTGAGTTCAGAAGCTCACACAGGGCTTTTGCATCAGTACAATGAAAAGTACAAGTGAGCTATGAATTCCTCCATCAAAGAAACTAGCAATCACTTACTAATCTTGTTGGTTCATATGCAAATTTCTTAGGGAGAAGTAGTATAGTTTATTGGACCAATTGGAATAGCTGGAAAAAACGAAGGAATTCTTAGTAGGTGTCTAAAATATACTCAATTCCAAATAAAGTACAGTGGAAAAACTCCTTCAATTCCATTTCATTAAGTAAACATAATCTTTCAGAAAATAGGATTGTTAATGGAGGAGAATAGAGGCAAGAGATGATAAAATCCTTGACATTGTGAGAAAGAGGTAGAAACAGGCAGTTATTCACTCTGAGACCAAAATATTTTATGGCCTTTTTTTCTCAAAAAATCTATTTCCCCATCATTTTATTAAAGATATTATCTCCCTCTGGAAATTTACCTCACTTATATCCCTAGACTATTACAGGTCCAACAGCACTGCACTTCTGATTGATGGCTTAGTACACAGAAGACATATCTGTCATTTGTTCTTTGGCAGATATTAAAAACCAGCAAAACCATAGAAATATCCTCCTGAAGGTGGGCACCAGATAAAACCTAATATAAATCAGAGCTCAGAACCTGAAATATTCCCAAGCATTATAACCTCCTGCTGGAATAATCCTACTCTTCTTCAGCTTCAGGGAAAAATAAAACATGCCCAGATATCAAACCAGGAGTTATTATCTCAGTGTGAAATACGCTAAGTAGAAGTTTTGGCATACGTTTTATGACTATCTGAAATTAATCCCTAAGGAATTGAATCAGTAAAGAGATTCATTACCTAAATTGGTGCTGAAATAAAAAACAGATACATAAATACAAAACTGAGATCAAAAATCCCTTTGCTTATGTTTCCTCATTCTGAAAGTCCTTCTTTTTTAATCACTTTATTAGTCAGGGGTTTTATAAAGAAGGCAGGCCTCACAGGTTTTGATTTTCTTTCTGCTATAATCAGAGCTGATTTGCCATTTCCAGGGAAGTGTTCCAGTCACTAGGCAATTGTGCAAAACAAAATACCATTATTGCAGACTTTATATCTCTCCCTTCTACCTCTACCTTCATATCTCAGCCTTCTAGATGAAGTTTGGTACCTGTAGACTCTCAGACAAAGTAATCTCCTACTAATCCTAGAAGAAGACATCTTGAACACATTTTTAAATTCGATGTCTGGTTATTCTTTGATCAAAACAATTCCTAGTTAGTGCTAGGAAGCCTTTCCCTCTTACTTTACCCTTACAAACTGCCTTTCATTGGTACAATTTTCTGTTCATCTGAAGACCTCCTGAAGATTATCAGTCTATAAAAAGTAGCATGCTTTATTCTTTTAGTACATATTTTAAAATAGAGCTTCTATAATGAAAGTTCAAGGGATTTCTTAAGCCTTTAGAGATATTCATTGCAGGCTTGATGCTTTGCTGATTCAAGTCAGCAAGTTTCTATTGATTTTGTTACTGCCCTAGAATAATATACTAACTCACTATCTGCATCTCCAGCACTGGTATAGATTTTGAATATGATATTAGCAGCAAAGAAAAAAGAATGATCTACTAATGCAAGAGATTTATGTTTATTCTATTAGGTTACATTCCAATTTCCCTTTGTCTCATTGAAGACCATACCAAACATTTATTCTTGGATTCAGGGCACTTAAATATAAGTTATGGCCACTCTTATTCATGGCCCTTGGACACCATGCAAACACACAAGAATTAGAAGATAGAACTATATGAAGAATAAGAGGATTTAAGTAAGCACTCCAAGTAACCAAGCAGAAAAACAACTGTGCTAAGATGTTCCAGGATCAGATGGAATATCATATGACCTTGCTAGATGCATTATTAGAAGTCATAGAACTCTACCCCCATATTGTGACAAAAGCACATTATTCAAAAGGCATCTGGCTTTGGCTTCCCAAGACTCTCCCCACCCTCCAATGATTGGTTATAAAAGCAATTTACATTTCCCAGAAGCAGGCAAGTAAGAACAGGAAGAACAAAACATATAAAAGATTCTTTGTGTTTATTTCATCTTAACACACATGTATGCCTCATTATGAGTATCACCCTCCATTTAAGCTTTCAAAAGCTTCAGATTCTGCCATGGAGCAGATGACCTCTACAGAAACCAGATGAATACTGGAATTCCTTTCAGCTGGTGTTGATTCTGCAGATTATTCCAGACTAGTGATATCTGATACAGTCAATCAGTCAAGCTGCTTGAACAATCTGCTTCACTCCACCAGTGCCATATTTTGTCTGTTCCACTGTCATCAATGAAGATATTTGTTGCTTCTCAGTGTAGCCCAAAATGATAATGACTATCATGATTAATTTTAAAAATACTTACCATATTTTGCACAGTTTGAGTGCATATGTTGATCCTGAATATGTAGTAATATGATAGACATGGTCTATATGAAGAGTTTATGATAAGCCATAAGGTAGTTTTACTTCAGGCATTTTCCATGCACATTCATACTACAAATTTCAAGAGCAAACAAACATATATGGATATTTCTGAACAGAAAACATTTAGCAAACATAGCAAAAAAAGTCTGATGAATTCTTTATATTCCTAGACATTTCTGTACTGTTGTCAAATTCAGAACTAGAGATGATTTAAGGCATTGTCTATCTCTATCCAACATACACTGTTGAGAGGAATAAAATCTTTCTCACATTCCACCCCTGTGATGGTTCTCAGAATTTTTTCATAAAGTTGGTGAAGGAATAGTACAGAAATGAAGATTAGAAATTTGATAAGTAACCTAGCTCAGTAAGAAACCTTTTACTCTGAAGAAGTAAGAGCGTCTGAAGCAAGATTTTAATGTCAAAACATAATGTCTCCCAAATACTTTGACTTGTAAAAAGTGACCATCAAATAACATTCAGATAACATAGAACAGGTGACACTGCATAGTTAGGTTGGCAATCTTGTGTTTATAAAATAATTTCGTGCAGGTTAAGGAATATCCGTGGGAATGCAGAAATCTATCCTTGTGATTTCAAAAATGAACCTCCATTCATACAACTGTCACAGAAAAGCTGGGTAATGTGAACAGCAATGCTATAACAATAATCCAGAGACCTTTCCAATTGCTAGATGTAAGTAACTACTGTAAGTTGGTTCATAGTTCATATATTGAAAATGAAAATATTAAAATAGAATTTTTATGTATTTAAATACAATGTAAATAATTCACTTACTGAATGTTTTGTCATTCTAGAATTATTAGATCTACCTTTATTAATAAATAATTATTAAACAGAATAGGATTTAAACCAATGTTTTAAATGAGTTACTGAATAGATTGAATGCTTTTCTAAAGTAGTCTTACAGCTGTTGATAGAAGTAAATTCACCTGTCAATTTCATTTTTTATAAATCTGACACCAATCCAGCATTTTTAGATACAGCTTTGCTGATTAGAAATTACTGTCTACTATTTCCATAAATTACACATCATTAACAGTGACAGGCAGGCACAAGGAGCTGCTCTATTAAAGCACAGGTCTCACGTAGGTCTTGTGCTATAAACCAGTGAGGAACTTTCTTTGTAGGAAACTGTATGGCCTTTGATCCCTCTGACATTAGGAGTTTAAATAAATTATAATTCATAATTACTACATCCAAATTTTCAGGAGAGGTGCTAAGGTGAGAGTAATTTAGAGATGCACTACACTATTAAAAAGAAAAAAAGGCTTTTCTAATATATGCCTGAAAACATAATTTCATCCATCCAAGAAATCCTATCAATAACCTTGGATCTTATGAGGGTAACAGAGCCAAGTCCTATATGTTGCATCAAATGAACCATCTTTATTTAAATTTAAATGAAACAGACAAAGTTAATAAAGATGATGATGTTTCATAACATTTTATGCTATTTGTAGCATTAGCCTATTTCATGCTATTTGTAGCATTAGTCTACTTGTTTGACATTGCTTATCATCTATTACACATTATGGATTTATAATCTAAACTATAGAATTGCAGCTCTTTTTGAGAAAGCATCATAAAAAATTGATATTTACAAAAAAATCTCATATGTAGTCCTTTCCCTAATATGTGAGGAGCTGTGAAAAAAATGCCAGAACTTGGTTCAGAACTGGATTCAGATTTTGGTTTTAAATCAGAGTCTAAAATATCCTCCAGGTTTGCTCTACTGCCTAAAATTCGTCTCAGAAGGGAGAGGCAACATCCTCCTACAGCTCTTTTTCTGAAACATGTGAAAGTATATCTTGATATTTTCTGTAAAACCCTAAATTGTCTAAGGTGTGTTCATCCTTACCAAATCAAATATGTTAGGGAATTTATATGAAGAGCAGTTAGTTAATACAACTTGATGACAAGCTATCAAAGCCAAAGTAGTTAGCCAGCTGAAACAGATCTTTGAGATATTAAATACTAGTGGATGAAAAATGAAGTTTTAAGTTACTTAGAAGTTCTTAAAAGAATGGAGAAAAGTTATGGCAGTTGTATTCTTGATTGTAGCAACTTACATGAAGATTGTTAATTTAAGAATTCAATCTTCTGTTTGAATTTTGCAGCATTTTGTCTTTACTTTCTATTTGCTGTTGTAAAGGGGCAAATAATAAACTTTTCTATTTCCTGTGGACCATTTCATCAGAGTAATTCACTGCTCTTTATCTTGATTAAAACTGAAATAGAATTTCTTTCTATTTCTAATTAATTTTGCAAGAATATTTCTGCAATGAAAAAATTATGAAATTAAGGTAATATTCTTTCCTACAGTACTAAATTTTATCATTGTGATTTTAGAATTATATTTCTGGAGTGTACATGAACAAATCTGAGATCTTGAAGGATGCTTTTGTACTTGTAACATTAGAGTTAGGATCTTTATCAATGTTTTCTAGAGATAAACAATCCAGTATGAACATAACTCTCATTCCTGGTTCTTTCATTTCCTCTCTTTTTGTCTCTTACTGCTTCTGGTTTGGAATAGGATCACTAGTTTTTCACCATAATTTCCTAAATTTCTCCATGTAATAAACAGATAAATATGTACTTTCTTGCTTTCCAATTTAGAAAAAAAGAAAATGTAAGAATAATATATGTAAAAAAGATTTTTAAAAATCATTACAATTTTAATTAATTATGGGAGCTGAATAGAACAATAATGGTTTATGGTACTGAAAAGTATGGATGAGAAATAGCTGAATTGAAACATACCTACAGGTAAACTTTTGCATTCAATTCAGAAATACTGTAGTGACTTAGGGAGTTTTTCGTGAGAGGAAATAAAGCTGTTTTCCCCAATAAAACACACTCAATGGTTTTTTACCTCAGAGTAAAGTTTAGTTAATATATAGAAATTTGCATTGCTTGAAACATTTTCTCTGTGGAATTCAAATTTAAATTAAGTTTTTTCTGTTTTTTTCTTTGTTGATGTGTCTCATGTGTCTCTAAGATACACAAAACTGTTCTGAAAAATATTTTGTGGTGTTTATATGTTACATGGTCTTTCTGACCTTTGTCTAAAGCATAAACAGAATAGTTAGGCATTCTGCCCCATCAGCCAATTTTCCGAATTACAAGTAGCTTTTTTATTGGGTTGTGACTCTCAAGGATTCAAGTACATTGTGATAAATGTTGAAAGTTGTTTCTTATCAGGACCTTAATGTGTGTGGTTACTGGTCTCTTTGGACGTTACATCTCAATAAAAAGCAATTTATTTAAATTATTTTTCTCACACATTTTATTAATATTGCAAAATTACAAGCAGGAATAGGGAAAGCTTTTGCCTCTGCTTTATAGGAAGTAGAATTAAATTTGTTCACTTAGAATTTAGAGTAATTGATTGACTCACATAAAACCTTACCAGACTAACTGTAGCACTAAGGAAAGCTGGCCAATTACGGTTTTTCACATTTTTCAAAGATGTCAGCATAACTTTAAAGGGAGGAGTATGTGATAATGAATCATTACAATACCATGGCAAATTAGATACAGATGATACACTGTTATGATGTGCTCTAGCAAAGAGATATCAGTCTAACATTTACCATTTCCACACTAGCATTATTTCAGGAAAAAAGTCGTTCTTCTCAAACGGGTACCAAAATTAATTTTAACATAATTCTCACTTCTCAAAAAATCATGAAAGAATTTGTGAATTTTATCAGTGACTAAGCATCCTTTAAAGGGGTTTGCCTGGATCAATAGTAATTAAGAGCTTGTCAGAATAACAGACTGCTATTTTTCAAATAAACAACTTTTATTTTGTTCTTTTTGAAACAAAACATCAAGTTTTACTGTAAAAATAACTTTAAAGATTTAAACCAATTCTATTTTAACAATTTAAAGTAAATAACTAAACGTGAAGCAAAACTTTTGATATCTGACAGAACACCTCAATAATGATTGGGTTTTTTTTTTTTGCTCTCAATTTACTTTTTGTATAGACTTTATATGAAAAATTATTTCCTGATCTTGAAAACTTTTAGTCAGAAATAGTGTTTCTACCCAACCACCTACTCCTTGCTCTAGACAATTATTCCATGCCAATGGGACTGTCACAAGCTGGAATAACACTCATGTATTTTACATCCTCTGAAAGAGTATGCATCTTCTAGAAAAGTTCAATAACTCTCTAAATTAGAAAAAATTAGTTTCATAGTATTTTGTTCGAATATGGCAAGATGATACAGGATTAGGTTTACTACAGTTTTTTGTATATATGGTGCCTGCAAAAGTTAGGATAAAAATTGATTTTCTCCCTTTATAATTCAAAAGTCCATGCAAAAACTTTCAGCCACAAGCTCCACAGCTGAACATCCAAAAAACAACAACGTGAATAAAAATATGTATATGATCTTGAATAAATACATAGATCAGAATGATTCTGATTAGAAACCTTATGTAAGACCAAAAAAATCCCATTTTTTAAGAGTTCAGTCCATAAGGAAATAAAAAAGTCAGAAAGCTGTGATCACCAGGAAGGTAGATGTCTGTGGAGACATCATAAACACATTTCCTTCACTGTGGAGGATTTAATGGTTTCTTATGACACAGTCAAATGTTGGGACATCATTATACAGCAAATCTCACAGGCAATTTTTGTGACTTGATGTGATGTCTCAGAATACATTTTTGCTGCTGTGATTTTGCAATACTGGACACTAAAAGCTACTTTTTTTTGCAAGCCACAGTAGCTACTTTCAATGCACTACTACAAAACTGACCTTAATTATACAAACTAGATGAGCACAGAAAATGTAGGTGTTTACTTGACTCTGGAGAGTGATAAACTAACAATTAAATTTTAATTATCTCATGTCATGTTGTGTGTGACTCAAAATAATGCATACAGTGCACTAAATACCTTCCAAACTACTCTTTCTAGATCTGACCTTAACTTGTAATGAAATTCTGATCAATATATGGCACTACAAGTAGACATATAGTGCAACAGAATATTCATCCATATTCTACTAAAAGAACACTTGAATTTCTTAATAGTTCTTCTCAATGGGGAATCTTTACAACTAATGGATCTATAAATGTACAGAGCTGAAATAAATGCTATTAAAATAACAATTTGAACAGCCATGATTAATGGCATGGCCAGGAAATGCAATTCAGAAAAGAAGTATTAGATAAACAATTAGAGCAATTTTTTTGGTTACAAAGGTAAACTTTAATAAGCAATGTAGTTTAATTTTCAATTACCTTGACTATTTACACCTGTCACTGAAGACCCTTTTTATCTTTATAGGCAGGTAGCAAACGTACAAACTAACTTTTATATGCTTATACAGTATTTAACACCTTTCAAAAATCTAGTCATAATTGCACTGTTACACTCATTGGTGAGGCTTCAGCTCATACGAGATGAGAGGAAACAAATTCTGTAACGCTGATGCAATGCTAACTGAAATCAATAAAATCTGTCCATTAATGATGATGAGCTCAATCTGATTCTGTAATACCAGGCACTTTCTGTAGGCCATTTCCAATTTAGATCTAAAACTTTTCTAAAACTTGTACAAATAAGAATGGTAGCTTTTCCTATTTGGAAATTCCTATTAAGGTAAAAGGAAATGCAGATCACTGACGTCCTAAGGCAACAGATATTATCTGTTGGTTAGGGAAGAAACAACAGAATTGCGTTAAATTTTCATCATATTTCTTCATTTCCATCACACCCATAATTCTATATATACTTTTAGTAAGAAATGTTTAAGAAAGAAGAGTTAGGCAGAGCAATTAAGGCAGGCAACTTTTCTATGATTAATTCCACAGGTCCAGTAATGGACTACTTAATTGTACTCAGGGTATTTCATGTTGGTAATTTTTTGTTGGAGAAAGCACAGCATAAATAATGCAGAAAACGTCTCTGTAACATGTAATAACACTAAAGTAATTAAAATTGCCGAAAATAAAAAGTTAATTTAACTGTGAGGAACATCACAATAAATTCCTGTTGTTTTTCACCTAAGGTCTCAATGATATATGTGCTTATTCACAATTTTTTATTTTTCTGAGCACATATATTTCAATTATTAAATTAAATTTCTTTATTTGATGTGATCAAAACTCCTATGCAGCTACTCTTGCTTGTGACTGGAACAATTTAAGAAATTCGGAGCAGTTCAAGATGTTTGCAGCTAGGTTGCTGGTCTCAAACCGGATTTTGCCAACTGTCAGCTGCTTGTAGAAAATGTGTGTCATTCTTCCAGTTTCTTTTGATGTAAAAAAGAATAGGTTCCTTTAAAGTTGTCATGACTTAAGGAAGGCTACTTTATCCACTATAAAAATTGAAAAATTCTTTCATTAGGAAAATATACCTTAGCATTGAATGCAAAAATCTCCCCCTAAAAGAGGTATCTTCACCAAATAAAATATAATTAAAAATACCCATTTGAACACCTCCTTCTTTGACTTACCATAGTACAACACAGGCATATTCCTGATATACGTACCTGAATGGAAAGAAGCATTCTACAAATTTGTGGCAGACCAGAGTATCTCTCTGGGTCTCCTGATGGGCAGGAGCCTGGACAGGGGGGGTGAGTCCTCCCTGGCCTGTGCCTGAAACAGTGATGGCTTNAAAGATTTACACTGCCGGGGTTAATCTCAGAAGAGATAACTCTGACACAAATTATATGGTTCCATTGGGGATTTTATTTGTTTTCCTCTTCTCCACAGTAATTTGCTTTTTTTAACATGTATCACCTAAGCAAAGGTTAGACCACGTGGATACCAAATGCCCCATTGTCTGCTGTCAAGACAAACTGTATGTCATATGAAGTAAAGATTTATGTCTAAAAATTATAATGCATCACAGTAGTCATAAATAAAGCTAGCATTTTCAATGTTTTAGTTTTATCACCTTCTTATAGTTCTAAATTTTCTCTTGATTTGAAGCAAAAAGAAAGTCACATAGAAATTTTCAGTTTTACTTAGCCCCGCTAAATTAATTTTGTTCCAGGTGACTGGATTTTTTTTTCCTTGCAGATGTTTCATTCATAAGAACAGACTCAGATGGACTGCCTTAAAAACAGCAATTTTGTTTATTCTAGGTTTTGGAAAAGTTTGAACAAATGAGCTTTAAAGTAATGTTTGCTGTGCCTTAGGGAATATGTGAGTTTTCTGTTTCAAGTAAAGTATCTGCTTTACATATATTTCTTCTCTTTGTTTTTGTCTGCAAAGCTTCTGGTTTCTGTACTTTCAAAGAATTGTTTGTGAATTCATCCATATGACTACCTCTCAAATCTGGGGAAGATTTATTTAAACCCTAAACAATACTTTGCTAAATTAAAGGTATGAATTTTGAGAAGGATCTCTTTAAAGCACACTTCCAGGCAGAAATGTTTATTACTTTAGCTGATGGCACTGAAACTTAGAATTACAGATGAGATAAAAACTAACTACAGGCTGGTTTTTGAAGACAAAATACAAAAATAAATTATTTTTATTTGAGGAAAATACAGATAATCTGAAAAGCAGTTGTGTAGTACATAAATACTAGGTGAATATGAAACTGGATTACTTCCTATCCTACTCATAGGATGTCAGTGTCATTGCTGACAATTATTTTCTTAGCCTGAAACACCAGTAATGCTGACTCCTTTAAAACTGATGAAGCCTGCTGGTTTTCCCATTTTTATATATCTCTCAGTGTAGTAATCACCATGTTTCAGAGGGGGAATAAGCTAATATGAAATTAGAGAACTCTCTTAGGAAATTCTTCATTTTGGTATAGTAATAAGATCCTTCATGCTGCTTCACTGAACATATCTATAATTGAAAGTTAAATATAAAGACCCTTTCTCCCATCTCCTCTCACTATAAGTTTGTTTTTTTTTTCTATGCATCCTGCATTCATGAAATCTAATGACAGGTATTTAAATAGGGAAAGCATTTTTGAAGAATATTTCTTGTACAGACTAGAAGTATGACAACATTATTGTCACTTTCATTCAGATTATTAAAGGTATAAAGTGTAAATGTGACCTGGAAAACAATGCTTTCTGAAGACTTACTAATAACAGATGTGAAAGGGTCAGCGGGCATCTTGAAGAAAAATTATGAGCATGATTCCTACATTTCCTTGGACAAGGATTCCAGTGAAAGGTTCCATTTCCAAAAGCTTTTTATGTATTCTGCCTTGCAGCAATGCTGATTAGAAATATAAATTTTCCACTGGTTAGGCTGGACACCACAGCTCTAACAGCCAGGTTTCTGAATTGAGGAAGGTGGGGCCTGCGGGTAAGGCACTTGGTTTAGAAGCATCCTGCCTCCCACCTTTAAGGCAAGTGCTCTATGGAGAAGCAGTTTTCTTGGTCCTGTGTGTATAGTTCAGAAAGAGCAGAAAGGAATCCAGGTTAAGGCAAAATTGAAGACACTTTCTACTCATAACACTGCACTTGGCTTCTTGCTCAGAGCTTTAATCCTGCACTTTCTAAGCATTCAACGTTCCCTTGGCACTGCATTGTCAATGATTTCAGAGGTTATAGATTCTGTTTCATTCAGCCTTCATCGATTGGCACTGAAACACTTTACTTTTGATTGCAACATGAATTACAATGCTTAATTTATCCTAAGTATAATCTTGTGAGCTAAGCGGGGACATGTTGCTTTCTCTTTTACAGGCTGGAACTGTACTTCTTCAAACATACTTGGCGGAATTTATCCACCATGGATGTACTGAATTTCATCAGAGGCTGTCATATCTTGAACTATAGGCATCTAGGTCTCATGTAGCATTGAAAGTTTTGCTAGCTGATCAGAAATCACTAAATTGCAAGCCACATAGAACAGGCTGCAGTCTGCCAGGGTGTTCCCTGCATGAAATTGTGAAAGTTTCTTGTCCAAATCATGCAGAGCTTGGCTTTGGAGATAAATCCCATATATCATAGCCATTATAGCTGTTCAGGGAATAGCACCTGTTCTGCTGTGCTCTGGCTTCACACATGGTAGAGACAAGTGCAGACTCAGAAAACCAGGATGGTACACAGATGGAGGCTTCTGACTGGCCATGAGCAGATGCCTTCCTCTCTCCAGTCATTCTCTTAAATCTCCCTGATTCTTTTCTTGTTAATGAATACTAAGCTGACTGACAGTTTCCTATCTCCCTGAAGGCTGTGCTTCCCTTCAGTGGAACGTTAACTATGTATCATGTGGAACCCAGGCATTCAACTCAGAAGGGAGAATTTCAGTAAACCATTTTCCTTTCTCTTCTGCCATATCTCTTCCTTCAGTTCTCAGCAATAACAACAGTAACAAATGATTCCTGGATCTGAACCTTTTCTTCTGCAGATACAAAGAGGGTCTTTACTTTTTACCCCACAAAATTCAGGGAGGGAAGAAAGAGGAGGCAAAGGGAAGCAATGGACTTCTGCATCTGTATTTTCTTCAAGGGTTTGTAATATTTGAGCTAGCACATGCCTTTTCAGATATATTGGAATTTCTGTGCATATTTATAAAGATGTCTAATAGCCAAAATGAGTACAAAAAGATGTAATAAATAAATGCTTCTTATTCTGATGCAAAGGTCCTGTTCCAACTATGGCATTCTCACTAATTTTAGGATCATAGAGTCTATGTAAAATATTTGCTGAAGCATATGTAATATAGGTTAGGAGGCTACAGAAAGTCAAGTTAGTTCTTCATATTCTTAATGTCTGTGTTTCCAGATAAGCCTGAGAGAGACCATAGATTTTGTGTGATTTTTTGACCTTTTAAATAAGTTAAGTTTTGTGAAGCATAAAGTACAGTTTAATGTTACAAAATGATCAGAACCAAACTATTGGGTTAACTTAATGAAGTGCTTCGGGATTCACTAAATATTTTCTGAATTTAGCCAGACACCAGTTCTCAAAATCATATACTTCCTGTGTCTTTCAGTTTCAAATATTGAAACAGTTAACATAGTGATTGCCCTCACTGCAATGAGGAGAACTGAATCTTCAGTTTTTAATGTTTTAAAAAACCATAGAATCACTAATTAAATTTGATTTGTTAAATTGAATATTATGTTACTAGGGAAAGAAATCATTATAGCAACAAAGTAACTTATCTGAAGAACTGCACATTCGTAAATAAAATTGATTATTTTAACTGGTATGATTTAAAAGTGAAGCAACGAGTTTGTATGCAAAATAGGGTAAACAGACCTTACTTGCTTCAAACAACATATTGACATCTTAGAATGTGTAATTCAGTTCCAAAAGTAATATCTTTCTAACACTTTCTCCAATACAATAGTGTGTCTGCTGTGAAAGGAATTTCAATGGTTTATTGCACCCCTTAGATATCTACCATGAACGTAGTTCATCTAAAAGAAGCCACATTAATTTCTGTCTTGCACTCAGCACTCTGAAGTACTGACTTTGAATGACATTTTCTTCAGCTCCTTTCAGAGATGACAAACACTGTCACTATTAGATGAAGCCTTAGTACGTTGCCTAGGAGTAAGTCCTAGGGCCACAGGTCATTCAACAATTCTGCTGTTGCAAATTATGATATCTCTTGTATTAGATGAATTCCTTGCTTGTCAGAAATTATTCTTGTCACTCGGCTAAGATGCAGTTGGAATGAAAGTGCTAGTGTAACATATGGTCTTTGCTCTAGCATGGCAGACACATATTCACTCTCTCAGAGTCTATTAATCAGCTCTTGATGCTGTGCCCTTAACTTGCTAACCTCACTTCTGCATTTTGCAGTAGAAAAACCACTCAACCATGGTCTTTAAAGAAAG
Source organism: Alaudala cheleensis (assembly GCA_013398995.1). Classification (NCBI taxonomy): domain Eukaryota; kingdom Metazoa; phylum Chordata; class Aves; order Passeriformes; family Alaudidae; genus Alaudala; species Alaudala cheleensis. The sequence continues at coordinate 100,255 of VWYE01010527.1, read as the reverse complement.
TTGTACATTTTATTGTACGTTTCGTGGAAGTACAATATCCTACAGTCTCTAATTTTAGCTTATTTTGAAGGGCTAACCATGATCTGGTGACCACAGGAATATAATACTACAACTAAAGTTACATCAGGGATGGATACTTTGGTAATAATAATTGATTTTGTATAAGGAACTTTCCTAAAACCAATTTTGCTAGATATACTCTATATAAGGGAAAGGAACCTTATATGCAAGAATATGCAGCAGCTATTTTCCTTCAATCTTGTTATTTATTTTAGTAATTATTTAAAGAAGAATTTATTAAAAATCTTAGACAACCATATCAGCAGATAGTACCATTACTTGGACACACAGCCTGTGTCCAAATGTATGCCTGTAGGCATAATAAATATATATGTGTTGCAAATGTATTAAAATAAATATAAATTATTTTAAGTCAGTATTTTTTTCTTCATTTGCCTAAAAAATAAATTCTGAGTCTGAATAAATAATCAGGAAAAAACCCCTTAGAGTTAACAATGAGATTGACTCTGTCCATAACAAAAAGAATAAAAGCATGCTGTCTGATCTGTACAAAAATAAATTATACCCAACCTTTTACAGCTACATTAAAAGTTTAATGAAATCAAAGTGAATCCTGTGGAAGGATTTACATTCTGCAAACCACAATATAAGAGCCAGATTGCTGTAGGTTCATTACCTCACAAAACAACACTAGCTAACAACAGTCACCTTACAAAACCAGTCTGCTTTAAGGAACGTGCAAAATCATTTATTCTCAGTCAATGGTTTTTGTTGAGGTTTTATAGAGTATTTAGGTATTAGGTTTGATTTGGTACAGCACTGGAGTGTGTAGTAATTCTACAAGTAAGTAATAGGAGCAGGAAGCCAAGTGCTCATATTTGCCTTAATTTTGGTTAGACAGTCTACCTATGTGTATGCTGACACCTGACTGGCATGTAGAATTTTATTCTTGTTTTGTACTGGATTAGGCCCTTCAATAAAAATGAGTGACAAGCTTTTCTGATGTGTTTGTTTGAGGAGACATTTTGTTTTCATTTTCACAGAAAAACAAGTAGGCTCATTTTTATGCCTTCTTAGCTGAAGATAACCATGCACATAATTCCTTTTAAGACTGCACCTGTGTAAAAAAGGCAATTTAGGATTGGATGTGCAAAAAAACAACAGCACTGTACTACATCCACATTCCTTACAGAACCCTCCTAGAGGATTTTATGCTATTCTACAGAAGATGCGTGTAGTAAATTTGAGGGCTATCCTGAGTACCACTTTACTAATTTCCAAATAATTTTCCAGAATATAAAATCAATCTAGAAACATAATTTTATTTATTAAGTTGTCACTTATTATTCGTATTATTAGCATATTGAGGTATAGCCTGTATTTTGCATCTTAATTATCACTAGTAGTCAGAGAGTATAGTTTGATAGGTGGGGTTGAATGAAAGATTGGAGTTTCAGGTTGTGACCTTGGAAATTCCTGCTGAATTTTCTGTGGTTTAAACAAAGCTTTTGGCACACGTTAAAGTTTAGCCAGAGCTAGTAAAAGAGGTTGCAGTAAAAGCTGCTGTGCCCAATCATAGAATGGCTTTGGACATTAAAGATCGTCTCATTCTATCCCCACTGCCATGGGCAGGGACACCTTCCACAGAACAGGTTGCTCAGTGGCCCATCCAGCCTGGTCGTGAACACTACCAGGGCTGAGGCACCCACAACTTCCCTGGGCAAACTGTTTAATTTCAAAGAGAGCAACAAGCTTGAACTGCCTTCAGCCACCCTCACAGTAATTTTTTTTTTCCTAATATCTAATTGAAATCCACTTTTTTTTTTTCAGTGTAAATAGATTCCCCCTTCTCCTATCACTGCACTGACAGGGTCACTGAGTAAAAGTAAATAGAAGTAAAAAGTAAACTAATAAACTGATAAGGTGAAACAGTGATAAAGTTTCAGATGTGAAAAAGTGGAAAGGACATGGTACACAAGACAGGAGCTATGCATATTGCAGGTCAGGAGTACACCTAGTCATTGTTTTACTGGAGGTTCTGGGAGGGACTCAACACCATGGGCATCTTTTGTTTTGATTGCCCAGAAAGTGAATATTCTATATCACTTTTCTTGCAGGCACATAATATTTGCCAGAAGTCCTGCTAGTAGTGTGGGAGTCCATAAGCGCAGATCAGATGATTGGATTCTCCTTATAATGCATGGAATATAGTCATGGCTTAATAAATGCCTGAAAGCCAGAGCCAAGGGAAAAGTTACTGGATTTGCATAGCTGGGGGATGCCTAAATGATGCAGTAGGATATACTGAGTAAAGGATGCCTCTTAACATTCATGTCACTTCAGAAATACGTTTAACTTTTATGAAGTAGAGGGTAGCTGATGGTATGTAACAGCCACCAGCATAGTGACACCAAGATGAGCCTTCTGTCTGGATGTAAACTTGTTGTTAAGGGGCAGCAGTTCCCCACCACTTCCACTCCAGTGCTCCACACACAGTATTGTGATATGGCATCAGCCATATATGGTATTAATGTTACAGATAAATAGTGCTGTTGGTCTTACAATGTTCTGTTCCCCTCAAGGTTCTCAATGCTACCCTCTAACAGCCCATGGAATTCAGCTGTTTCTCACGTAATTCCTTTACAGCCTTTGAGATCCACCCACCTTTCCTTGAGTTATCTGTAACTTTTGTCAGCAATTTCTCATGTCATCTCTAGTAATTTTTCACAGCTAGCTTAACCTCAAGCCAGGTTATAGTTAATGGCCCACTAATTTGCCAGTGGCTCTAACATTAACTCCAGAGGTCAGGAAGATACCTTTTCCAGTGAAGAATCACTACTAAAATATTTTCT
>VWYE01010527.1:0-97166 GCA_013398995.1 Alaudala cheleensis | reverse complement strand
CCCAGCCCCGGGAGCTGGGGGGGGCAGAGCTCCTCTTACCTCCGCAGCGGGAGCCAAAGAGAACTTCCCCCGGAAATCCCTGGAGCTTTTAACCCCTTGTATTCTCAAGGGCGTAGTCTAACCTCTCTTTAACTACTTCCTTTGGGGCACTTCCCCCAAACCACGACAGAGATCCACCCACCTTTCCTTGAGTTATCTGTAACTTTTGTCAGCAATTTCTCATGTCATCTCTAGTAATTTTTCACAGCTAGCTTAACCTCAAGCCAGGTTATAGTTAATGGCCCACTAATTTGCCAGTGGCTCTAACATTAACTCCAGAGGTCAGGAAGATACCTTTTCCAGTGAAGAATCACTACTAAAATATTTTCTCAAATTCAGTGCCATAACCAGCCTTTTTCCTTTAAATGGTGTAACAGGGAAAGAAGTGGCAGCAGGACCCCAGTTAACACAGTGATTGTGCTATAGCTTCTCAGTATACAGAAGTTTTGCATGAAGACTCTCAACCATAAAAGATTCATCCTCCCCAGTCACAGTTTCACAACAAAACTATGTGTTATTTTGCTGTCCTCAATCTTTTCTGTTGAGTCGCTTTTTATGTGAGATACTTAAGTTTTTTTGGGCCAATTACTGGAGCCCAAGTCTCACTAATGGGTAAATGAGCTAACACTGGAGGCTTTTTTCTCTTTCTTCAGTGCAGAATATAACTTGTGAATCCCAATGGGCCTGCCGTGAACAAAGCAACTTGTCAGGTTTTTTTCAGATGATGTTATGGATGAATAATGCAGTGATATAAATACATTTAGAAAGTATGAGATGGTAGATAGAATATTTTAGCTACAGAAAGACCTTCTACAGCAAGACCAAACTATAGTTCTCATTATTGGGTGGTTATATAGTTAAAAGCTGCAGCACAGAAAGGGCTTACACTGGATTAAAGATCAAGAGACAAGTGTTGCTGAAGATATTCAGATTACTTAGAGAAATTCAGACAGTTTCTAATTCAACCTTTTTACTTCTTCCTCTTAAGTATTTCCCTATGAGATCATCATCCGACAGTAATTAGGCTACTCAGGTTAATTAATATCAGAAAGTTCAGTAGCCTAATCCAGGTGACCATAGAAGTTGACATAAACTTAATCATCTCCATTGTCAAGTTGCTCTAACATGACATACAATGAACTGCAAACACTATACACAGAGTTATGATTTGTTTCATAATGTACTTGTATTAATATGTAAATCATGCCTATGAACAGCACTTTATCTTTTTAATATTACTCATTATGAGGGAAGTTTAGACTGCAGTAATCATTTGCATATCTTTTTGAAGAAAATCACTAGTATTGATGCATCACAAAAAACTGTAAGCATCAGTCTCTTACATATTTCTTTTGAGTTTCTTTCCCCTTTTCCTTTATTTCTAAGCCAGTTAATCTTTTTTTACTGTGCTGTTCATACCTTTCTGAAGTCCCAGACTTTTTACTACTCTTTTCTCATCACAAGATAGCAATCATGATGAAATTAATTTATCATAAAATTAAATTAAATATTGACATGAATTAAATAATACATTATTTAATTGAATCCAGTGTACTGAGGATAAGGGATTAGACAATTGTGCCTAATGAACTGTTTCCTGCATCACCTCTGCTACTCCATTTTTGGCTTTATTTTGGCTTTAATTGTATGCAGTTTATTATATAACATAAAAATGTCTAAATTTACAATATGTATCACAAGATGAGATTATTCATCTGGAAGATAAAAGAGAAGTCTGCATTGATTGCATTAACTCACCAGCACAACAAGGAAAAACAATTGCAGGTACAAAGACTTATTGCAATGCATGCAGATGATCTTATATTTTGGCTTTTTATGGAAATCTGATAATTTCTACAGAGCTTTATTGCACAAATTTCCTGATACATCATGTAAAAAAGTGGCATCCAATTAAGAAAAAACAAACACAAACTGTGCACATGCTCACAAAGAGAACATCAAAATTATAATAGACTATTAGAAAATAATAATTCAGTCCTTAACAGCAAAGACCATTTTTGTAATTTTACCATAATGCCAATAAAAACCATTAACTAAAATTAATTTTTCTTATTATTTTTGAGTATGCCTTGTATATATTAAGATTAAATCAAAACTGAGGGCAGTACGCACTTTGTTTAAAAGAAGACTAATTCACAGTTCACGTTTAGGCTTCTGAATTGAAGATATCTCTGTAACTTTTAAAATTATAAATTTATTTGAATTAATTTAATACTCTTCAATAATCACCTTCATAAATTTCATTGAGCAGAAAAGCAATGAAAGAAAGAGGCCAGAACTGATGCAAAGGGTTCAATAAAGATGCAAATACTGTTGCACCTTAGTGATCTATTTTGCTCAGACTGAGAAACAAACTGTGGTTCAACAGAGCTGCTTTAAAGATTGGCCTATGAACAAGCAGTTACTACTAATTAGAAAGGGTCAAAAATGATGTTCTGGTTTTATTCAAATGAAGAAAGAAAACTTTAAAAGCCAGTCCCAGTAAATTCACACCTTTCAGATGTTGCAAAAAAAGATGCATCTAGACTGAGAACCTCAGACCGTCACAGATCACAATATGAGAAAGCAAATAATACACTAAAGCATAAATGCCTCTTGTCTAGTAAAACCCTACTGGAAACTTGTGGCATGGACTTCCTGTGGTGCAAAAACCTCCTCCTCCAGCTGTGCTCCAAAAAAAGGCTACTTTGGAAACATTTCCCCCACCAGGTTTATGGCTTAGCATGACATTCCTTTGGTCAGTTTGGTCCATCTGTCCTGCCTGTGTCCCCTTCAGCCTCTTACACACCTGCAGGGCTAGTGTGAGAAACAGAGAAGGCTTTGACACTGTGTAAGCACTGCTCACCAACAATTAAAACACTGATGAGTCACCAATATGGTTTTGGTCACAAATTTGGACCATAGAACCATACAGACTGTTATGGAGAAAAATAACATCCCAACCATATCCAGTACACCAGAATATCTTCTTATACGGGTATAGCAGAACTTGCTGCTACTTTTGTGTGCCAGAGTGACCACTGGTGAGATAAAAACAAAACATAAATACTCTGTTTCAAACTGTTAACTACTGATAATTGCAGTAACTGTCATAGGCAAATGTCAATATTAAAAAAAAAAAACAATATTATTGTACATTGCAGGAGCAAAATTTTATGCATATAATTCTTCAACAATGAAAAATAAGACTTTTTTGTTTCCCAGCATACTGCATAAAAATGAAACATTTCTGAAAGGAAGCAATTTTACAAAGAAACTCTAATGTCTGATACATGTTTGAGTAGTAAAGAAATTCAAGGTGATTTGAGTCGCTGTAAAAATAAAAAATAAATTTTCAATATTCGAATGAGTTGAAGCTTACATTTCAGGTGTTAAAAACCACAGTTCTCTTGAAACTTCTGTGCTTTCCTTGTGAAATTAATGTACTTCTATCTGATAAACTCGAAGATTGTGTGAGAAAGATAACACTTCAAGAAAATCAATAATTTATATAACTACTAGAAATATGATCTCTTAAATGCTTGCAATAAAACCTCATTGGGAGACATTGCTTTCACATTACAAACTTTCAGTCTTAGATAGTGATACTAAAGTAAAAAACTACAGTTGAGAAGATTACATTTTCTGATATAGATTGATGTTAAAAACAGTGCAGTTAATTCATATTTATATGTGTCAATTTGTTAAATATATAAGTTAAATGCTTTCCCTCTTATGGTTTGAAACTAGGGGGAAGGAATTTTTTTTTAAATTAAGATGTGATGGTAGTTTGGCCATTTTGAATCTAGATTTACTAAACTGAAAAGCAAAATTCTGGTAAGAAATATTGTCATTCCTCTCATTCCTGTGTCTTGTTTAAATGTGTGTAAACACATGGGAAAACATGCATGGAGTTCAGCCAGTAGAAAATAGAAGACTGGAATACAACTGGGTTTGAATGTCATTCATAGAAGAGAGATTCACATTCTAAACAAACTACACTACATTTTCTCACTGTATTGTCTCTTGATCTTGCTGAGGTGCGTAAGAGACAGTATTTCCTTTCTCTGTAAAATCCTGGCAAAACTAGAAAAGACAAGATAAAAAATTAAATTGAGAAAGAGAACAGTCATAACAAGAGATGACTTACATTTAATGCATATGTAACGCCCCAGAAAACCTTTCTCAACAAGACTTTTAAAAGAATTTATGGTTGTTCATGCACTCTAAGTTAGATGCATGAGAGAAATACTGACAAGATATTCTCAAGTGGTCAAAACAACAAAAACTTTACTTGCAACCTCAGAAAATCAAAGAACTGTGGCAAAAGGTTTAAAGCTGCATAAAACACACAAAACACTTACCAAAGTATTAACTTAGCCCATTCAACTTTGGAAACTCTAAGCCCATTCAATTTTAAATTACTCAAAAATTTCAAGAGGCATGTAGAAGAAAGAGAAAAAGACAGAAAAGATGTAGAAAAGAGCAAACATAACTACCACTCCTGGTTCCAACAGTGCTCAACTGATGGAAGAGAAGGTAAGATTAAGACATGTGCTCCCCTTGTTTTCCACTTTAAGCACCCCTTGGCCTTCCTGGGCCCACCCCCCATGTGGGACCTGCAGTCATCTCACCTCTTAGGAGGTGGATTGGGGCTCCTGAGTGGGGTCTGGAGCATTGCCTCCAGTGTGCTGGTGATAGGCAGCCACTGAGGGCTGGGATACCAGCCCAGAGGAGGAAAGTGTATGGGGCAGTTCTTCACCTCACCAAAAGCAAGGCCTGATCTGCCTCTTCCCCCAAGCACCCAGCTGAAGAAATGTTTCAAGCCAGCAATCCCTCCAGTCTCTCAGAGTATAAAACAGATTGCATAGCACTGCTCAAGAGTCATATTAATTTGCTTACTGATGCCAGTAAAGGGGTATTTTGAGAAGTGTCTTCAAAAATGTCTCCAGGGTGCAGTTATAATCAATATATCAGGATATGCCTATGGCCAAACCACCCTGAGAATACTTGATTTCATCTGCTCTCAGAAGTTTTGCTGGGTCAAGCCCAGTTACTATTTGGATGAAAGACTGCCTGGAAATGCTGGGTGCTGTAGGTTATTTTTGACCTTATTTCTTGTGGGAGACTTGAACCTGCCAGACAGCTGCTGGGAATTTGGCACAGCAAAGAGGAGGCAGTCTAGGAAGTTCTTAGAGTGTGAGCAGGAGAGCTTCTTGTCACACCTGTGAGCGAGCCTACCATGAGGGGCTCTGCTAGACCTCCTGTTTACAGAGAAGGGCTGTGGGACATGAGGTGGTGGTGGGAAGCTCATTGGGGTACAGTGACTATGGAATAGAGTGAAACAATATTCATTGAAACGAGGAGCATCAGCAAAACTTCTACTTTGGAATTCTGGAAGGCAGACTTCAGCCCATCCAGGATGCTTATTCAAAGAGTACGTTTGGAAAGAGACCTTAAGAACAAAGAGGTCCAGGAAGGATGGACAGCAAAACCCTCTGATGCATCAAACACTTCCAGTTTTGTATCTTTAGCAAACTTGCTGAGGATGTGCCTTCCCCCCATCATCCAGGTTACAAATAAGAAGGTAAAATGTACTGGATCCAGTGCAGACTCTTGTGGAATACCACTGGTGACTGGCCTCCAGGTGACCTTTGTTCTGTTGCTCACACTGTTTCAGTCTGCTAATTCATTCAGTGTTTGACCCATCCAACTGTTCACTGGCCCATTTTTAATCAACTTATCTGTGAAGGTGTTGTGGAAGAGAGCATCAAAAACTATAGCCAGTATAAGCAGCATCTACTGCTTTGCCCTCATGTGCCAAGCCAGCCATCTTGTCAGAGAAGCCTACATCCTTGTGTTACAATATTTTTATTCATTTTATGATGAGCATTCAGGGGATAAGAAGAATAACTTTGATAAATGGCAGCAGATTTAAAAATATGGCTACTAATTCATGCATCATCTGCTATTTTTTTCATCTCCTATCTGAATCTTACATTTTGTGTCTTCAGGTTTCAGCGGCAAATCATAACATCTGGTGTCAAAACCAAATAAAATATGCCAGAGCTAGCACCTCATGCTATCTTGGATACAATTATATTACAAGATAAGCTCTACATCTAAATGCATCCCTCCTTGTGTACTTCTGAGCACTTAACAGACCTTCAGCCAATCAGCAAACAGAAGTAGCAGGTATTGTCTCAAACCATTCTTACACTGCCAAGTGTTCTAAGAGATAGTATTCTACTACATAAAAATCTAGACTGTTAAAAATTATTTTCAAGTTTGTAATATGAAGGTGCTGAGTTTAACACATACTTTGATACTTAATTTCTCCCTGATTTGGAAACAGATATAAAATATTTTTTGCTTATTTTCTCATTTTGTAGAAAAGTATGGCATGTCAAATTGAAATGTTTTTTTCATAGTTATTTATTTTTTAAGAAAGGAGACATATTTTTTTTAAACCACTAAACTCAGAATAGGACTAAAATGCCATTGAGAAAATAGAGATTTTTCTGTATGCCTTAGTGTTTAATGATTACAGCACTTGCTGGGCTGCTGAAACCTCAGATTGTACTAGTGTCAGAACTGTGACTGAGCTGGAGACTTTCAGCTTCACAAAGTATCCTAATCAGTAGCTGTTACAGATATTATAAACTAAGACTTCCTTTCTTGCAAGGCCTGCAGCCCAGATGGACTCTCAAATAAAAGCCACACAAACAAACTGCATAAGGTTATTCTTATATACCAAGTCAATAAGTACTCACTTATAAAAAATGGAACAGCTACATCAGGAGAGACAGTTTTCCATCAAATTCATCTGCATGATGAGAAGCATTTGCATGCAAAGTGGTGGAAAGGAAAGAAAAAGGAAAGAAAACAGACTCATTTTAAGATAAGCATTTTTTCCCCTGTTCTCTTTTAGTGCTCAACAATCCATTACAGGACACTAACCTGTTTACATTAGGCCAGTTTATTTTAAAATAAACTACTCTGTAGCAAACTGGAGGAGTGTGACACCTGTATAACCCAAATAGAAGCTTACTGACAATGTGACTGACCCACTGGGGTGGGCAGCACTCCTCAACCATCCCAGCACATCCGTGTCTACCTACACATACCTGTGGGAGTGAATATATGTATTTATGTACATATGCATTCACCTATAGCTATTTTAAATCCTGCCCTGATTCATTTATCCTGCAGTATTCTTTCCTGCTTTGTCAAAACAGTTCTATCCCTCAATCCCTCTGTCTAGTAAAACACATGGAGATCCAAGCTTAAATCTGGTACATTTTTGTGTGAGATTATATCTTAACTGAAAAAGACACTTTATTATTGGAAATATTAGCATGTGGAATTAGCACTTAGCAAACATCCAAAACCAGTATGAACTTTAACATTGTTTAACACCTTTTTATAATATATTTTTTCTTGAAAAGTCAACAAAGTCAACAAAGGAAGAATGTAAATTGAATATCTTGCATAATATTATGAAATTATTCATGTTGATCTCTCTGTTCAAACTAGAGTTATCAAAAAAAAAAACCTCAGCAAATTTTAATATTTCAAAATATAATTGTCTGTCTGGAGTAACTGCAGTGTTATAATGTGCTGCTGTATAATGAATTTGTTCCCTTTAGGTACAATATATCCAAGAGTATTTTTTAGTGCAATAACTGAAGAACATCCCTTCTATTTTGGTATAAAGAAAAGTGAGAATATTGAATCACTAGCTAATGAAAAAATAGAGAACCATGCCAGCAATATAAGGTATCAGTAGCTAGAAAGCTTTGCTGCAAATTGTGCCAACAGTAGCTTTGTAGAAGAAAATTAAGTTCACAGAATCCATTTGAGGACTTTTAGAGTTGCAAATATTGATTGTTATGCTTTAGATTGTCTCCAAGGTCCTGATTTTTCCTCCAGTGTAAACTGGGAGAACACAAATTTAGTTACAGTGAATTAAATCTGAGTGCTAGGGCATGATATTCAAGAGCAGAATATCCGAAGTATTGCTGTCAGAGTATTTTCCCTCTACTATGATTAATTTTAGGTTTTTGGGTTTTTTCCTTTACCATCTTCACAGGCCTAATTTCAAATAAAAAATCAGACAAACAAAAGAGTGTTCATGGTTCTGTCAAGAAAAAACGAACAAAAATGACTGAATGACAGAAAAGTGCAGTGTAGAATGCACTCTTTGAATATCTCTCTGCAGAGTGGAGAGAAGCAAAGTTCAAATTACGTGGTTATGGTGGTGGTGGTGAGTGCTGGTGCTAGCTTGTGGAACTCCACATCTAGAGTACACAAGGACAATTTGGTATCACGAAAAGCAATCTATAAAAAGGTGGCATTACCCACACTGGTTTTTTTTGACATGAATGAACTCAACTATAAGGACCAGATATTATTGGATAATCCACCTTCTTCAGCCTTCCATGTTTACAGCATCTGGTAATTCAAAGGAATAAGTATGGATGAAAGGAATTTGCTTTCCTTAATTATATAGCTTTTATGTTACTTTTCAAAATGTGTGGATAGAAAGTGCTTAGGTTTCAAGACAGTATTTCTCAATACTAATTGTTACAATGCCACTGAACAGCATTGTACTGTGGCTGTGAAAATTTATTATATAACTCACATGTATAATTCACAATATAATTCATTGGCTGTGAGAATTTATTATATGAACACACACACATATATATGGATATATATTTTCAAGCAATACAGCATCACAAGACACCAGAAACTTAGTGAAAGGTAAAAGCAAGGATTTTGACAGTACTGAATATCTGTACGCAAAATTCGGTAAAAGACCTGCTAAAAAAATCACTTTTTATCATCTCTATCCTCTTGTTTGTTCTTACAGAGTTTAATTCTTTCATGTAGAAAATAAGGATCCTGCAATGAATTTATCCAATACCTCAATGAGTTTCCTTTGATGGGCTCTCTAATACCTGTGGGGTTTTTATGGCAGCTGAATGTAATTTACTGGTTTATCTTCATGCTTTGGAATCCAATGTTTTGCCTGGGAAAGAGTTAATTTTCCTCCTAGTAGTTGGTACAGGGTTGCATTTTTTGGGTTTAGGATGAGAATAGTTGATAACACACTGATGTTGCTGGGCAGTGTTTGCTTAAGGCAAGGACTTCCCAGTTTGCCATACTCTGCCAGCCAGGAGGTGCACAAGAAGCCAGGACAGCTCACCCAAACTGGCCAAAGGGATATTTTATACCATAGAATGTCATGATCAGTATGGAAACTGGGAAAGAGGTTAGCCAGGAGCCACCAATCCCTGCTCAGGGACAGGCATCAGTCAGCATGTGCTGAGCGATTGAATTGTGTATCACTTTTTTCTCTTGCATTTTGTTCCTCTCTCTCCTTTTCATTATCATTACAATTAGTAGTAGTGGTGTATTATAGTTATGGTTTATTTTGCTGTAATTATTAAACTGTTTCTATCTCAACCCACAAAGTTTGTCTTTTCTTTCTGATTCTCCCCCACTCAGGGGAGGAAAGTGGGCAGTGAGGGGCTGCACAGTGCTTTGTGCCCAGCTGGGGTTAAACCACAACACAACTGTATCCATTTTTTTGTACTTCTAAGGAGGCCTTCTTGTCTCCGGTATTTTGCCACATGTTAGAAGTTGATACTAGCACTGTATGTTGATCTCACCCACACTCCTCAGTGAATTAGAATCTTTCATAGCCTACAAAGGTTGTTGCTAACACAAGACCCACAACTGTGATATTTAGGAAAAGCCTACATTGTTGAAAAGTTCTTCACTATGGTGTTTCTAAAGACATATGTGTTCTGTAAGAGAGATCTTTCAGAATTCTGTTTCTCTAGAAGACAATTTCTCGTATAAAAGGTGTTAAAATATGCCAAACTAGGGGTTATATGTACATTTAGTAAATTGCTGAATATTGAGATTTTTCAATGCAATCCTTTTCCACTTACTATTCTGAGTTGGTTTTGTGAGGAAGGTTTAATAGGTTGTTTGGGGTTTGTTTTGTTTTGTTCTGTACCTAATTCATGGCTCAGAAATTTAGTCTGACATTTAAGCTAACCAGGAAATGGGAGCTTCAAGTATTCAACCAAATCACAGGGTAGAAAGTCCATGTATATTCCATCCTGTATTTCTTTCATCATGCATTTAGTTAGGTAACTAGCTAGAGGTTTTTTTAAATAGAGCATACAGTTTCTTTGAACCAGCAGATACCATTAAAATGTGCTAAGCATAGATGGCTCAGTGATCTTTAGTTACCTATAACCCCGTAAAATATTGGTAAAACCCAACTGGCTACATGTGTCATAAAAACATCTGTTGTTCAAATAGATGGACCCAGCTGGAAGTCTATGTTTTAAAAAATGTATCTTGCCTTATACAAAGCCACACAGTCAAAATAAGTCAGTTACTGAGGAACAAGTCAAGCTCCTCTGCATCCATTTAGCAGTACAGACCTCTCTGGTTGACAGACACCCTGAGCAGCTTCACTCTCATATTCTTACGACTTACCAAACCAGGCATAGGTTTCCAGCAGCTTACATAGTTACAGGTTACTCATGCTCACTGAACCAGTTTGTTCCATCTGCACTTAAAAGAGCTCAAATTATGAAGAGCAATCCTTGTCAGACTCATTTAACCAACAGGGAATCATGGTGCCATTTACAGAGGTGCCAGGCAGGACTTCTTGCGCTTCTAAGGGACAACTCTATAGCAGTGCAGCAACCAACCACCATTTGTTGTTCTTATGTCTAATGGAAACAATAATCTTCTGTTTTTAAAGGTTAGCTCAGGATTCCAAGAAAAATAGTATTATCCTGCCACGCTTGGAAAATGCAAGTCAAGCATACAATGTAAAAAGTAGTATCTAAAGAAAATATCCACAACATAGTAAAAGACAAGACAAAGCTATATTTATGTGTGTACCTTAATTATTTCCTCTGGGAATTTGTATCAAAAGAATCCCTAACAAGGATTTTCCTACTTAGAAGTTGAATCATGATAGATTCTCTGCTGCATCCTTCCAGTTGTACGCCACAGTACATGTCAGGAACATACAGGAGAAAATAACCTTGTCCCTCCAGGGTCAGCAAATCATCATCTATATTCAGGGAGGCAAGAAATAATAAGGAATTCAAAGGAAAAAAATATTTTCTGGTGTCTACATTTTCTCTCAAGCTAGGCCCTTTCTGACCTTCAGCTGAAATATTATCCCCAAACATATAGAAGCAAAAAGAAATCTCAGAAATGTATGCTTACAGGAGCTGACATTTCTTGAATCAAATTTCACTGAACTTTTATTTTTTGAATAATAATTCAATTTTATTTATTTTAAACATTCCTGTTTGTTTTACAAAAAATATGTTTGTTATCTATCAATCTTTGTGATTACTTATAAATCTTTCTGAATTTTCCCCTGCTGCAAATGCCCATTCCTGAGGCTTGCTGTTGCATAGTACACCACCATCTATTTCACATAAAATGAATGATGGAATGATGTACTGAATCAGCATGCAAGTATGTTTTGAAGCAATTATGTTTGATGCTACACATGTGTTCAAATTAAATTTCTTCCCTGACTCAAGAAAATCTGAATCAGAGACTTAAGGGAGCATTTCTCATATTATTAAAAATAAATTACTAGCAAAACAGGGCAGAGATTGATCCCCACTCTAACAGTTTAGAGCAATAAAAGGGAAACCAAAGCTACTTTGCACGGATAACAATTTATTATACCCTAATTTTAGCCCTGGATTGCATTTCATAAGCAGAAGTAATACATGCCAGTCCCTGAAAGGCTCACTAGTTCAAGAATGAGATTTTTTTTCCTCCTTCTAGATGTCTGTAATGATTACTTTGAAAAGCTTGAGCCATGTACAATAAGGTATCATATGCTGAAGTGATCATCTTAAATCAGAAAGTTAACTAACAAGTATCAGCAAAAAAACTGATGCCATGACTTTTTTTTTTTAAATACTAGCACTAAAACCTGTGCTAAAGAACAGAAGCAACTTGACTGTTAAAGAGCTTGACTCTTAGAAGACATCAATATACACTCTCAAAACACTAATAGGACTACTAGTCTTCTTAAATCTGCAATTACTTACTTTCCTGTAACATGAATCAGAGTAAATTTAGCTCTTCAGTATATTTTCATTCAAAAAGAAAATGTGTTACAAAGACTTTTTGCATGGTTTACTCAAGCAGACTCAAATCAACATATGTAAGGTCAGAGTCATCTCAAGCCAAATAACTTAATCTTCAAACATGTATAGAAATAATAACTCCCATTTGAGTTTGGAATTTATTCCCTTTGACAGGTACTGATCACAAAGCACCTAATCTTACTTCTAATTAAATCAATAAGAAATTTCCTTCTGCACTCACTGCATTCAGAAGTGCTACATTTTCTTTGCATAATTATTTTTTGAAAGTTTGAATTGGCTGTTAGGTCATTTGATTTTAGTGCCTAAAGCAAAAGCATTTTTAAGTGACTGGAGATTAATTTTGCAAGCAAGATCCTCAAGGAAGGATAATTCCAATATATTAAATTCACTGCTTACCTGAAAGTAAGTACCCTACATTAGCTTCCTGAAGGATATATTCGTGCATGCCATCAAAGACAAGCTGTCAAAACAAGATCAAGTGCTGCTTAGGTTCACTTAAAAGTCAACTTTCATTCCAAGGTGATGTACTTCTTGAAGGTGAAGTGTGTGGAATCACATACATCCCTGTTGCAGTTCTGATTTTGCTTCTTAGTAAATGTCATGAATATTCCAATAATTTGCTAAGGTTAGCTAGACTTCAAAGTTCAAAGTACATCTTAATAGAAGCCCTGGGGATTGTATATTCTTCAAGGGTTAATTAGATATGGTCAAATACAGAGCAGACAAACAAACAAGTGTGTAGAACAAATCATTAATTCTCTTGTGAGAATATTATCAGCACTCTAGGTCAAAAAACATCATTATCCACACATTGTTCTCATATTTTAAAACATTAAAATAAATGTATTTTAGATATTAAAGATGTTCCTAGGAAAAAAGTCAAGAAGATATTCAGATACATAATTAAACATACTTAAAAGATAATTTTCTTTGTCAATCTCACTTTTTGAAACAGTGTATTCTATGGATAATCCCAGTGAAATAAGTGGAACTTCTACATTCAATGAACATAAATTCTTGTTTACCAGAATGTTTTGTAATGGAAACATATTTATAAGTGAGAAATGCATATTTCTTTTTGTATTGACACACCTTGTTCCAGGGAGCATTTATTATGAATATGAGCAATTGTCTGGATAATGCCAAAGTTTTGTCCCCTTGTTCTTTCTTTTCTAATAGATATTTCTTGTCTGTGATTAGGCCATGATTACTTGTAGCTAATGTTGTCAGCATATTATGCATCTCCTTCAATATACAAATGTTGTTTACTTTTTATAATGGGGCTTTCATATAATCACTGGGTAGTATTGATTCCAATACAGCCAAAAATAGTTTTATTCTTGACATCCAAGGGGCAGGATTTTACCTTAGCTGCTTTTTTTCCTACATTATCTTAGCAATACAGAACTGCACCTGTTTCTGATGGGATACATGAGATTTCTTCTTTAAAGCTTATAAAGTCTCAGATAATTATTCTCAAAATTCTGCACCTAATATTCAGGTATTCAACTCAGAATTTTGTGGACAAACCCATGTTTTCACAGATATCTGTTACTTGCAAGGATGTTTATGAAGAATGAGTTATTTAATTCTTGATGAATGAAAGCAAATGAAATTATGCATTTGTCACAGTTTTGGACAGTGGGTGGTTTTCAAACTATGTTATCTAGACTGATATCCTTCTTCAGGTGTTTAAGCCTGATATCCATTTTATCTGCACAGACATGATCTAATTCTTAACCTTTAGTTAATTAAGGATCTGTTTTGTTAGTCTTCTTTCTGCCTTTCTCCCACAGATTGCATCACTCTACAATATTACTATATTCCACTTCTTTCTTGTTGAGGGCATTTAAAGGATTGTCTAGGCTTGATGACCAAAGTGTCATTTTACAGCAAGATTTTTTTTTCTTTTTTCCTTTTTTTTTTAAGATATTGAGACCTAATCTGTGTTTACCAATGGTGCAAGAACTGTATGCTTAATTCTTCTAAAAACTGTGCCCCAATATGAGTATCAACCTGCTGAAGCTTTACTTTCTTTTTAAAAAGGGATACATCAGGCATTTGCTTATTGTGTGACTTGAAATCCAGTGCCATCCATATCAGAGAAAACCAATTTTGCAATGGTGTGATCACCTTCCCTTTTCAGCATCATGTATAATCGTGCTGATAAGTGTGACAACCAGCAAGTACATTTTCAAAGTGAAAATTGAGGATTTAACCTTGTGGATGATGTTACTGGAGGTAGTAGAGCCTAATCCTGGGAGTTAGTTTCAAAAAGCCTCATCCTGCAGCAGAATGAATACATTACACTTGGTTACTAACTAGTCATGATGAATGGGAAGAGAGACAAAGTTCAGTCTTAGAAAACAGTAGTGCAACAATAACATCAATTGTGAAAATGCCCCTAATGCAATTTATGCTTGTCAGGCACTTTTACTATAACAGCATATGTCAGTCGCATTAACAGCTGAAGCTTCATTTATTTTAAACTCTAAATTAAAGGGGTATCTATGCTCAATCCATATGCCCCTCAAAAAAAAATCTGTTTATTCGGTATCCTTCATTTAACTTGAAGTTAAGACTATAAAAAATTGGCCTGCAGTTTCCTTTTTTCAACTGCAGGGGACAAAGCATACTGCAAACCTGCATTTCAGACTTCTACAGTTTTTTTCTGTTTTGTTTTAATTTTCACTGTTGGTTCTCTTGCTGGATTATACAGCTAGCGCTAATCTGTGACTTGCCCCTTCACCATCCTAAAGAACCTATTCACTGAAGAAGCAGCAAACTGATTCCCAAGAAAAAATCAAATTTCACAACAGTAAGAAATCTCCTTGAGGGAGAAGAAGCTGCAATATATATTTTAACAGAAGAAAGAAAATGCAGTGGGGAAACACTTTGTTGGGGAAAAAAAAAAAGGATAAAGACAGAAAAGGAAATGAGTCTCATGGAAAAAAAAAGATGGTCAGAGGTGATAAAGAGCTAGTCACAACATCTCAGTTCTCAAGCTGATGAGGCAAAGGCAGAGTAATATAAATGCTGCAGTTAAAGTCAAAGGCAGTTGAGAATAAGGTGTAATGTACTCACCTACTATTGCATCCCTCACCATCTGCTATAGCTTGACATAGTAATATATCACAGAATGAAGTGTGAAGTGCAAGGTCAAGAGCCAAGATTTTTCTTTCATCGGGGAACTCCAGATAGAAAGTCTTTATTGATCAGTCAGAGCTACCTTACAGTACCTCTACAACTCTAACTGCTGCTGAATGATCTTATGTTTTTATAACATTAAGACTGTGATGCTATGTAACCTGGCAAGGACATGCAAAAGCTGTAGCATCTAAGAGGCTGAATTAATATCAGAAGGCAAGGTATAGCTCAAGGAAGGGAGTTAGGTAATGCCTTAGCATGATTTAATCTTCCACCTGGGAGATGAGGTGGCTGAGCTAGTAGAAAATTATATCAGTTATGAGATTGATTATAAGGAAGTGAATGTGTTAATAATTTACTTTATAAAACTGGCTTTTCAAATGACAGCAATTAGGACAAACATAGATTGCTTCCTTGGGTGTCATACTTGCAGAGAGAATTAATGAGTCACTCAATAATGCCTGTATTAATATAATAGGCTAGTTAGGCTAATTCACTGGATAAGTAGAAGTATCATTGTATATTTTAATATAGCATCGTTATTGGTGAGGGTATTTTACTAAGTGAAAGGGAATTAAGTTAAATCCCAGGTAAAAATTATTACTCATCTAATCCATTTGTCTAGAGATAGCCAGTCTCAATACAAAGGTATCTGAATAAATAAATAGGGATCACAAAATCATGTGATGTGATCATCACCAGCCCAGAATTTAATTTTCTTGTCTCTCACCAAGTATTTAAGATAATTTCCGCCATGTTTTTTGGAACACAATTGACCAAAGCTAGGCAAACAAGTGAGCATAGAAGTAGAATGCTCCATAAGCTTGAAGTAAATTAATATTTATTTATCCATATTAATTCTTTCAGTCCTTGGAAAATAAGGTCTATTTGAAAAGAAAACTCTTACCAAACTGCACAAAGTAAGCTATTAATACACCAGGGAAGATTTCCATGTCAAAATTTACTCATTTTCCATCTCCCTGTAGTCCCTGGTTCTGAATGGAGTGTGTTATTTGTTGCTTATATCACAGATGGTACCTTTAGGCCCCAGTGAGACTAAAATCCTACCTCCACAGATAGTTCTTCCTGCCAAAGGTTTACAATTGAAATAAACAAGATTACTACAAACACTGAAACAATGAGTCAAGACTGTTACTTCTGGGCAAATTATATCCCATTTGTGAATGGGACCTGAATGACTTGGCATAGGGATTTTGCATATGAGATTGTCTATTCATACCTACAATGGAAGGACAGAGCATGACTGTGTATATCAAAGCCTACCCTGATGCTCTTCTCAAATATCTCCAATTCTTAAAGTTGCTTAATAGCTTCAGGTTGATATTGTTATATTTATGTTCAGTGTCAAACGGCACAACACAATTCTTTTTCCCGTATTTTCATCTTGCTTTTTTTAACTGCATGAAAATATTACAAGTCCAGCCGCATAGCATCATAATTTTTTCTAATGAATTAGGCACAAGTCATTGGATTACTCAGTTATGATGGGCTTAGTGAAGTCTAAATTTACTGCAAGGGGTGCAAAAAGAATTTCCCCCTTACTGTGGCAATATGAAAGGAATATAACCTGATCTGAAACAGAAGTCTAAAATAATAAGGGATCTGGGTCAATCTTGATTTATATCCCAAAGGATAATACTGTGGCCTATGGAAACTCCATTTGTCAACTAAGCTGGAGCATATGCTATGGGATTTCATGTAAAATGTGTTAAAAATTCTTCCCCAAAGACAGAAACAAATGTGGTTGTGATAACCAAAACCTTTACTACTGACGCTTTTCATAATGAATGAGAATTGTGACATTCTAGCAAATAAAGGTGATCTTTTCTCATCCCACAAAAAAAAAAAAAAACAACAAGCAGATGTGGTTTCTTTTGCCAAAATTCTAATTACAATTTGCAATTGCTGTATTCCTGCATTCTGCGTTTCTCATGAGAACGAAAACGGATGTAATATTAAACTGTGAAACAAACAAAACACAGATCAGCTTCCAATAAAATTGCAAGTGTATCACATGCATCAAATAACACTGTAAGGAATCGTGCCTATAAATATCAAGTAACCTCAAAAATCACTCAGCTGCACAAGCTTGGAAAGAGGACCATTGCAGTATGCTATTTTTTCTCTCTATTTCTATCTGAGGCAGCTGCTGACCCATGTTACTTTTTGTAGTTTTCCAAATGGCTTTTGCATGGGTCCAAGCTGCTTAGAGAATAAAAATCAGTGGCACTGAACATTATGCTATTTTGTGTGCTTATCACCAGAAAAGATATGAACCTGTGGTCAATGTAATTTTCCTCTAGTATAGGTATTAGCTGAAATGACACAAGTCCAATATGAATGTTCAGTCTGACCAGCTATGAAAACAATAATTGTATCACCAGAGAATATAGAGACTAAGAAACAGTTGGAACAATGACATAAAAAAAGTCTGAACTAAGCAGAATTCATTTTAATGGGAAAGTAAGGATCACAACCATGATGAAAAGTAACTGTTTTCTATATCCTTACTACATGCTTGCTGTACTTTCTGAGGTTTCTGATTCATCCCTGGAAAAAAGAGCTTTTGCAGCCATTCAAGTTGAATTAAACTTTGGGCAGTGAGTAGCAGGTGATATTTCATTTTTTAAATAATTCTTAGTACCATTTCTTTCAAGCCTCTCCATTATACTGGGTCATATGACAGTAAAGAAGGTGCCTTAAATACATTGTCTAGTCATAAAGATTATCAGCCTGCCAGAGAAGAGTTTGAATTCACTTGTAGTACAACATTTTTTAAAATGGAGCTCCCCCAGAATAAATGTTCTATTACACATGTATACTGGATACATTAAAAGAAATTTTTACGTCTCCATGACACAGCCTTTCGAGATATATGTGCTCTTAGGTTTTGCAAACCTAAGGTAGCAGGGACTAAATTTTTTTTCAAACACTAGGGTTTTTTTCCTTGGAGGTTTAGGCAGTTTTCTTTCTTCGTATGAACCCATCTCTCTGCCTGTTAGCACAGAGTGGTAGCATCATACACTAAGAATTGTTGATGCATAAGCCTAGGATGAATTTCTGTTCAGACTCAGATTTTTACAGGCAGATTTTTGAAATAAAGTATCTTTTGTTTGTACAATCAAATCTTATTCAGCTTGTTTTTTATTATTGCAAAATTCCTGCAAAACTAGATAACCAACCTTGCTTGACGACAAAATTTAAGAACAAGGTGCTCAAATGGAAATCCAGGTCTGTAAGAGTCAGCATTAGCCCTTAGTATTAGAGCTACATAAGAAAATAACTTAACTGAAAAAGAAACAGAGAGCAGTGGAAGTTGGAAGGGATCTCTTGAGATCATCTAGTCCAACTCCCCTGCTCAATAGAGACACTGACAGCAGGTTGCCCAGGGCAGTGCACAGATGGCTTTTGAATATCTTCAAGGGTGGAGACAGCACACCTTTGGGCAGCCATCTGGTGCATCAAGAACTTCTCCCAGTTTGTATCAGCAAGCTCCTCCACTGAGGGTAAGTCTTCCTTGCTCCAGACTTTACCTCCAGTTTCAGGGGCCTGAAGACCACACATACTGATAAAGACTGAGGTGACATTAGAAACCTTGTCCCTTTCCATTTCCTTTGTCATCAGATGCCCTGTCCCATTGAACAGCACACTTACATTTTTCATATCTTTTCTTGCTGCTGATACACCTGTAGAAGTTTCACTTGTTTTTCACATCATCATCAACTCCAGATGGGCTTTAACTTTTCTCATCCCACCCCTCCATGCTTTGGTAGTATCTCTGGGGTTTTCTTCTGTGGAATTTGTTCCTATTTCCAGCCCTTTCATGCTTTCTTTTCATGTCTGTGTTTAGACAGGAACTCCCTGTTTAACTGAGCTTGCAGGAAGTGATGATTGAAAATCATCCAACTCTTCTGGATCTCCTTTTTTACAAAGACTATATTCTGTAGAGTTAAAACTGTAAAACTGTACCCCAAATAACTAAATTTGAACTGTAATCTCCCAGATGATTCACCCATAGACAGAACCCCAGGCAACCCCACTGGTCTCTCACATCAAGAGTAGATCCCTCTCCTCACCATCCTGCCCAACCCTTCCTTAATGAGCTTATATCCATCTCTCACACATGCCAGACTCTTGAGCAAGCCCACCACAGCCCCATAACCCCAATAAGATCATGGTCCTGTTTGTTCCCCATGCCCCATGCATTTGTGTATAAGAATTGATTGGTGTACAGTAATTTTATGCCATATCTGAGGGAACAAATGGTTGGCTACAACACTTAGAAAGAAAACTGCATTGAATCCCTCAGGATGCCATTGGGAAGAACATTGCTCACGTTTTTACAAAAATACACATATTTTGGAGGGATGATGTAGTCAGACATATAGAGGAATACTTAGTGCTCTTTAATAAACACTACTTAAATGATAATAAAATTAAGTGAAAATTTCATTTCCAGGAAAACCATCTTCTCCCATTTTAAAACTTCTGAACAACAATTTGTGTCAGTTCCTGTGACAAGAAGATGAGGTACCATGTCATGGAACATGCTAATCACACTCCATTTCTAATCAAATGAATTAAAAATAGAATATATCTTAATAGCAAAATTGAAATTCTCTTGACTTCGTTTTGCATACAGATACTGAGCGCAGTAGGATTAGGTTCATTTATGATTCTATTTTCAGCTTTACTTTTATGGTCAAGATACTTCCCTCCGTCACCCCACATGCTAATTTTTGGTTTAAACTACAGGCAATGGTGAGTGTGCTTTGCATTATCTTCTAATATGACTTGTGAGATTGTAGGACTGAAAAGTGGTCCAGTTAATTTTACTGCAGTCTAAATCAACAAATATAAAATAATTTTAGAATCTTAATTTGCACCCAAACCAAGACTTTAATTAACAGATACTTGGCCAATGCAACAATTTATATATCATTTATTTTAAGATCCTATTACGTGGCTCAGGTTGATAGGTTGATGGACTTAGAATTACATTGCCAAAGTTTTTCTTGACCAGTCCTATCAGCATTCTGTAGTAAGATATCAATTAACAATCAGTATTTATACAAAAGAAAACATCCAGATTATTTTCCTATAGAACATTTAATAAAGCTAATGGAGATATACATAGGGCAACTTGGCTTAACAGCAAAAATGTAACTACAATTCAAATATCGCTCTAGATTATGCACCAGGATGAGCTAATATGCAAAGACTCTTTGTTATTGAAATTAACATTAAAACTATAGACACAACAATCTTTTCTGTGCAGAATCAGAGATATCTGAGAATATTTATGCTGCTAGCAATCTAAATAGAACTGAGGAGTTTTAAAACCTGAGCTGTGATTTCCTTAAAAATATCCAAACAGCAAACAATCCACAGATACTAGTTCATAACAAAGGTTCCTATACCTTCTATTAATTTTACTTCTATTAATTACATGTTTCCTAAGAGACACTAGGAGAGGATTGTAACAACACCTGGGTTGTGTGGTGAAAACCATATATATAACTTAAAAACAAGAGTCGTTATACAGAATCATAGGATGATTTGGGTTGGGAGGGATCTTTAGGGAGAGATGTCCTGTCCAACCCCTCTGCTCTGGGCAGGGACATCTTTTACTAGATGAGGTTGCTCAAAGCCTCATCTAACCTGACCTTGAACATGGCTTAGCTACATGAACAATTTATCACATACTAGTTTACAAATGGTAAATTTTACCATATGTAGTAGCAGTCCAGCATAAGAAAACACCCCAAAGTAATTGGAAGTACTTCAATCTACTGTGAAAGATTAAAAGATGCTTGAATTACTTGCACTTACCATCACACATTAGCAAATGCATATTTTCATGGCCCAGATGCTGTGCAGCATCTCTTTATCCATAATAACTTGTTTTTATAATGTTTCTAAAACTTAGAAAAATTGGCAAATATGTCTGTTTCTTCAGATGGCAAATCAGGAAAAAACCTTTTCATACTTTTAGACATTTTCTATTGCTTACAAGGTACTGAGTGCATTCTCTCCTATAAGCTTATAGTGTTTCAAAAATAACAAAATTATGCCCTTATCTAATGGTCAGCAAGAAAGGATGAGTTAGATTGGCATATTTAATTTTAATTAAACATATGTTAGTATATACCATACTTCAATGATTTCAGTAATTTATTTTAAAATATGAGTACAGCCTGTTCACAGTGTTGGCACAATTTGTTTTACTGCATTCACTCCTACTAAGAAATATTTTTAAAATAAATAATTAGAAAAGTTTGTGAGTTTTTGCAAGATTAAATTCATTTGCAGAATGAAATATTCATCATTTGGGTTTTTCTGTTTGTAGTTTCTATCTGCCATTGCATAAGAGTATCAACTCCCCACAAGAGTAAGATACAAAGTTTTAAATCATTCTCAAAAAAAGTGACACAATTAATCCTCAACAATGATTTCTATCAAGTTGGTTTATCACCACACAGTCTCTGTATTGCAGATTTATACTGTTTTGTGAAGGTGCCCTTGAACATCCTGATCCACTAACACCTAAAGACAAACTAGCTGTAAAAGTATGAAGGAACTACAAAGGAATTTATTAGACAATAAACAAATGAAAAAACAGTGATGGTCCCACTCATGGAATAAATACTAACATATATTTGGTATATATTTTAACTTACTTTAATAATGAAGTGCACATTTTAAAATATTTGTTTTTCCGGAATCTGTTGTGGGAGATGGCATAATTATTATAAATTTAGAGCCATTTTAGCTAAGAACAGCTAAAAACCTTATTTTGCTCATTTAGGAATAAATGGCAAGAGTCCTATTAGTGAGAGAAGCCTCTAAGCTGGATTAAAAAATACAAATTAAATCCATTTCAAAAATATGACACATATAGATAACAAAGGTATATGTCATATTCAGACAATTGTGCAAAAAATTCAGAAATTGATAACACCATAATGACACTTTTGTTCTTTACTTTGAATTCTCTGTCATCCTTCAACTTATACAGCACCATCTCCCTCTTCTCACATCCCCTTCTTAAGATCTCTCTACAGTATAAATAAAATATATACATATAATGCTACAATGTATACATTGCACATATTTAGTGAAATAATAAGGTTCAGTGAAAAAAAAATATAATAGTTAATCTAACTTTTATAAGAACTTGAAGAATGCTGTGACTTAAAATGTCCACAATCAACCATTGACAGTACTTTGTCCAACACGATAAAAATTAAAAAATAAAAATAAAAATTAAAAAGTAGTAATAGTAATAATAATAGTAGTAGTAGTGGTAGTAGCAGTAGTAGCAAATAATGTCATGGATCAGTAAGTACCAATGAACACAAACTTTGTGTAAAGCATTTCCATTCCATTTCTTACTCTTTAGATCACATTATTTCCTTGGGGAGTAATGCCTTTCATCACATACAAAATAGACTTCCTGCACAGTATAGGTTAATTTCCTTGGTGATTTGTTCCTACTTATGGGGATAATTAAACACTAAATCAAATGACTTTGGTTTTGAAAACTTAAATTGAAGGGCAACCATTGTATCCCAAAATTGTTGTCTTTTAAAATGACATGCCTTAACACAATGTGTCAAGTAATGAATGTCATTGAAATATCAGAGCCCAGGATATGCAAAAGAAATCAGGCTAGATCAGTAAAACTTTCTGAAAAATGATAGGCATCAATTGCAGCTTTAAAATTTCTTGGAGAGTAGTATGCACATAATAAATAGAGACCACTTACTATGACCTTGCAGACTAGTCACTAGCACACAGACCATATTATCAGAATCAACAATAAAGGTAACTTTAGCCCTCTGCATCACAAAATCTGTCTGTGCCAATGGTAACTGACAGATTGATGCAAATACCCTTCCTAATTACCAAATTAAATTATATACATCTGTAAAAATAAATTTCAGCAATATTTGCAATATGTATCAGCACAGTTCCTTTGGACTTAGCTATTTATTGCTCAACACCTGGTCTTTCTTGTTAATTTATATGGCTTAAGACTTTTCCCCCTTATTTGCATAAAACCATAATGATTAAAGACTATATAATTTTTCCTCTGGGTATTCATTTTTTCTTAGAAAAAAATACATTTAAATGTCTTTTTATCTTTCCTCTTATTTAATCCTCCTGATTTTTCTGTTTATTACTGAAATAGTTTTTTTAATATTAATGAAGATATAATTATCTCTGGATCCTCTACACTGATTTTGCTTCACATGTAAAACTGAAAAAAGACAGGAAAGGAAATAAGATATAGTATAAGAGCAAAGAAAAAGAAAGGCAGTCCATAATAAAGGTGAAACAATAGCTCTCCTCAAGCTAAAATTTTACAATTTTAGCATGAGTTTAGAACATGAGTCACCATTACTTAAACCATATTAATAATTAATAGATTCAAATGTTGCAGAATGCTCTCCCACCGTTTTCCCTCAACACTGCACTCGTGATTCTGACATAAAATATAGCAGACTAAGACCAGTATTATTTTAGAACTTGCTTGCAGATTTTTTACATTTATATTTGAAATCATATCACTTTTTGTGGATGTAAGACTTTGCAGATTAGAAAAAAAACATAAAGGAGGGATTTTCTGTGCAGCTTATACCATGATCTACTGTAGTTGAGAACCACATTTCTTCCTGACAGTAATGGAAGTTGCAAGATTTATTAGACACTGAACACTCTGGTAAGTTTATCTTGGTTGCTAGGTAATTGGAAATATATACATGTTAAAAACAAACAAAAGAAAAGCCCACAGCATTTGATGCCCCACTGGGGTAAATCAGTTCAACTTCACAATTTGAAATTCTAATCTGATGTTTTTTCTATCTTAGAACATTTAATATATGTTCAAAAGAATGCATCTTTGAAACGATTTTTCATGGACAGCAGTGCTGCTCATAAACAGCTTGCAGTGCTCCATATGGCAGAAGATATTGCTGAGCTCCTATATCATACATGCACTTGTGGGGTATAGGAACAACACCTACTGTAGGCTATATTTAAGTGCATGAATCTGTGAAAGCAGCAGTCAAAGGAGTCTAACAGCTGTAAGGGCATGAGGATACCTTGTGGAACTGTCATATTCAAAAGAGGTGGAAAGTTAATGAAGGAATACCAGTATTTTGCAAACTGCAGCTATGTCAGGAGAAAGAAGTTATTCGAGCAATACAGAGATGAAAAGCTGAGCTACCTGC
The DNA here is from genome assembly GCA_013398995.1 of Alaudala cheleensis. Taxonomy (NCBI): domain Eukaryota; kingdom Metazoa; phylum Chordata; class Aves; order Passeriformes; family Alaudidae; genus Alaudala; species Alaudala cheleensis. The sequence continues at coordinate 72,547 of VWYE01010527.1, read as the reverse complement.
ACCAGTTTAGCACATTGGTACAAGTGGCTGCTTTTTTGAAAAATAAATGTACACAGAAACAGGAGATTGTTGTCAGATTAATATATTTAAAGCAGTTTTATGGAATCAAGAAAGATACGATTTAACAAAGAACTTTTGGGGTTTTTTTTCAGACAAGGCAGAATAAACCCCCCCTATTTTTTATTAAAATCATGACAAAAGTTTTCCCATCTGCTTTTAACACATGTGGAACATCAGCTTCACATATTTCCAGAATTCATCATTATAATATGAAGAGGCACATAAACACTTTCCGCTGAAATTGCTAGTGGGGGCATACCCTTTACACAAATAGAAGTCACCTAATCTAAAAGCAGTAGCATCAAGGAAAATCTTTTCATATCACATTACAAAGTAGAGTTCAGTTCTAAGCTGTTGATGGTGCAAGACAGATAGAGCTGAAGGATCTTATGCCAAAGCCAGGATCTAGTTAATGCCAGGAATCATCACTACCCTGTAGTTTTTATTCATCCATGACTGGCAACTATGACATCTCTCCTGAGATGTGGAGATGACTAGTCACCTTTGTCTGGCAGAAAAATAGCGAAATCATCATCTGGTGGAATCAAGGTAAAGATGAAGTTTCACAGAGTAAATTTACTGTCTTTGACCAGAGTACTTGGTCAAAGCTCAGGGCAGTGTGTATTGATTCTATGAAGAGGAAGGTGGTGATGGAGTCAGATGTCTTTGATGTCATCTGTTTACTTTCAAAGAATGAGCAAGCTTCTGAACCACTGCAGAAAGCAAACAACAATTTCCTTGATCATTCCAACAAAAATCTTTCAAGCTGGCACCCAGAGCAAATTTTCTTTTAGATGTAAACATTTATCAGGTGGAAAAAGATAAATAACTCAACATCCTTTCTGGGTCTAATTTCTGTGATTTTACAACTCTCAGTGCCATTCTCCTTTACCTTACTGTATATCATGTTTCCTGTCTTAGGCATTTGGTTTTCCCAGGTACACAGGTCTACATTCAAAGCTTCATATAAATGAAGGACTATGTATTCATTAGCCCATGAATGTTCAGTTGAACACAGAAGGCAAAGCTTGTATTTTTTCATCTAAGTAGTCTGACAAATAAGCTTGAATAATTTCTCATAAGTACTGTAAGCCAAGGATGGTAGTCACATCTCCTTTCTGAAAGACTACATTGAATCCCTAACACTTATTACTGGTGCTAGCACACAGGAAATTGCTGTTTAAATGTTAAGGGAATACGTGCATTAATCAATCAGTTTTCAGTTCTGATGTTAAATCAAAAAAGTCAGAGCACTGTAATTACTCTGGGATCAGAGATAGCACTCACCTCCATTTGTCACTACCTAGCATCCAGCAAGCATTCGTGTTCTCTGCTCTGAGCATGGGTGAATACCAGCAGGTACTTGAAGACTGACTTTTGATTTGTGCATGGCAACATGGTATGGCCATGGAACCACTGTCATAGATCTCTGTTTTCCTGGCACCACCTCAGTGGGGTACTGAGTTTCAAGTAGATAATTAGCCTTCACTGGGCAGTGAAGCTGCAAAATTAAATCAGGGAATCCACAAGCAGATATACTGACACTGCATTTGGGCAGCTTAAGACAAGTAAAAGGAAGGCAGGTTGGATGAAATCTTGATTTTTATTTTAATCTGTATTGTTACATATCAGCAATCTCATACATTCTGAGCCTGATTTATTTTACTGATCTGAATAAAGAAATTCGTTCAGAGCTACTTGAAAGCCATGGGTGTTTAATGCCTGTTCCTTGCAACACAGTGTGTTTGAATAAACCAGGAAAGTCTGAATCATATTAAATTCAGAGTGGAATATGTCACACTGTATGTCTGCTGTTCATGTTGCATCTTACATTAGTGAGGCAAGCTTGGAAGAAAATGCAGACACCTGGCATGAAGAAAAAATGGGGGGAAAAGAAAGAATATAGGCACAAATTCTGTATCCTTATAATCTCCCATTGTTTTATGGTCACCAGGAAATTTGTGACATCATTTGTGAACTGAAGAAATACACTGCTATTTGAAAAAACAGAATATCTGGAAGAGCAATTTATTTTCAGGGGTGCAATTGCAATTGGTTTGCAAGTGTAATGCCTCTTTGGGAGGCAGTGTACTTGCAAAAAGGTTGGGTTCTTTTGTTGGGTTTTTTATGGTGGGTTTTTTTTTTTTTTAGGGGTTGTAGTATAGCAGCTTCTTTGTCAATCATACTAATACAGTTTCTGCACAGGATTTGCTTTTTACATTAACAAAGTATTAAGAGAGAAAGTGACCCAAATGATACACTCACTTAAATGGCACTATTAAAAAATATATTACTTTGTGGTGTCATCAGAAAAGAAAGTACTCCATCACCAAAATGAAATATGACACTATTTTTTAAAATCAAGATATAAATAAATCAAGAGACGAAGTCAATTTTTGTCTTTGTCCTGTGGTTCCAGAAAAGCTTGCACCATTTAATGGCGGTAGCTACAGTAAAAGCCTTGAATTTAATTCTACCTCTTAAATTGCATCAGGCATGAGCGCTGGGAGGACAAGAAAGCTGCAATAAGCTCGAGGGCTGATTCTGCGAAGAGAAAGATTTCAGAGTGCTTTTTCTTTCCCCCCCTCCCCCCCATTGCTGACAGTGTGAGGAGTCAGAGGGCTCTGTGTGTGTCTGTGCGTCCGTGTCTGTCTGTGTGTGTCTGTCGGTCTGTGTGAGAGGGCTCTGTGTGTGTCTGTGTGCCCGTGTCTGTGTGTCTGTGCGTCCGTGTCTGTCTGTGTGTGTCTGTCGGTCTGTGTGAGAGGGCTCTGTGAGTGTCTGTGTGAGAGGGCTGTGTGTGTGTCTGTACGTCCGTGTCTGTCTGTGTCTGTCTGTCTGTGTGAGAGGGCTCTGTGTGGGTCTGTGTGTCCGTGCCTGTGTGTCCGTGTGTCCGTGTGTCCGTGTGTCCGTGTGTCCGTGTGTCCGTGTGTCCGTGTGTCCGTGTGTCCGTGTGTCCGTGTGTCCGTGTGTCCGTGTGTCCGTGTGTCCGTGTGTCCGTGTGTCCGTGTGTCCGTGTGTCCGTGTGTCCGTGTGTCCGTGTGTCCGTGTGTCCGTGTGTCCGTGTGTCCGTGTGTCCGTGTGTCCGTGTGTCCGTGTGTCCGTGTGTCCGTGTGTCCGTGTGTCCGTGTGTCCGTGTGTCCGTGTGTCCGTGTGTCCGTGTGTCCGTGTGTCCGTGTGTCCGTGTGTCCGTGTGTCCGTGTGTCCGTGTGTCCGTGTGTCCGTGTGTCCGTGTGTCCGTGTGTCCGTGTGTCCGTGTGTCCGTGTGTCCGTGTGTCCCTGCTGGTGCTGGCCCGAGCGCGGGACGCTGCGTGGGCCGCGAGGCCGCGCCTCATGCGCGGGGCTGTAGCGCCCCCTGGCGCCGGCACCGCCTGGACACCGCGGCCGCTGCCGCTGCCTGAGGCCTTTCCGAGAGAACGGCGTCGGACTGCTCAGAGAACNTGTGTGAGTGTCTGTGTCCATGTCTGTGTGTCTGTGTGAGAGGGCTGTGAGTCTGTGTGTGAGAGGGCTGTGTGTGTCTGCGTGTGCGTCTGTGTGTGTCCGTGTCTGTGTGTCTGTGTGGGAGAGGGCTCTGTGTGTGTCTGTGTGTCCGTGTCCGTGTCTGTGTGAGAGAAGGTTGTTTGTGTGTGTCCGTGTCTGTGTGTCTGTGTGGGAGAGGGCTCTGTGTGTGTCTGTGTGTCCGTGCCTGTGTGTCCGTGTGTCCGTGTGTCCCTGCTGGTGCTGGCCCGAGCGGGGGACGCTGCGAGGGCCGCGAGGCCGCGCCTCATGCGCGGGGCTGCAGCGCCCCCTGGCGCCGGCACCGCCTGGACACCGCGGCCGCTGCCGCCGCTGCCTGAGGCCTTTCCGAGAGAACGGCATCGGACTGCTCAGATGGCTTTAATTGCTGGTTTGTTGTTTTAAAAAGGGAACTGGGTTCCTTGGACGTGTGGTTTTGAGACATGGACTTGTATCTCTGACCTCCCTCGGCGTGGATTCTGTGATTGCTAATCAGCTCCTGGGAATGGGCCAATTACATTATAAGCTTTTGAAAGTCACCCACAGCAGGTTAATGCTTTTTGGGCGCACTGAGGAAAAGAAAAACTTTCAGTCTTTAAGAAATTGTGAATGAACAAACTGCAGGCAATTTTTTTAATACGCAAACCCTGTTTTAGAGACCTCTGCATCTGTAAAGATATTAAATATATATCAGATGTTTATAGGGAGAGTAATATTTTTTGATTGCTATCCCTGGCATAACCCTCAGGAAACATTTTCTTAGAAATTTCAAGTATTAGGCTGTCACACTGTTTATTAGATATGTGTAAACCATGCTGTTTCTGAAAAAAAAAAAAGTTCTCTAGTTCACTACAGACACTACAGACACCACTTTAAATCTAAGATACAACTTTTGAAAATTGAAAGGCATATTTTATCTGTCTTGAAAAGTACTCTCCTTAGACTTCAAATTTTCTATTTTTAACTATTTTTCGATTTTTTTTTTCCTTCAGCAGAAAAAACAAGATAGAATTTTTCTTTTCATCCACCTGTGATTTTGAGTGTGTACTTCCTTGGTTTTTCATTTATCTCCTTCCTGCCCATTCTCTGTCCCTGTTTTAAACTAATAGACTCAAAGCAAATTGGTGAGTTCTGTTTGAAATGAAACATTTCTCTGATGCTTACATCCACTTTATTGATTTTTATGAGCCATATAATTATTAATTTGTTCTGTTACCCATATATTGTTATATACTAAATAAGCCATAGAAACCATATTGTTTCCAGCTCTACCATTACTACTGCATTAAATGAGAAGTGATCAAAGCAGTGTCCAGGTTGGATGGGACCCCAGGAAGTCTCCAGGACAATCTCCTGTTCACAGCATGACCAGCTCTGAGGTCAGACCGGATTGCTCAGGGCAATCTCAAAAACTGCCAACCTCGCTGGGCAGTCTGTTGCACAGCTTGGCTGTCCTCAGGAAGGACCACATTTTCCTTGCATCTGACCTGAGTGTCTCTCTTGACAATTTTTACTTTGACTTTTCACCCTCCCCTATTCCCTGCTGTATTTATCACTAGGAGACTTCTCTAGCTTTCAACACCTTAGGAAAGTAAACTTCTGTAAGCATTACTGTGCTGGCTTTGTCGGAAGTAGAGTTAACTTTCTTCATAGTATGTATTTCTGTTTTCTTGATCACCACATGTAGATGCTGAATCTCTGTAATTCTCTTCAGGGCTGGACAAGCCCAGCTGCTTCAGCCACTGCTGGTAGGACAGCTTCTCCAGCCCCTGGCCAGCTTGGGGTCCTCTGCTGAATTCACTTCAGTGAGCACTAACCCTGCCTTGGGAGCACCAGGATGGGATGCAGTATTTCCAGAATCCCTAAAAGTTCAGCTGCCCCCTGCTTTCTCAAGCAATAGCTTCACCTATATTTTTATTTTGTTTGGGTTTTTTTTAAAGGCATTTATCAGGTCTCATGTCTTTCCTACACCAGAGTTTTGCATCAAGAATTCCTGACATATAATAAAATATCACAACATAGACAATATTCTGTGACTCCTGAAGATACTCCCAAGAATATTTTACTTGCCTTGCTAAAGAATTATTACAGTTCTATTGCACAAATCAGCATATTTTCCTTAACCTTTCTTATTCAGAAACTTTCTTGGACCTCTGCATTTTGTATACATTTGTATTTCATGCATCTCATTCAAAATTAATTCCATCTCTAGAAAAGATGCTGTTTCACAAAATACAAGGAATTCCCTACGCTACTATTGTACTTAATTCCAAGTACTTATAAGTGAAAGGTGGGAGTATTACAGATATTTTATTTAGTCTTTTCTAATACCTAAAGTAACCCCTTGTTAACTTGCAGTGAAATGAGATCAATTCAACAACACAGCAGAGCAGCAGACTATGTTTTTTGTCATGCTTAAAATCTTGCCAGGGGGCAGCAGGCGTGGGGATACAAGCCTGGAGGTGAAGTCAGGGCAGCAGAGGCAGTGCTCCTTGGGGCCAGCACACCCAGCACACAGTGTGGGCAGTGGGCAGAGCACGGTGCCATCAGCAAGGTCTGCTGGCAGGCCCAGACTCTCCCAGGTAAGATAGAATTAAACTCTAGATCCTTCTAGGGACTCCAGTCCAGCAGGAGACAGGACTACACCATAAGTCTGAGGACAGGACAGGGACAGAAAAAGACTGGAGACTGGGTAAAGGTCAAGAATGCCTGTGGCAGAGCTCAGGAAGGGACTGGGTGTCCAGGGGTGCAGATGGGGACTCCAGGTGGGGCTGGTCAGCTGAAAGCTCCGTCGTAGAATTGGAGCCCCTACAGCATTTCTCATAACTATGCAAGTTAATTGTTTTTTTATTACAAAGCTGAGAAAAATTAGAAAAGTGATCCATGGGAACATGATGCTCTTGAATGAAGAAAGATACAATATATGCTGACTTGCATATTTTTCTCAAGTAGAGTATTTACAATATTTTTAGTTTTTCATTTATATATAGGAATATAAGTGAAATAAAATATTTTAAATATATTGAAAGTTCAAAATATATTTATTAGGGTAACTTTGATATGCTATGTCAAGAACCTGAAAAACTTAAATGAAAACTTCTCTTTCTCTAGGCTGCTGGAATAGTTCCCACTGTTCACCAAAGACTGATATTTCAAATAAGTTGTTCAACTACCTCCAGAGTCATATGTGGGGATGTATCAAAGACCACATACCTGTCAAGTCACTGAGATACTGAGAGTGATGCCAGCTCTGGGACTCCTTTACATAGAGCTGTGGCCATTGTCATCATCACTGACCAATCTGACAGCTATCAGTTTCGACCACAAAAAACTATGATTCAGTAGAATTCCTCTTCACTGCCCATTTTTCATTGCTGAATCTTTCTGTTGAGTTAACCATTTTCATATAGAGCACTCTACCCTCCCAAAGGATACTTACTTCTTCCTAATAGTACAAAAGAAAGTCAGGGTTTTGACAGGACTGTAAATATCTTAGTCATAAAGTCAAATCCTATTCTTCCAGCTAGTGCATTCTGAGATACAGGGATGACTGCAGTGAGTGCACTGCATCTCAGCAAGCAGTGTCTGGGGAGGGAGGGCATTGGTGCTGCTGGGCCCATCTTTGTACAACCAGCTGCCAAGGGTTACAGCCAGTTCATGCAGTGCTGGTGCTTTCCCTTCGTTTACCTGCTGGATACTGCCAAAACAGGTTTCTCCTGACAGTGCCCAGGCAGGCTCTGATCTAACTCACACTGCTGTATTTCAGAGACCTCACAGCCTTGTGAATGGTATTATAATTGAAACCACTTTGTAAAAAGGACGTGTTTATCTTTTTACTCTCCACCTTTTATTCCTTAGTTAGCCATTTGATTATTTTTAAGTATTTAGCTGCTTACCAGCTACTTGGTCATATGTTTCGAAATGTGCAGATATGTTTGCCTTATTACACTGACTTATGCCCCCTTCATGGTCGCATTTCAGTCCTCATTTGAGAACAGACACATTCCTGACAACAATCTCTCTGCTGTGTCCAGAGGTATTTTTCTTCTGTCTACTCTCTTTTTATCTCATGCAATTCAGTTTAGCACAGGTTTTCTGTCAAGTAAGAAGGAGAAGGAATATGTATTTTTCCCAGCTCTGCTCTTTATTTCTCTTTGCCACTCTTTTGTCCTAGCAATTCCCTCATTTGACATCCATATATGGTCCAAGTGTGGGAATTGAAGCCATCAGTAAAGAACTGGGAGGTAAGCAGTTCTGCCCATGAACCCTCACAGAGAGTGTGCTCTTGTGCACATCTTAGCAGGTGTGCATCTTCATGTCCAGACATTCCCATTATAAACAACTGACTGCAAATGCTGTGGTAGCAGTAAAGGGAATCTAGTCAAATTTCTCTATCAACTTGTAACCTTCTACATTTGTGTCTGACTGGATGAAAAGGAAATAAGTTCTTTTGAGAGAACAACCCACCAATTAAACTGTGCATTTTGGGGAATATTTCTTGTGAATTTATTGTGATACATAGTCTCCTCACCTTTTCTACTAACTGATCTGCTGCTGTGGCATTACTCCATCCACAGATCTGTAGTCAAACCTGGAAGAGGCTACTACTAAACTTGAAAAATGCCATATAGTTTAATGAGAATTTTCCATAGTCATTCTCCCTAAAATGTCAGAATTTATGCACAGTTAAGTCATTCTGATTTGACATTTCATCCATGCAGAATAAAGAATAAATGAAACATTTCAGATTAAATTATGTGGTGACTGTCAAAATATATTGAATTTTAAGAGCTGACCAGTGTGCCCAGTTACTCAAAGAACTAAATTTCCAAAACTGAGTTAATGTTAGTGTTACCAGAAGAATAATTGCATTTGTTGAATTTTATGACCTAAGGCTCAAAATCTCTACCAACTACTATTATAGTTTATACTAAATGTAGCCAATACTTATTATAACTTTGCACAGAATTTTCTACATAATGACCTCATCTGCTTGTAGAAATAGACTTGCAGTGAGATGCAACATCACAGTTAGGAATTTTCTGGGTAAACTATAATGAATAACTGTGCAAGTATTTTTATCTTTTCCAGTGGAAAATTATATTTAAAAATAAAAAAGGTGTTGCGTTGAAGATTCTGTTTTCTTAAAAAAAAAAAAAAAAGCAAACAAAAGAAACTTACAACTGAAAAAAAGGTGCTTTTATTATGGATGTATACACATACAAAAAATAGAGATGAGCTGTGCAATTTTCATGGTAATTAAGTACATTTCCACATTATCGATGTGGAAATTTCCTTCAGAAATTCACATATGCAGGCTTGAGGGGTAAATCTACCCAGCAGAATCTTTGTAATGATTCTTGCATATTTAAACTGGGCCCTGAAAAGGCAAATTTTGGTGTGTCCTATGGCTGCAGAGGAATTGTGAAAAGACAATCTTTCAAATCAATGATTGTCAAGTGCCAATTCTGAGGAATCATGGAAGATAATTCAGGATTCATGGAGGCCTGGCTGCAGGGTTTCCATGTCTTCCATGGCTGCATTTATTTTTCTGGGATCATGAAGCAAATGCCACTTACCACTTCTTTTCTGAGTGGCTAATNTATAGAGCACTCTACCCTCCCAAAGGATACTTACTTCTTCCTAATAGTACAAAAGAAAGTCAGGGTTTTGACAGGACTGTAAATATCTTAGTCATAAAGTCAAATCCTATTCTTCCAGCTAGTGCATTCTGAGATACAGGGATGACTACAGTGAGTGCACTGCATCTCAGCAAGCAGTGTCTGGGGAGGGAGGGCATTGGTGCTGCTGGGCCCATCTTTGTACAACCAGCTGCCAAGGGTTACAGCCAGTTCATGCAGTGCTGGTGCTTTCCCTTCGTTTACCTGCTGGATACTGCCAAAACAGGTTTCTCCTGACAGTGCCCAGGCAGGCTCTGATCTAACTCACACTGCTGTATTTCAGAGACCTCACAGCCTTGTGAATGGTATTATAATTGAAACCACTTTGTAAAAAGGACGTGTTTATCTTTTTACTCTCCACCTTTTATTCCTTAGTTAGCCATTTGATTATTTTTAAGTATTTAGCTGCTTACCAGCTACTTGGTCATATGTTTCGAAATGTGCAGATATGTTTGCCTTATTACACTGACTTATGCCCCCTTCATGGTCGCATTTCAGTCCTCATTTGAGAACAGACACATTCCTGACAACAATCTCTCTGCTGTGTCCAGAGGTATTTTTCTTCTGTCTACTCTCTTTTTATCTCATGCAATTCAGTTTAGCACAGGTTTTCTGTCAAGTAAGAAGGAGAAGGAATATGTATTTTTCCCAGCTCTGCTCTTTATTTCTCTTTGCCACTCTTTTGTCCTAGCAATTCCCTCATTTGACATCCATATATGGTCCAAGTGTGGGAATTGAAGCCATCAGTAAAGAACTGGGAGGTAAGCAGTTCTGCCCATGAACCCTCACAGAGAGTGTGCTCTTGTGCACATCTTAGCAGGTGTGCATCTTCATGTCCAGACATTCCCATTATAAACAACTGACTGCAAATGCTGTGGTAGCAGTAAAGGGAATCTAGTCAAATTTCTCTATCAACTTGTAACCTTCTACATTTGTGTCTGACTGGATGAAAAGGAAATAAGTTCTTTTGAGAGAACAACCCACCAATTAAACTGTGCATTTTGGGGAATATTTCTTGTGAATTTATTGTGATACATAGTCTCCTCACCTTTTCCACTAACTGATCTGCTGCTGTGGCATTACTCCATCCACAGATCTGTAGTCAAACCTGGAAGAGGCTACTACTAAACTTGAAAAATGCCATATAGTTTAATGAGAATTTTCCATAGTCATTCTCCCTAAAATGTCAGAATTTATGCACAGTTAAGTCATTCTGATTTGACATTTCATCCATGCAGAATAAAGAATAAATGAAACATTTCAGATTAAATTATGTGGTGACTGTCAAAATATATTGAATTTTAAGAGCTGACCAGTGTGCCCAGTTACTCAAAGAACTAAATTTCCAAAACTGAGTTAATGTTAGTGTTACCAGAAGAATAATTGCATTTGTTGAATTTTATGACCTAAGGCTCAAAATCTCTACCAACTACTATTATAGTTTATACTAAATGTAGCCAATACTTATTATAACTTTGCACAGAATTTTCTACATAATGACCTCATCTGCTTGTAGAAATAGACTTGCAGTGAGATGCAACATCACAGTTAGGAATTTTCTGGGTAAACTATAATGAATAACTGTGCAAGTATTTTTATCTTTTCCAGTGGAAAATTATATTTAAAAATAAAAAAGGTGTTGCGTTGAAGATTCTGTTTTCTTAAAAAAAAAAAAAAAAGCAAACAAAAGAAACTTACAACTGAAAAAAAGGTGCTTTTATTATGGATGTATACACATACAAAAAATAGAGATGAGCTGTGCAATTTTCATGGTAATTAAGTACATTTCCACATTATCGATGTGGAAATTTCCTTCAGAAATTCACATATGCAGGCTTGAGGGGTAAATCTACCCAGCAGAATCTTTGTAATGATTCTTGCATATTTAAACTGGGCCCTGAAAAGGCAAATTTTGGTGTGTCCTATGGCTGCAGAGGAATTGTGAAAAGACAATCTTTCAAATCAATGATTGTCAAGTGCCAATTCTGAGGAATCATGGAAGATAATTCAGGATTCATGGAGGCCTGGCTGCAGGGTTTCCATGTCTTCCATGGCTGCATTTATTTTTCTGGGATCATGAAGCAAATGCCACTTACCACTTCTTTTCTGAGTGGCTAATACAGGAGAGTTCCACGGGCTTGTGAAGGGATCAATACGTCCCACTTGCAGTTTTGTAAGGCACACAATTTCTCCGCTTGCAGGGGCCACTGATCTACCCATACTGGTCCACTAGTTTTCCAGGTCAGTTTCAGGGTAGTTTACACAAATCAGTGTCCCCTACAAAAAATCAGACCCCATTCTGAATTCCATCTGTGACAGCATGCCATGGCCCCATAATACCACAGGAATTTGCAAAACAAAAGGCTTAATGATAGCAGTATGTCCTTCAGGACCTACAATTTGGATAAAATACTTGCTTTGAAAGCTAGTACTGCTCAACCCAATAGCAGTGAGTGCTTGGGAAACTGCAGTAAGTGGCCATCTGGGGGGTCTCTTAGCTTGTGAGATGACTGTGACATCCCTTACCTTCCTTTACTGAAATACTACCATCTCACTCATTGGAGCAAATGAGTTTTTAAGACCATTGGTCTATATACTATTGTTCTTACTAACAGCTTTAGAATTTTTTCCTATAACTTGAAGGTAGAACCCAGCATTTCAGATCATCCTAAGTTCTTGCTAACAAACAAATAAACCATTGTATAGCTTGTGGTGAATATATATGCCAAGACCATGGCCAGCTGGTTTTATGCCAAAAGTATTTTAAAACTTTCAGTTACATATAACTGTGCATTATGGAAAGATTGTATGGCTATATGCAATTTAGATAATGAAAGTACATATTCAAATAACTGTTCTGTTAGTATAACTGACTATAATAAGTATGTGTGAGAGAGAGGTCCCATTGCCCATTTAACCCACAGAGAACTGATTCAGTTGCGAGAGAATCTAATCTGACTTCACCAGTTTTAAGGCAAAAATAGCTTTTTGAATGCATGGAATGGTGGCAGACATGCTGATGTAATTGTACAATTGATAGCAAAGCATGAAGTGAGTACAAGGTGGATAAAGTATGAAATGCTTTCTATAACCTGCTGCTGATATTCTCCTGTAGTCAGAGTTTAAAGCCTGTGGTATATGACAATATCAACAATAGGCCATATAATGGCTGAAAGAAATATATAAATCTTGTCCTTTGTTTCATGTTCTATAGGTTTTGGGTGCTCCATATCTTCAGCTGCTATTGCCAGTTTCTATTCCACTTCATACTTCTTTTTTGCTGCATGTCAGCTTTGGAAGTACTTTCTTCTATTCTGTCACCACAGGCATCTGACAAATGTTTGTTTTTTTTTTTACAATACAAACAATTAGCATACCAATTAAGGAAGTATGCCTTATTATATGCCTCGGTTTGGAAAATTACCAGGACGTCCTTCTCATACCCTTCTCTCTGTTCTCCTTAGGCAAATAAAGGCATTATCCATTGGGACAACAAGGAAATTTGTGACATCAGTGAAATGAACTGTCTTTTAGGAGGTAAATTGGGCACATAGACAACAGAGACATTTTTATTTTTATAATCTGGCAGTAACAAAATAAAGTTCTTTGTACAGAGGCAAAAATCTTTCCCAGGGTGGCTGATGTGATGCATCATTGCTACGACATATTGGAGAGAAGCCCTTTTTTGCAGCTTGTCGTGATTTTACCAGCTTGTGTGTGGGGGCAGGTTTCTCACTGAAGCAACTACATCATCTAATGAAGTTCTTCATGCTATAAACTGTACATATGAAATCTCTATGCTGCCTGTCATTACCTGTGAGAAGATTTGTGGTTTTAATTCCTATCCATTTTCAGATTAAAGAGGTTTTTATTTCTTTTTTGAGCTGTTACCTTTTCCTAATGAATTGTATTGCCCAGAAAGTGAATACAAGCTAGGAAATGTGCATGCAAAGTAAAATTAATCAAGCTAATCAATTTATTGGGAGGGTTTTTTTTAATTAATAAATTCATTTATGGCCTTTTCTCAAATTTACAATTTTTAACAAAAAAGTCATTGAATCTGCTTTTTACTATTAGCCAGCTTTTTATTTTGTAATTTGTACCATATTTTGAGGAAACAACTAAAAGAAAACAAACCAACAAAAACAAACAAACAAACCTAAACCCGAACAAAAGGACCAAATCAAAAAACAAATTGACAATATTTTAAATAAAAAAGACCATAAAAAATGTGAAAAATGCATAGTTCAGAAAAATGTAACTTGCAGGGGCACATGCAGGAAAATTTTGTAACTGGGAAAACATTGTAATTGCACTGCCTTGGCACTGATGGGGTGGCATGAGCCTCACCCCTTTCTTCTGGAGAAGGGCAGAGTTAAGCACATCTAACCTCTTGCAGTACTGCTGACCTCCTCTCCTGCACAAAACCTTTTCCTTTTATTTCTCCCAGTGTATAGCATGAAGATTGCATTTGCTGTTGGAACCATTGTCCTTTTAAGGCTCTGCCTTTCAAGTACTGAAGTAGTTACAGAAATTTATTCCAAGATAACATATAAGGAATTAATTTTGAGTGTAATGCCATTTTGATCCATCAGACTGAGTACTTTTTTTTTTTTTTCGTAATGTTTAAGTAGCACATCATGAGACTGAAATAACAGCACAAAGTAAAGATATTTTCAGCTGCTGGTTAGGGTTTTTTTCATATAATATAAGGGACTCCCTGGCATGGTTCTCAGAGGAGATATTGCTTTTAAAAAAACCTGCAAGACACAAGATAATGGCAAAGTGCTAAAAAAAAAAAGAGTGATGGAATGAGATGAAGCTGAGAATGGAAACAAACACTATTTTGATAATTTGGCTTTTGAGGATTTTTACTTCCAATTTATCCGATGCTTGAGTTGAAGGATAAAAACGTCTACTGCATTGCATATATTTGCTTTGTAAAAAAAAAAGGAAATATTTCATGTGATGGCGGAGGATCCTAAACGTTGGAGAAATAGATAACAAATTGGTGACAGCAGGTTACAAATTGGTGACAGCAGGTATGCTATCCTAACAGTGCAGATTTAACAAATCACATTTTATGTTCACTTTTCTGAAGTAAGTGCTACCACTGTAAAAGAAATAAGTGAACCTTGATCTTGTCCCATAGATTTTAAATTGTGTTATGTACCTTGGAAATAATCCATTCCCAGTACGTATTTTTTTTCTGGTCAGCAGGGCTCAAATCATGTTTCATCTTGTCTTTTACAATTCTAGCATGAATATTGCAGTGTAAGTTTACACCTTATAAAAATTACTCATATGAACACATGATGACATCATTTACTAGGAAGTAAGTTTTAAACTGTGTTGGCTTTGAAAAATCTTTTAAACTAAGTACATAAGTATTACTAGATATGTATTTTAATTCATAATTATTATAAGAGTTGCTTTAGAGCTTGTGAAGATAAATAGGCTAAAAACAATTGAAAATTAAATCTTAACTACAGACTATATATAGCTACAAGTCCCTTAAAATTATTCTTCAGACTATACACCTAGAAAAAAATTAGGAAAGTGACATGTGATTTTGTCTTGTTTATGTGAAAAGATTTTTTTTTTAGTTTGCATTATCATCTGCAAAAATTAAGGAAGGATACTGTACCTTTTACTAAGTGCATAATCTTTATACACCTAATGAGCTGTGCTCCTGATTCTAGGATGACTAGTATAATCTTATTGATGAACCATTCCCTGTTTTTACCTCTATATACATTACACAAATAAAATTTTCAATAATTATTTTAGCAGGTGGTATTGTAAAATAATAGATGGTCCATTGTCTCTCTTTTCTCTGGAAATAGAAAAATATATTCATGACAAATATAAACAAATCAATGCAGGATTCATCTTTGGATGAAAAAAATCTGTTTGATGAGCCACTTAAAAATAAGCTTCTTTAACAAATTGTTGGGTGCTAGAATAATAGACTATTTTGAGTTAAACGGGCCTTTTAAATGTTATAGAGTCCAAACTCTCTGTGATGAGCAGGGATACCTTCAATTGGATCAGGTTTGTTAGACCTTCATTCAACATAACCTTGAATGCTTCCAGTGGATATGGATGGGGCATCCACGACCTCTCTGGACAACCTGTTCCAGTCTCTTACCACGTTAATTTTAAAACAAACAAAAACCCCCCAAAACACCAAAACCCCAAAAAACCCTACTACCTAAATTGACCTTTTCTCAGATTAAAACAATCACCCCTTGTCTTATCACAACAGGCCCTGAAAAAAAAGCCTGTTCCCATCTTTCTTATAGACCCTCTTAAAGGTGATAGTACAGTCTCCCCAGAGTCTTTTCTCCTCCAGGCTACAGCCCCAAGTCTCTCGTTTTCCTCATGCAAGAGGTGTTCCATCCTAGGGTCAACATGGGTTATTACTGCTGTTCCAGAAAACAGGGCAGCTTTATTCTGGGGAGTGTTTTCTCTCATATTTTTCTTAGGGTAAAATGCAGGAGTCCACAGATGGGATCTCAGTGAAGGTTATTCCAGGAGGCACAACATGAAGCCGGTATACCAATGGAACCTCTGGTTCAGTAGAGCATCTTGCTGTTAGAAAGACACTGAAACTGGTGTTTGTTTGCAAACCTGTCTGTAAAATGTCAATTATCTGGGGACAGGGCTATTTCTAACATCACCTCTTGTGTATTTACACTGAGAACAGCAAGGTCTTGATGTCATTTGGAGCCACAATGAAGTAGAACTGACAAATATTTGCAATTGAGCTGATCCATTTACCTAAGTATTTCTGTTTCAGATTTGTTTTCACATTGCTCACAAAGTAGATTAAAAAAAAAGGGAAATTGTATGTACTTTTCCTCTCCATTACATCATCACTGCTAGAGCCATCAAACTTCTGGACATTTCAGGATTTAAAAAAGAATCTTCTAGTGCAGGTAGAAGTTATTAAATCAACTGTGCTTTTTAGGAGATGCTAAGACACTTTATGCACTTTTAAAGATAATTATTAGCTGGTATAACTGCAGCTTCATGTTGCAGTGCACTTAATCAGTTAATCACTAGTAGTCTTGGAAACATAGGATGGTTTAACTAATGGGAAATAAATTTTTCCTTTCAAAAAGGATTTCTGTTTCCTAAATGCAAGGGATTGTGCTTTGCAATGTAGCAATCAATCACTGCCTGATAACAGATTTCAACTTAAAGCTAGTTCCCATGATTGACAACTGGGGTAGCTTTCTTATAGACCCTCTTAGAGAGAAAGAGGGAGAGAGAGAGAGAGAGACAGAAAGGAAAGAATAAAAATAAATTTCTATTTATTTATATAAATAAATAATTTCTTTCCAGTGGATTCCAGAGAATTTCCAATGGAAAACACACTGTCCTGGTGTTCTGACTGTCAGGTTTTATCCAGGTAGGAATGCCTGACTCCTCATTTATATCATCCCATTGGGTGGAGCCCAATGGGATGATATAAATGGCCCATTAACAGTAGATACCTATCTGGAGGTAGGATGGGTGGTGGAAGTTTTAACTGCTGGCTCAGTAACAGAAGACACCTGCCTCGAGCCCCACGTTGGGCGCCACACTGCAGGATCGCCCGCCCTCGGCCTGAATCCGCTCTTGGATTGGCCTCACCGGCTAGCAGGAGGGTGTCCTGCAGACCAGGTGGGTCCTCCCACCAGACTCCCAGACTTAGCTGGAAAGGCAGTNGGCACACCCAGGGAGAAACTATATCCTTCGCCAGGGGGGGTGGGATAAACCAATTCAAAATCCTAACACAAACCCCAACATTCCCTGCTGGAGTTAGAAGAGGTAAGCAGCACAGAATTATTCATAAATTCACCATTCGCTTTCATAGTAGCTAGTGTGAAAAGAAGGAAATTGTCTGGAAAGAAGGTGAGGAGGTGGTATCAATCTTTTGTAAGTATTGGAAAGAACCAAATATTGACATTCTACATAAGGAGGGCACAAGTGATTTTGATAGTGTCAGGTTTCGTTTGTCCCTTCTGAAATAATAAATTAACCCAGAAGATTCTGAAAGTTCTGCCCATCAGGCAACCTAATTGTTAAGAAACTACCTGAAAGGAAGAGGGATAGGGATTGGTCTCTTCTTCCAGGTAACCGGTGATAGGGCAAGAGGAAATCACCCCAAGTAGTATCAGGGGTGGCTTAGATTGGATATTGGGAAAAGATTCTTCACTGAAAGGATGGTCAGACATTGGAACAGGCTGCCCAGGGAAGTGGTTGGTGCTGCATTAGGTGTTGGACTTGATGATCTTACAGGTCTTTTCCTGTATGATTCCATGATTAAGTGCACATGACTGGTAGTTAAAGACACTCTGGACTAAGAAGACCTATGCACTCACCCTATTGACCAGTTGCATGGAAATTATGAAGTGCTGTCTATATTTACAGTAGAAACAACCTGATACATATTAAATGTTTTTTCTCACTAAAAGCAAGTAATCTTTTTAACAAAATAGACTCGGTTTATCTGTCTTGTGCTAGAGAATAAATCAGAGACCTCACCTGTGGGAACAGCTCCTGCAGTTACCTCTCAAAGCATGTTGTTACCCTTAACCCATCTGAGTGAGGTTATACTTCCTGTAATGAGATAAATGTTATTTGCAGAAGATGTAAAACTGTGATTGCTCATTTTTCTTGCATTTCTAGCTGCTACATATTGTTGATTTAGAAAGGGTCATCATGGCAGGAACCCAGCTAACGTCAGGCTTAAACCCTTGCATTAGAAAAAGTTACTGTGTGTGTAGAAAATCTGCCCATTGGGAAGCACATGATAATATTTAAAAATAACAGCAATTAATCGTGCAAAAAAAAAATCATCTATATCATACACTCAATTAGATGTGAAAATTACCCCAAGGACATTTTAAATATAAAAAAGAAACTTTTACATTAATATTAGGGAAAAATTATGACTTTGCTGCTTATTATAGTCTGTGTGCTCATGAGGTTGCACTGACAACATAGGGAGGTTTGAGTTTTCTTTGCAGTCCAGACTACCCATAAAGGTAATACTTGTAAAGCACCATTCTCTTTAACAAGGAGTCCCCGGAGCATCAGCTTGTGCATTGTAACTCATGAGGAACACAGAAGAGCCACCAGCTTACTGACAAATGTAGTCAGAGATCAGAGCTCTGCAAGCTCTGAATTCCAAAAGGGCTTGTAGGTTCTTGCTCCTACTGCCATGTGAATCATTCTATAATGATTTTGCAATTTCACACTGCTGTGTGCTAATATCTATGGAAGACTAGTTTTGTAAAGTTGTCAAAACTTACGTAGAAACACAGAGAAACACTTCCATGTAAGACTGAATTTAGTCTCCTTTTTGGCATTCCTTGCACTTGTTCTCAGAGGCAGCATACCATATTCTGTACTCTTACTGTGTATTAGCATCTTGAATGCTAATGCTAAAGTATGCACCTTCAAAACATTTGTGCTGAATAAAACTGTCTCAATATCTTTCTTTTAGGGGTCCAAAGCTGAACACCAGATCTGAGGTGTAGCCTCACCAGTGCTGGGTACAGGGGGCAATCATTGCCCTGCTCCTGCTGGCCACACTGTTGCTGACACAGGCCAGGATGCCATTGGCCTTCTTGGCCACCTGGGCACACCCTGGCTCATGTTCAGCAGCTGTGGACCAGTACTCCCAGATTCTTTTCTGCTATGCAGCTTTCCAGCCACTCTGCCCCAGCCTGTAGCACTGTCTGGGGTTGTTGTGACCCAAGTGCAGAACTGAGCCTTGTTGAACATCATAGCATTGGCCTTGGCCCACTGTGGAAAACTTTGAACCCCTCAGGGAAACCCCCTGGGCTCTACCTGAGAAAAAACTACCATAATGGTTCCCTGCCCAGGCTGAAAGAAAAGATTTTCCCCCATGGTGCCCTGCAGCACCATGTCAATTACCTCAGTTCTGTTCTTCCCATTGGCCTGTTGGCCTTGCCCACCTTTACTGTCCATAGATGTCCCTAGTTCTCTGGGTTTCTCCTTTCCCTGTTTCCCCACTGGTTGTGGTAGCCTGGGTGGCCTATCCCTGTGTCCCCTACAGGTCATTGCCCTTTGCCCTGCCATTGTACCTCCCCTTGCCCTCAGATTATTGGTTCCTGACCCCATACTTAAACCTTAAACTCCCTTGATCTTCGTCTTTTGTCCCTGATCCCTTTGGCATGGTGGACATAATAAACCTTCTCTGGAGCTGATCATACAGAAGGCCCTTCCTGTCTTTCCTTCACTGAGTTATCTGTGGCATGTGTGTGTGCCTTAACATGATGATTCCTATAGCCTAGTCTGAGCAGCTTCTGAAGGAGGTGCTTTGAGAAGGTAGCAGCATTTCACCATCCTGCCACACTGCTACAGCCCACCCGTCTGTCCTGTCCAGGTCCTTCCGCAGAGCCTCCATGTCCTCCAGAAGATCACTGCTCCCAGCCAAGTCGGTGTCATCTGTGAATTTGCTGAGGGTGCACCCAATACCCTTGTCCAGATCATTGGTAAAGATATTAAACGGGACCCAATACTGAGCCCGCAGCTATGACTGAATTTATAGATCCAATAATTGCATTACTGAATGCTTCCTGTATAGAAACTGTATAATTAGATGGAAGAAATTTTTTAAAAGGTAATTCAAACAATTTTTGCATTTCTTGTTAATAAAACAAGAAGGGTTAGATTCCTTAAAATTATCTTAAATTCAAAACAGAGCCACTTACTCTTATTTACCAATTGGGTGAACAGTGCACATTATACAGAAGAAGAGGAACAGAAGAAAAAGTTTTCAACCTTTAAAAAAATCTAACATTAGGGAAACGCTAAAGATAGAGAAAAGTAACATGGCATAATTGTTAAGTAACTCATAGTAATTTTTAGTCTTCACAATGAGAAATTCCAGCTGATGATTATAAGAAGAGGTAACTGAAGAGTGAGATGACACATTTAATTTAATGTAATCAACACTGCAAAACACACTTGGAAGATTTTCCCCTTCAAAACATGTCTTTCTGAAGTTATGCCATTCAGGACAAAAAATCCCTACAGAGACCGTTGACAAAAACTTAAAAAAATACATTAGCTGTCTAAATAAAGAGAAAGAATTGACAATTAAATACTGAAAATATTAGGTTAAACAAGAAAAATATTATGTTCTCAAGTTTTTTTGTTTATCTTTGTTAAATTCACATATATCTGTGCATTGATAGCCACCAAAAGAAAAAAACTAAAATAATAAACCACATAAATATGTAATTTGGGGAGACAAGCAAGAAAATTCTTACAAGCATGGAATATCAAAAACTCTAGAACATGGAGCAGAAACAAAAAGGGCACTTGTTAAGTTTTTATTTTTAGGAACTAATAAGTTCCTTATAATAAATAACTAATAAATATATTCAGGAACTTGAACACATAATCCTGTTTACTTTTTTTCCTCTTATGAGTATAGGCAGCAAATTTTACAAGACACCAATTACAACGGATGAAAATAAGTCATCTTTTACATAAAGCCATGTGTAAAAGGCCACAAGGGATCAGGAGGATGAGCTGCTCAGTATTATTTCAGAAAGAAAGCTCTTCCACACAGCTAATAGAGAAGACTGTCACTTTTTACAAGGGCATGTAATGACAGGACAGGGGGGAATGGTTTTAATCTGAAAGAGTAGGTTTACATTAGATGCTAGGCAAAAATTCTTTACTTTTAGGGTGAAGAGGCACTGGCACAGGTTGCCCAGATGTGTTGCATATGCCCCATACCTCAAAGTGTACAGGCCAGGTTGGATGGAGCTATGAGCAACCTTGTTTAGTTAAAGGTGTACCTGCCCAGGGGAGGAACATTGAAACTTGATGATCTTTAATGTCCCTTCCAACCTAGACCATTATGTGATTCTATGATTCTTTGACTATGGAAAGGCTGAGTTCACAGTGAAAGTTGAGAAAGTGAAAAGTGAAAGTAGTGAAAATATTAGGGCACAATTATAATAATACAGTTAATCACTGGTTCCATCTATATAATCACCAAATGTATGAAGCTCAACAAGAGCAAGTGCTGGATTCTGTGCCCGGGACAGAACAACCCTGGGTATAGTACACACTGGGGAATGAGGTGCTAGAAAGTAGCAACATGGAAAGGGACCTGGGGTCCTGTTTGATGGCAGGTTGAACATGAGCCAGCAGTGCCCTGGCAGCCAGGATGGACAACCCTGTCCTGCAGTGCATCAGGCACAGCATCACAGCTGGGCAAGGGAGGGGATCGTCCTGCCCTGCTCTGATGTGGGGCAGACTCACCTTGAGCGCTGGGGACAGTTTTGGGCACCACAATACAAGAAGGAAATAAAACTATTAGAGAGTGCCCAGGAGGGCAGCAAAGATGGTGAAGGGCCTTGAGGGGAAGCCTAATGAGGAGTGGATGAGGGCACTTGGTCTATTCAGCCTGAAAGAGAATGAGGGGAGACCTCATTGCGCTCTGCAGCTTCCTTGTGAGGGGAAGAGGAGGGGCAGACACTGATCTCATCTAGTGGCAGGGCCTGAGGGAATGGCCTGAAGCTGTGTCAGGGGAGGTTTGGGTTGAATATTAGAAAAAGTTTCATCCGTCTGAGGGTGGGTGGGCACTGGAACAGGCTCCCCAGTAAAGTGCTCACAGCACCAAGACTGAGTTCAAGAAGTATTTGGGTGATGCTCTCAGGCACATAGTGATCCTTGGGGATGGTGCTGTACAGAGGGAAAAAGGGGTGGGGAGAAACAAAACTGATGCTGCCTTTGCTATTCTTGCCCTTGGCAATAACAGTAAATTCACACATTAATAAACCAGTATAAAACTAATGGATTTTGTCTCTGTGATAGAACTGTTTTAAACCCCTAACTCAGGAGTTCAAATAGGAAAACTGATGAAGTAATACAATATATAGCACAAATTCTAAGAAAAATCAGCTGCACTTGCAAGGTATTTTTCCTTGGCTATCTGCTGAAGGAGGACAAAAAACCAAACCAAACAGAAACACCACTTACTTTCCAGCAGCCTGTGAAATCATATGACCATCAGGTCATCTTCCATTTCTTTCTGACTGTTTCAGAATATCTCTTTCCTCACCACTCCTCTCTGTCACCTGTTTTCCCTAAAGAAAAATTTGAGATTCTTCACTCTGTAGTAAAGAGCTGATGTAACAGCTAGGTTAGGGATACCTCCCAAGATGCACCCAGAGAAAAAAACAAGAGCTATTTCACCTATACAAAGATCCATCTAAGCCTGGTCTAATGGCTTGTTGAAAAGTAATGTCTCTTTCAAAACATTCATGTGCA
Organism: Alaudala cheleensis; assembly: GCA_013398995.1. Lineage (NCBI taxonomy): Eukaryota > Metazoa > Chordata > Aves > Passeriformes > Alaudidae > Alaudala > Alaudala cheleensis. The sequence continues at coordinate 50,003 of VWYE01010527.1, read as the reverse complement.
CAAAGAAAATTCTGACAAAGAAGATATTAATTAATTTTGGAAGGTTTTTTTTTAATACTACCTGAAAAATAAACACAGATTTTTAATTAAAACACAGTTTTCCAGTAGATTTCTTCTGGATTCTGTAAGATTTATTGCAATATTCTGCCTGTGCAGAGATTTTGTATCCTTTGTTCAACAGTATTCCATTGAACAAGAGGTGATTTCATCTGGCTTGCAGAACTCTGAAACTTTAGAGACATTATCCCAAGCCTTATGAACTCAGTTTAAAGTAGTAAGGCACACTTAAACTCTTGTGATAGCATCTGTATTTTTGACCAACATCTGACAAAACACAAGAAAGTATGTATTAAAAATATATCTGGCAAAAATACTTAAGTGCTGTGGAACTATTGCATTTTATACAATTCAGCCTTTTTCTACTCTAATCCAGGTAAATATTTCTTCCCATCATTCTTTTCCAGTAATAATATTGTGATATCTCACAATCCATTGATCATACTTGCAAAATTAGAAAAGCAGTTTTAATCTTTTTAATGAATTATTTTTCTATTCCAATTATACAGTTAATTTCTCCATGCTCAAACATCATCTCCTATATAGATCTAGTTTAGCCAAGTGTTTTCTTTCCTCTCTTATAAAGCTCTACTTTCATTTAAATCATTATTTATTATTCAACAGTCAAAACCACTTTCATGATTGATTCACATGACAAAACGGTGTTTTTTCATGTCATACCTCCTCTTAAATATCCTGACTTCCTAATAACTGTAACAGGGGTGTCATCATACTTTTATACACTGTAAACAACCAATAAATTATTTCATACATCTGGCAAAATAAAATTAAACATTTGGAAACTGACTCTAACTTTATTTTAAGATTACCATAGAAAGTCTATTAAATTGTGGGAAGTACAGGACCTACAACAGAACTTCACCATGTTTTGTGCTTATGTTTCAGAACGGGTAAATAAACCCCAAACCAACAACATTACACAGCTTCAAACTTGATCCGTATTTACATGAGGGGAAAAAAATTCAAAATCTTCGGTCTAATTTTTAATTTCCTCTAAACTCCATAAAATAGNACCTCCTCTTAAATATCCTGACTTCCTAATAACTGTAACAGGGGTGTCATCATACTTTTATACACTGTAAACAACCAATAAATTATTTCATACATCTGGCAAAATAAAATTAAACATTTGGAAACTGACTCTAACTTTATTTTAAGATTACCATAGAAAGTCTATTAAATTGTGGGAAGTACAGGACCTACAACAGAACTTCACCATGTTTTGTGCTTATGTTTCAGAACGGGTAAATAAACCCCAAACCAACAACATTACACAGCTTCAAACTTGATCCGTATTTACATGAGGGGAAAAAAATTCAAAATCTTCGGTCTAATTTTTAATTTCCTCTAAACTCCATAAAATAGGAAAAGAGTATATTTTGTTACTTTAAGAGTATGGTTTTTTACTTTATGTAATTTATTAGCTATTTGTTGATGCTTCAATTTTTTTAATTTCAACTCTGATTTTGCAATGAAGAACAAAAATTTCACCTAGTTAAGAGAACATCAAAATATCCTAATGGTACAGTAGAGAGACTCTGAAGACAGACTCATTAAATGGTGGGTCTGTATTTTTCCCCTTCAGCTAGTGAGCTAGTAGCTAAATGTCTTTGTCAGCTTCTGTTGTGAGGAAGAACAAAACATACAGTAAATCTGCAGAGGGAATATTATGATAGCCAGCTTATGCTATTTTGCCCTTGCTGCTTTTTTCATTGTCATCACTGCTGCATCCAGGTGTCTAAACACTCTGCATGCCTTCTGCATCATACTTTTGTCAAAGGCAAAGATCAAGTGTTTTTCACCGCAGTTTTCTGCTTTGACAGCAACCCCCTGTAACTAGACAATGACTGTTGGCATCCAATCAGCTTTACATTCTCTTAACAGTTACCATGTTTCCCTAGATTGTTAATGAGGATAGCACTGTGATTGTGACAAAGCCTTAGTTAAGTCGTGATATATGCCATCTCATTCTTCCCCTCCATCGTAAAAGATTTAATAAGCCATTATACACATACAAAGTCAGCATCTGACATATGCTTTGCACGGTCCTAGTGATGCAAAGGTAGGACCCAGTGAGGGTTTAGACATGAGGGTTTAGACATGTTAAATTCATTCTGTGGAAATATGCATGAGCTTAGATTGCTGCTGTGCCAATTTTGCAAAATCAGTACTGTGCATATCTGCATCCCACTGCTCTCTATCGGAACGCTCTACATTCTCCTGATAGGTACCACTTCAGAGCTCTTGTGATCTCTCAAGAGAACCTTTCTCTGATTCACACAATTGGCAAAATACCTTTTCTTTCACCACTCACACATGCTTTACACTGAGTATCAACATTTTACTTTTCATATCAGCATCCTGGTTAGGATCCCCAGAAGGTCTGTTAGAGACAGATAAGTAAGGTTTTGGAGAAAGGCTTGTAGAAAGCAACCTCTACAAAGCTGGTCAGACAATCTTACCAAAAACGGCAGATAAAATCCAGGTTCCACCTCTTGCTGAGTTCCTTTGTGTGATTGGTAACATGTGTCGGATGTGGTCATTGTCCTCAGCTGAGTTAAAGAGAAGGTACAGGCAAGACTGAGGGAAAATGGCTTAGAAGGAAGGCCTGTAGCTATTATTAACTGTGAGCAGGAAGATCTGCTTCAGAAGGAGGAATTCTAACAAAAGGGTACTTTTGTGGTTGCATACAAAGTACTCAGAAACTAGATCAAAAAAAAAAAAAAGATTATGGGGAAAATAAGAATCAGAGAAAAGAAGAGGGAGGCATAAGAGAAAGATAAAGACATGAAAGTGAAGAAGTATGGTTTACCACAAAACTGGCATGGAGAAATTTCAGTGGTGGAATTTCTTATAGTATTTTTGTCCATTTGTCTTTACAGTCACAGAAATTAACTCAGTAGCTTACCATTAATTTCTTTAGCTTGCAGCTTTTGTTTTATAGTATCGGCAATTTATGGGTTCGCAGACATATTAAAATTTAGTTCTTCAATAATCCTACCAAACAAAATGCTTCAGTCTCCTATTTTAGTAGCTCCACACATGTACAATAGGGTTTTCCCTTTTTTTATTAGTATTTTTTCCTAGATAAGTTTTTTATCCAGTTACATAAGCTGGCTTCCAAAAACAAAAACCCCTTTATAAACTAGACACTTGATTATTGTTTAAAAAAAAAAAAATTCCATCTTCCTAACTAGTTTTTCACTGGTCGCTCCACAAATCTCTGTGAAGGGTGTCAATTTCATATAGCATGATTTATCCATTATTACATGTTTTACTTGGAGTATAAGTAAAATTATATAATTTATAAAAGCTTAACCTCTGTAGTAATTGAATGGTCATTGACCACTCCTACATTTTAACTTTCCATTTTTCTCCAGTTCTCTGATTAAAACAAAAGTGTCAAAGTTTTCCTAGTAAAAAATCTGGTGTTCACTTGTTTATCAAGGGATGGCATGAAAGTTTACACTATATTTTAAATAAGCTTTTGTGAGTGCTTTTATCAGTGCAGCAAGACAGTATCAACTTATCTATATTATCTAACTGGAGTTAGCAATTGTTTGCAATTACTGTAAATTTGCCTTTGAAAAATTTAATCATTGTTGATCAGTAAAATGCAAGAAAGGCATGCAGGAGAAAATTTAATTCAAAAGTGAAAAATACGAAATTCAGTAGAAGAAAACTTGTCAGCATGATCTCTCCAGTCGTTTGAGATAATTACCATAAATTGTCCTTATTAGAAATATTTATTTCTATTGATACTATTTCTTTCCTGAGTAATCCTTTTCAATGTGTTGCTTTTCAGCCTCTTCGGGTCCAGGCCAGCTGGGAATAATGTGGCAAATAAAAGGAGAGGTCAACTGGATTGCTCGAAACAAAAGAGCTTTAATGGTGGGCAAAATAACAAAGGGATAAGCCGTGTATCGTATAGGGTAGAATCCAAAGGACACAAAATGGCATTATATATTGAATGTTGAGGGCACAGGGTCCAATCAAAACTGGGAATTGGAAGTATAACCTTATATGTAAACCTAACTTAACAAAGCATGAACAAGAACTGGAAACATAACCTTATTTGTAACAGCCTAATCTGCATAACATGATCCCTCTCTTCGTGCCATAACCTGAAGATAAGTTTCCCTGCCTATACTCCCCTTTGCCATGGCCTCAGGTTGATGCCTCCTGGGAAATCAGTTGTGGCCAGGCCATTGTCCATCCCAGATGTTGAATTCCCACATGTAAGTTACTATCTGAACAAATAAAATAATTAAGAAATACTTCTTTGACTTTTCTTTCACTCACTTTTGTTGCTTCTTGTCCTCAGCTGAAGTTGAGAGCATCTCTGTATATCACTTTTTCCAATCCTATGCAGTAATTAAAAAAAAAAAAAAAATGAAATGCAGAAACAGAAGCAGCCTTTTCATTAAGAATGGACTGTTTTCTAGGCATCTTAACCATTCTTGTTTCTTCATCCCTCCTCTCTCCATGCAATGACAGCTACCTGTGATCAGGTAGATTGTAAAGAGGTTATGAATAGACTTTCCCTAACAGAAAACAATAATGGAGAAGAAAAATAGGCTGAAAAATCCTGGGTTATGAATTCTAACTGACACAAGGTATCTGCCAAAATGACCTCAGATCTCAACAGAAATGTGAGAAAAAAGTGTGGATCAGAAAGCTTATGAGTCATTATTCCTCTAATAATAATGAACATAGAAATGTTTTGTTCTGGGTTTTCCCTTCTGTTTATTTCTGTGTTGGCCCTAAGCATCTATCAAGACACCAAGTTATTTCACTATTCCTAAGGGAAAAATGGTTCAGGAGGTGATTGATGGAGTTAATGGAATCTCACTTCTCCTCAGATGCCTGAAAACAAGTTATCTTCAAAATTGATTTGCTGTTTCTTGTAGCCATAGATCACTCACTGAAAATATCACTGAAACAGAGTATTACATAAATTCTTAAACTAGTCAAAATCTGAACTGGTAAATCCACCCAGTGCATGCAGAGGTTGCCATCACAGTTTAAATTCAGTCTAATCTTGTAAGTGAAAAGAAAGGTATTTAAGTCTGTCTAAAATCAACCTAGAAAGGCAAATTATGTCTTATGGTGAGCTGAAATATTGCTGTATACCATTTACTTAGATCTTGGCTAGCTCGGTTATCTCTGTGCCATACACTATCACAGAGCAGAGGTACATCAGTGTGAGCAGCAGCCACAGGAGAAATCAAATCTTGCTTGTTAGGGAGAAAATTCTCAGGATGTCTGTAATGTAAGGAAGGAAGGAGAAGAGACTGGGGTAGGAAACTGCTTGCAGAAGAAGAGCTGTAAATATTTTTGGAATATCCGATGATCCAGGGTTTTATTGAGCTCATAAAAAAGCTGTAGCTCCTTCATTATTTTAAGTCAGTCAAAAAAAATCTGTTAATATTTCCTGTTGAACTACTCTTCTGTGTTCCTAGTGTTTGCTACTTTTGGAAGCTTCTTCTATAGCTATTGCCTGGTGCCTTTCAGCTACTTTAGGATTTCTACCTCTAAACTGCCCTTCATTCTGTTGTTCCTCAAGGAGAAGCTGATCAAAAAGAGAAGAAATAGGATATGGCCATACTGAAGTGATGTCTAATGTGTCTGCCTTGCTGGCCTTGAAAGTTTTAATTTTTCACTTTATAAGATCTATTTAAAAATAAATAAATGTATTAGCACTATTACCTTCATTCTAACTGACAGTAATATCCTGTAATTAAATATTACACTTCATAGATTTTCTGAAGCAATATTATGAAGTTACATCATGTACTTCTTCCCTTATCTTTCTGTATCCTTTCTCTTTGTGAAGATGAGAGATATTAATGAAGCCTTTCAGCTTGTATCTAGTCCATCCAGTTCACCAAAGAGGGGTGGAAATTTGAGTAATCTGTAAATTTGAATAATGAGATAATCTGAGACTGACTCAGATTCATGGAGTTTTTATTCAGTAGGTTTCTATCACTCCCTGCTGAATAGATAATGATATCACACACAACAGTGACTTATCACATACTCTTACATTTGATTCATAGAGTTAGTAAAACAAACCGCAGTTTGTCTGACACATAAGCAAAAAAAAAAAAAAATACATTGCATATGCACAATAAATTGTCTCATTAACTAACTAATGAGGAATGAATTCTGCATACCCCATGACAACTGTTCCTTTCTGCTTTCCTTTTTCCGCACTCATTACTAGCCATTTGCATGAAGACCTCTTTCTGACTTTGAGTCTTCTTCCCAATGAGGGAGCTACTCCCCAAGATTTCTGCCTCTAAAACAAAGTATTTTCTATGGTCATGCTCACACTTTGCTTAGCAACTTTTACAACTGCATTCTATGCCTACTCTTTCTCTAATAAATGTGGTCATTTTGCTTTGCAAAATGTCTTTAATGTTTTGCCACACTGTTCTGCATCAAGCTGTTTCTCAGAAAATATTCAAACAAATGGAAGAACAGAAAACTAAGTTGTATAGGAAAAACTGCTAACCAAGAAGAGGAACTAAGATTTATTGGCTGATTAATCCAAGGGGAGAAAAAAAAATACAGTAGTTTGGGCATGACCAAATTTCTTTGACATGTTTCTGTCTGGGAAGGAGATGGGGAAAAATGAGTCAGAAATCTGATACTGGGGGTTTTTGTTTGTTGATTTTGGGGTTTTTTTAATGATACTTGTGATATTAGTGATATTTATATGAATTCAGTTATTTACCACATGTCACAACAAGGGTGTTGTTCAAACAAAATACCTGAACTAACTTTGATAAACATGTGAATTCTAAGGGATTGACTTCTTCAAAGTATTCATAAAGCAGAATTGCCAAAGCAGCGATAGTTAGTCACTCATTGGGGGAAAAAAAGCTTGAAGAGCCAGTTGGGACATAAATATAGAAGGTACTGAATCCTCAGCGGAAAACTGTGTGTGTGAAATTGTTATGAATGCTCTATCATGGCAGCAGACATTTATCAATGATACTGCTTTTCATTTGGGAGGATGAAACTAGATGCTAGCCTTACCTCTAAATCCAGGCATGGAAAATATATCCTTAATTAGCACAACGCACCAACTGAAAGAAATCCTGCATAAAATTCTGAGAATGTGTTTCATATCCTCCCCTATGAATTTATTGTGGATTTTATTTTATTTTCCTTATTTTTCCCCGGCAGCTCCCCTTTCAGCTACCAGAAGCCACAGCAGCAGCATAGCTTGAAATGAAATCAACAGCCAGAGGACCTCAGGATCAGAACAATAGATATCACTGACATATTAATGCTTCCATATATAAAACAAACAGTGCCTACTCCCATTTACATTTACAGGCTAAAAGTGTTCACATTTTGTTTAATTTTCAAGGAGAGGGTTACTTAAGCAAGTAGAGCAATACAGGGACAGAACCTTTCTCCAGCTTTCTTATTCTTCTTGTGTAAATGTGGTGTCATTCTTAGTAAAAAGATTCTTGAAGTTTAATTCTTTCCATTCATTAGACTGAAGTACTGTCTCCTGTACCCTACAGGGAAGCCAATTCATTAGTAGAAACACAAGTTTGCCCTCTTTAACTGCACCTCCAGGCATCTTGCAAATAATTTATGAGGCTGTGAGAAGTTTGACAATCAAAAAAGAATGGAAATTCACAAGGCAGACTCCTAGGAAATCTTAGTAAATGTATTTCCATTCTATTTGAGTTTAAAAATAATGTCCAAATTCCTCATTCAGGAATGAAGCAGTATGGTTTTTGTAATATGAAAATTTTTGGCTTCACTAAGCCAAATTAATCTTTGTCTTACCACTTGATATCACAGCTAGACAAGTATGATGGTCCACAGAGAACTTGGAAATAATAATTTTTCTTTTTTGTATTCTGCATTAGAAAACCAGAAGCATTTCTTTAGGCTTTGGTGAGCAGAAACTTTAAATCCTTTCTTGAGAGAACCACAATACTCAATTTCCAAAATTCAGAAATACCAAAAAGCCTCAGTGGAATACACAAAACTCCTTAAAAATTAAAATAAGATGTCCAGCATACAAACCAGAAGTCTTTCTCTTTGTGCTCTAACTGTTTAGAAAATCACTTTCTGTAGGGTCTGGGAAAAAGGATTTCATATACATGTGTGAGTCAGTTGTTCAGAAAATACTTTTCCATCAATTCAGATAGAAGATACAATTCTTCAGAAAAAGCTCAATTCCAGCTCAATAGCTGAAGATCTTATTTTTTTTTTCCTGTGGATGTTTCTCTACATAACATCTCCAGAAAGACCATCTGTTTCTCAGGCACAGTTGTAATAGTATTCCCCTGTAGGGCAACAGCAAAATCATCGAAGTATAATTCCAAGTGAGATAATGTCCATGAGGTGACAATGGAAGGAAAGGAAATGATTCTTCTTGTTCAGATTGTTCCTCATTTTCTCACAAATTATTAGGAAATTAAACTTTGGAACAAATCTAAACATAGGTTATCAAGAAGACAATATAATCTCTCATGAATTTAATAAAGCATCTAAAGAAGATAAGAGAACCTTTATCTTCCTATAATTCTTATCAAGTCTTCAAACAATATTAAATTCTTTTATGAGGTGCTGTATATATGTCGTTGCACAAACCAAAACTTAATGTTTAAAATCAGGAAGCTTTTCTGATTGGGCAACAACCACCTTACAGTTGCCAGTTAAAAATCCTTAGCCTCTTATTTACAAAGTACAGCTGCATGTATCATTCAAATCAAAGAACTCAAAGGTGTTATACATGGATATAAGAATGACAGACTTTTCATTCTGGTGAGTCTTAGCTATGTTGGGAGAAAGGAGTCTCCCAAAAATTCTTCAGAGAACAAGGACTATAGTCTGCTACATGCCTGTCACACTTCAACCTTAAACCAAAAAGAAGTTCTGACAACACGACTTAGTGCTTCCCAGTTGACTGTTAGGATTTGCAGAGATAATTGTCACTTACAGTAAAATTTTTCAAAGTTTGTTGAAAGAAATGTAGCTGAATCAACTTTCAGCTACACTGAAAGTTAGCTTTCATTCTTCTTTCCTTCCTGTATCTTCTTTTCTAATGTTTTCTTTGATGTGTTAAAAAAAAGTTAAATCAAAGTGTCCATTATAAAAGTTTTCCTATTTCAAGTCAGGAGGACAGGAATATATTTCACTGGCCATTGAGTACACCCGTAAAGGAAATATCTAATTGTAGTAATCTCTGCAGGTCAACTGGCCAGATTGAATGGATCAGGATATTTCTTACCATACTTAATTTGGACGTTTCTGATTACCTGCACTGTAATATTCAGTGAGACAAATGAATATATTTTTATTTCATGATTATTCATAAATACAAATATGCTTTAATGAATGGTAAAATATGTAAGTGTTTATCTAGAGAAAGAGAATCTTTCTTATAGTTCTCTGATTTGTTCTCTCTCCTTTTTTCTGATTAGTTTTTCATGTTCTGTTATACTTAATATGCATCAGATTTTAAAAGTAATCAAGTATTTAGAAGCTGAGAGGCTTAGATCAGCCCTGGGATTCCTGCAGTTATCAGGGGATTGGAAGCAGCACATATTTTTTCTACTTTATATTACCCACTTTAAAAAAATCATATTTCTTGAGCATAATGGATAGACTGCAATGATTTACAAGGAAATAATTTCACTGAGGGACTTTGGGTTGCTAGTATCATATAACACAAGAACAAAAGTCTGATTGGTTTATGATTTCACTGGGAAACTGAAAGGAAATTAATTCCATTTAACTCACTACTTGTCAACTCCTTTGTTGTTGTTGTTGTTTGTAATATATGTGCCTAACACTGTGTTTTATGTCTGGAGATTTTTCAAGCTGCTAAAACATTTATTAGTTTAATAATAATGTTAGAAATGATTGAAATGCTATAAATGTTTAAAATGGAATATTGAAACTTCTGGGTTTGATGTTCAAACTAAAACCATTTTGACTACAGTTTCTAAAAGAGCCAGGTAACCTGAAGCATGTTAACCAAGATAAAATAACCTAAGGTTTTGTTGATATGTCTGGACTTTCTGAAATCAGAAAGATAGGTTAAAATGCAGTATTAAGAAAGGATTTTAATAGGATTGATGTACTATCCCTGCCCAGCTACTGCCCTTCTTCTGCACATTTGCAGGAAACAGAAATCTGATAACAAGGGGGAAATATCTTTGGGGAGCTTAGGACAAGAAAAGAGTGAAAGCTCTGTGACTCACCCAAGTAATTGCCTACTGTATCTATACATCACATAATCATGGTGGGTCAGGTATTTCTGATTACTTTCTTAACCTAATACCCTCTAGACTTGAGAAGGAATAGGATTTAATGACTTACACAAGTGTTCCTTGCTCCCTGACCAGCATCATTGTTCCCAGGTGAGTAGGTACTCTTTCTCTAGCCTGACCTTCACTAGAAGCTGACCTCCTCTCCAGGTAGCTCAGTTTAGCTACTACTTGCAGTTCCCAGGAAGACAGTTTCCTTAGATCAAAACATTAGTTTATAAGCAGATTTTAGGGCCTTTGTTGTCACAAGAAAGAAGTAGACTTCTGTGGCCCTAGTTGAAACACATCCTTTCGATAAGCTCCAGCTTAACTGGAGCCTTTAAGATATTAACCATAGTACATGCAAATATCTAGTGGCTCATAAGCCTGCAGGTTATGGTAAATCTATGAATGACCACAACACTTGTGTCACAGCATCACTTCTTGTTTTCTCAAAAACTCTCCTTTCCAACAAATGCCACCACCTTCCACTGCTTTCTCATAAGGCTTTTTTTTGGTCTTGTATCTCTGACTTGTCTCTGGCACACCAGCGATTTTCCCGCTGACTGTAAGTGTGTTAATACAGTGGACACTGTGGCAGAAACTATTTTAACCTTTGTGAGAAGACACCACTGTTTTGTAATAAATATGAGTGGGACTTATTGCTGCCACTGATTAAAAATAGCAGTAACGTTTTGGTTACTCTTTTGGCTCCCAAGCAGGTTGGCTTAACCATTTATACTTCTTGATTAAATCTAGAACAATTCGGTTCTCCAATGTTTGATTCCTCTCTGGTGCCTGCACAGGGAAGGGGTTGTTGATGACTGGAAAGGAGGCAGGCTGGACATTACCATGCCCTGACTGCATTGTCTCCTCCTCCACTCAGAGTTATGGTGACAAACACAGGGAAAGCAACAGATGGGGAAAGGGAAAGAACCTCCCACTGGTTGGATTGTAATTGCATTTTCGGTGTCACTGCCTGATTCTGGTGTATGAGAGAAGGGAAAAGACTTAGGTATAAGCTGAAGTACACTTAAAAGAGGCATCTCTTCCTGGTATTTGAACTAGATGAAAAAAAAAGAAAGACCAAAAAGACAATCTTAAATACATTTAATTTAATTCTCTCCAGTTCACCCTTTTCACATTTGTTATTGTTTTTCATATTGAAAGAAATATGCTACAATATGGGAGGAAAAGGGTAAATAAAACAAACTTTCACCACTATCAGATGAACATATTTTAAAAATTCTGGAGATTATGAAACTGTTATTTTATTCCATGTTTCTCACCATGTTATACATTTTTTAATCTTCTACTGAGCTGAAAGTAAAGGATATTTTTATATAATATGGAGATTTCGTGGCGCTATTTCAATAACACTTGGTAGCAATAAAGCAAACAGGTACAATTAACTTCACGTGGAGCAAAGTTACACAAATATTTTATGGCTCACTCTTCCTGTAGTCACTGCAGAAATGATTATCCATCCTTCTGAGACTGGTTTTTAAATGTTTTACATGAAAAAATTTCCTGCATTTTTTTCTTTCCACTTTGTGAGAATGATCATCTTCTCACACCAGTAAAAGCCTGTTTTATCCAACATATGTTTAAATTTTATCCCTCTAAATATTTAAAATACCATTACTGCAAAGCCATCTAGTGGGAGCTCTGCAAGCTTTAGCATCTTAAAATTGTTACTCAAAAATAGTTGTGAAATGAAATAACATTACAGTCCAGATTGTATATTCCTTGAAAGATCTTAATGTTGCTTCAGTTATTCAATAGAAAATTAGATTTAAAAGTATTTTCAATGGTGAGTTTATATTTTTAAGAATTTATTTGTACTATTTCAGTTTGAGCCAGATTGAGATTCTGCCAGCTCTTCACCCAGTGATAGTTATCAATAAACTAGGCAGAGATGGAAGAGAGCACTGCTCTGAACTGGGAAAAACTGCCATCCAGAGTGATTTATCATATGCATAAAAGTCATAAAAAGACTGAATGATCTTTCTAAATGGCATAATACATTATACCAGTATTGAATAACAGAGCAGCTGAGATAAGAACCTTGTGATACAGCAAAAAGTAATGGAAAAGACTTAGATACAAAGTATGCCCACTGCAAAAACCCACAAATCTATATAGTGAAGTAAAAAAAGTAAAATTATAAATTAACTTAAAAGACAGAGGGAATGGTCTCACAAGCAGGAAAAAAAAATCTTATTTATTAAGTGAAAAGCCATTCTTTGGTTAAAGATGTCTGATTGTCAGTTCTGAGTGAAGAAGTTGTGCCCGTGTATTTCAGGGGTAAGAGCGATGGACAGCAAAAATTTTCTGTTGTCTTTGAATTCTGGAATTGTTATATGGCTGGTTTTGTATCTATTTATTTTTCTTCTTAGAAATATTTGTCTTTATTTTAAAATTATTTTTTTTATTATTGATGAAAATCAGTAAAAGTACTTCTGCAGTAATATCTTTTTGCCTTAAAACACAACATAGAGAGAAACATTCATAGATTATAAAGCTGAAATGAGGACGGGCAATATTGGAAGGAATGTTTATTTCTGCACTGACTATATCCCTGTTCCCTCTTCTTTTTCTCACCATTATGACTGCCCCTAAGCAGATGATCATGAATAGAGTTGCAGGCTGGGTTATTAGGGACTTTAAAAGGGGCATTCATCAGGCTCAACATACCAGATGTTGCAATGAAGATTTCCAGTCAAAATCCTATTAGTTTCTAGACAAAGGTGGATAGAAGGAGGAGAATGCTGTGAAAGTGATTCAATGATTAGCTGAATGATTAAGTTATTGCTGTGCAGTCCAGTCTATGAAAGAAAAATGCATTATGTGTTCCTATATTTAACAATTCCAACGAAACTGAGTTACAAATGACAATAATTACCTATCATTCAAATGACAACATTCTGATTTACAGTTGAAATAATTCCCCAAAACATTGCTTGAAAGACATAGAAAAGCAGTTTCAAAGAAATTCTAGGCAGGATTTCTTTCTCAGATTTCGGGACCTTCCTTTCCAGAGACATTTCTAAGCATCCTACTTTTACCCCCTGTTGGGGAGGATGAAACAGGACAGCCTTATAATTATACCTGGCAAAAAGACCATGATAATATAAAACCTATAAGCAGAGTAGAAATTAGGGCCAGTTCAACATTTAAGATGCCAGGCAGATAATTACTGAGTAACTAGAAAGTCAATGACTAGCTGGCCACAGGAAAATCCCCATGACTAAACAATACCCTAAGAAAGTAAAGTGGAAATTCCAAGGGTCAGAGACCCTGGCAATGTGACAAGGAAGAAAAAAGAGTTTTTGGAAGTAGATTTTAAGGTTTAAAATGTAACATGGTATGGTAATGCAGCAACTCTTATAGGCTATATGTAAATTGTATGGGATTTATGTCTTGTCCTGATTGGTTATTGCAAATTGTAATATTCAACACAGAGAAAGATATAATGTATTGTAACAAAGACACACACACACATACCCATAGCACACACAGACACACACACACACACACAAGCTCCTGCTTACTCTTTCTCCTCTCTCCTTTTCTGGGGCTTACTCTAAGCTGTGGCTGGCAGCTTGAGTGAGTCCCCCTTTGTTATCCACGACCCTTGCAATAAACTTTGTGTTCAAAGAGCTAGCTGGATCTCTCATTACCATCCCGGAATTCTGGAACCCCACGAGTACCCTACAATCCCCCACAAGTAATCAAATTCCATCAGTCCATTGTCTTACCTGGGAAAACTAATTCCAGTAGCAGCATCATGTTAAAGTAGTGCTGCCACTCAAAGTTAATAGAACCCTTTTGAGATTTTGCAAAAAAACTGTAATTTGACTTTTGAGATGGCAGCAGAAACTTTAATCTGGGCTTAAATATGCAGATATAATATGTCTGGGACAACTTTATACTTTTTTTGTCTCCCTGGTATCCTGTCTCTGAAGTTTCCTATTTTCTAAGTGATTTACATTCTACAATATTGGAAATTTCTTTCCTTAGAATCTTTGCTTTGCAGAACTAATGCTTTTTAAAATCAAACACAGACCCTCTTTGCAAATATTTACAATTTGAATCCAAGTCTAGCCAAGAAGATCTAGATAGACTTAGGCCAATTGATATTTGTATTCATCTGTGTTTCTTTTTCATTAAAATTCCATTAAATAATAATATCAAAATATTTCTTTATAACGTTTGTTATAAAGTGCAAGTGTGTTCAAACTAAATGTAACCAAATGGGGCTGAAGGACAGTCACTCTCATGAAAGCCACAGACCTGTCCCCACAAATTCTTCTGGAATTAACTCTTCAGATTTTTCAGTGCTTTATGCTGTAACAGCAAAATAAATGCCCAGAAATGGGCAGTGCAGGATAAGAACTGAGTAAAGTTGATATGGAAAAATGCTTGCCTAAAGATAAATAGCAGAAGGAAAGCTATTTTTTTTCACTGGCTTGGCAAAACCTTAGGGAAGTCAACTGGTTGCACAGAATGAAAAAAAAAGGAGAGAGGGCAAAGCAGAGCTGATAAACTGCTGCTTTCAACTGAAGATAAATGATCATGATGGCCTGGCTTCCACATTTATGAGAGGAGAGTCTTTTTTATCTTAACAAGGAGTGCAGACTTTACATTTCTGTTTTCAGCTTTATTTTTATGGAATCTGATTTTCCCCTTGAACAATTTAGATTTAGATAAAAATATTCTTTTCCAGAAGTCTATTCTTTTTTTTTTTACAGTGATCCACAGCACATCATATTGAGTAATATTTAATTAGACCATTTGTATTTAGCATACTATTCCAAATTCCACCGAGTAAAAGATTTGAATTCATTTTTAACTTGTTGCCACCTATAATCTTGATTTGCCAGACCACTTTTAGAAAAGATGGTTGAAAGAAGTATCAAAATTATACAATGGACCCAAAATATAGAATGGACCCACAGTATACAAAGTTTCCCAGCAAGGAATAAATAACAAGAAATAAGTTCTGAATTAATGAGAAGAGTTAAATATTAGATCACATCTCCCGGCTGACATTGCATAACAGCAACTTCCATTCCTGTAGTAGCTTCCACTTCAACACATTATCAAGAGAGTTTCTGTTACCCCAGGCTCCATTTCACACTCATTAACACCTCCCTCCAGCCATCATTAGGATTCATTACAGAAGAGTTTAAACCTATTCAAGAAGTTTTCTGTGTTGAAATGATCCATGCTGACTTTGTGGCTTCATTCCAGAAAAGACTCACAATCTGTCTGAACAGTCCCAATGTAAACCAATATTACACAAAAGAGAAAGGATTTGTCTGAAATTGCTCTTCATTGTCTTCTTTGATCATGGGCAGACTCCTTTCCCTTTTTCAAACAAGATCTATTTTACCATTTGCCCTAAAACGCCTTCTCAGCTGCTGCCAAATGCACACTGTACTTTGGTTTTGTTTTCTTGGGTTTTGCTCAGGTGAGTCCAGCTCCTGAGTTATATAAGCACTATGAGATGGGTACTTGAGTTCTGTCCCCTCACTGTGATTGATGATTTTCTGGCCACAGATCCTGTCCCGCAGACACATTTTGTCCGAATTACAAGCTTTCCCTTGTGTATCCTTTTCTTTTCTTATTTTTTCTTAATTTTTCTCATGTGCCCTGAACTCACACATGTTGCAGTCCTTTTTCTCTAATCTGATTTACCAAAAGGTCTATGAGCCTGAAATAGATTAGACTGTAATGCAAGTTTGTCTCAACAGACCAAGACCAAGTTCATGGATGGTTGGGTTCCTAGTTTGAAAAAATGCATAAAAGATGATTGCTCTTGTTTAGTTTCCAAGAGAAATCCAGTGATCTATATTACCTTCACATACTGACCATTTCTGTAATTCTCAAACCAGTTAAACGTACAAGGTTATATATTTACTGAGTTAACAGAAGGGTAATATGGAATTTTAAATTTTGTAAGTAGATTAAGAGGGCCATTTTCATTGTTATTACTCCTAGGTAACTGAATATACTGGGTTTTAGGGAAATAATGGTTCATAGTAACATGACACTTCATTGTAGTAATGTCATCAAGGTCTCCTCAGGGCAGAGCAGCCCTTGCATCTTAAAATTCTCTGTTGTCAAAACACTTAGACAATCCTATGTATGAATTGTGATTATTTTGCCACACCTCTCTGCCTTTCAGAGAAAAGTGTTTGAATATCTGTGGCCATCAAAAGAGAGAAGAAAATAATGAGAGAAATTAAGTCAGTAAGTACCTGAATGCCCACACCACTGGACCAATAGCTGAATCCTGAGCAGCAATAGAAACAATTAGCTTTACAAAGCCCAGGGTTGCATTGTTGCCACTGTTGTACTATGGCTACAGCTCAAGGAATTAACGTTCTGCAGTAAGAATTCAAGTGGGTTATAATAGATAACTACAATATTTGCAAGCATCATGGTTACAAAAAGTTATAATACTTTCTACCCTTCATACTCTTCACGTGCACTGCTTTAAGTAATAGATACTGGCAGAAGAAAATAGTGAAGGGAAACATTGCACATGAGGAACACACATAACTGCATAGAAAATTTTTGCTAAGATGGAAGCAGGAGAGAGAATTCTTTTTAAGTTTTTTTCTTCCTCCTTAAAAAACCACAAAAGAATAGATAACAAAAGTTATTTTTTTTCTCCAAGAAGAAAAAAAAATAAACTTTTGCTTAGAAAGATTATGTTTGTGTGTATAAGCAAGGCCGTTTGCAAATTAGACTTTTTTCTTCAGGATGGATTTTGGACTTTCATGTTTCTCTCTTTAGCTGGTATGGAGTAAGTGTATCCACTACCCCTTGCAGCATCTCTAAGCTCAAAAAGCTTCATGTTCTTATCTAGGACAGGATAGTTAATCTTCTCACTTTTAGGTCTTCTGTAATTGAATGCAGATCTCACCCAATTCACTTCTATCTAGTTGGACTAGATAGTGAATTGTTCTCTAGTCTGTTCTTCTTCCATAAAAAGGGCTTGAAATAAGGTTGTGATTTATCTACAGTAGATACCTATAAGCATCTTCCAAGTACTTGCTTTCACATAAAACATGTCTCTCTATCAATCATGGTGACATTACCATTATGAAGTAACCCCCTTCAGTTAGCACACGGAAGGGGCTACCTGCATGACCTGACATTCGCTGATGTAGTTCCCTCAGGGTAAGGATGCCTGTCAAGATAGTAAGCAATACATATATTGTTCTCAAAAGCAGAATGAATAAGGAAGTACTTGACTTACCCACAGGCTTCTGTACATTACCTCTTTAGGAAATCTTTCTTTGTCGGTGGCATAGTGTCCCTAAGCAACTTGTCACAGGAAAAAAAAAAAAAGGGGGAAACAGATAGGTATGATCCATCTAGCACAGAATGTTTTTAATGAAAGTATTGTGCCTCTAAATGGGTGCTATCCATTATCTACTCTTTAAAAAGGATGAAGTATCATGTTGCTCTCACCCAATATGTGCCAAACAAAGGCACAAAAAAAATGGCATTGAAATATATGAGCTCTTTGACAATAATATTAGTTACATCTTATAACCTGACCTTTCTGCTGGCAGGGACATTCACCAGGGTGTTCTAAGAGGGTGAGCATTTTCACTAGTATGAAAATTCATTATAACAGTCATGCAATAAAGAAACATCATTCTTTCTTGACCGACAATCTTTCTTCTCCACACATTATCGTCAGTGTTCATGTCTGCTCCCAATGTTAAAAAATATCCCATAAAGTTTGTACAGTACTGAAGGAATTGCTGGGATAAACACAAACTGGTAAGTAACCCACCATGGCTTCTGCTGGTCTTATGACCCTGGGTCAGTACTTACGGACAGTGCTTATAAGTATCCCTAATCAAGATGAAATTAAAAACTCTATCACTCATGGTCATAGTTTAAGAGACAATAGATTTTAAAAATGTGTTTTGGGAAAACCCCTGCCATGGAAAGGGACCTGGGGATCCTGGTCATGGACAGTTGAACATAAGGCAGTAAAGTGCCTCGACAGCCAGTCAAAGCAGGGGTTATCATTCATCATGAGGGGAAGAGGAGAGGCAGAATGTGGTGATCAGTGACAGGACACAAAGGAATGGCCTGAAGTTGTGTCAGAGGAGGTTTAGGTTGGACATTAGAAAAAAACTCTTCATCTGAGGATGGCTGGATGCTGGAATTGGCTCCCCGGAGAAGTGATCAGAGCACCAAGTCTGACAAAGTTCTGAAAGTGTTTGGACAACACCCTCAGGCACATGGTGGGATTCTTGGGGATGGTGCTGTGCAGGGTCAGGAGTTGGACTCCTTGTGGATCCCTTCCAACTTGGCTTATTCTGTGATTTTGGGATTCTGTGAATACAAACTAATGTGATAAAAGTTCAAAAAAATTTGAATAGGGAAGTGATTGCTCTCCAGGATACATCACCTCAAGTACTGTGTCCAGTTCTGGGCCCCTCAACTCAGGAAAGACACTGAGGTGATGGAATGAGTCCAGAGAAGGACAACAGAGCTGGCAAAGGGTTGAGAAAATCATATGAGGAGTGGCTGTGGGAGCTGGGGTTGTTTAACCTAGAATAAAGGAGGCTGATGGGGAACCCTATCACTCTCTATGATTTCCTAGAAGAAGAATGTAGCCAGATAGGGATTGGCCTTTTGCTCAGGCAACCAGCCTAAGAGGACAAGAGGAAATGGCCTCAAGCTGTGCCAGGGGAGGTTCAGGTTGGATACCAGGAAGAATTTCTCCACTGAAAGGGTTGTCAGACTTTGGAATCAACTTCCCAGGGAGGCAGTGCAGTCACCATCTCTGGAAGAGTTCAAGGAACAACTGGAACTAGCAAGTAGTGCTGTGGTTTTGTTGACATGCTGGTGATCAAAGGTTGGACTTGATATCCTTGAAAATCTTTTCCAACTTTATTTATTCCATGATTTTAAACTTCTTTCTCTTGCTGACATAACTGCAATTTGTTATTTGCTGGTATTACTTCTAGAGAACATTTCCTAAATTAACTTAATGGAATTGTTTCTTCAAAAAATCCAGCCAATCTAGCCAAGCCAAGGTGATCCATAAAAGAGGAAAAAGAGTAGTATGGCATTGTCCACCTCAGCTTGCTTCTTTAATAGGATGTTAATATGTCTTCTGCAAACTCTCACACCAGGTGCTAGAGGTCCACATTGCATTTGCATATGTGTATATGTGAATTTGTAAACAGAACAGGAAAACTGAAGCGTGGGGGACATATTCTGGTATATGAAATACAGCAAAAAAGGTACCCTCAGAGGTTAGGGGTAGAGATTGAAGACAATGTTCCAGACTGTGTTTCTGTCATCAGAATCACTACAATCAGGACAAAGTTTTTCCACAATGTACAAAAAAAGTGAATGGCCCAGGGATTAGATTACTTTTACTTGATTCTCCAAATGGATCTTAAAATGTCCTTGACTTTATGACTCTAGTTTAGTTGATAAGGAACTCTAATCCATTAATCACATTTTTCTATTTAGCTTTGTTTTGGCCTATTAGCCATGTAATGCAGTGGTTGCTCTTTAAGGAATAAAGTAGAAGAGGGATTAGATAAGCTTTTGTCCCAAGAATCAAAAATCCTCTCCTGGTTTCATTAGGTATGGCTAAAGAGAATATGGTCCCACTCAGTGCTGTTATTTCAAAGAGATGATTTTTGGAGTATAAAGAAAATCACTAATGAATTTGTTGGAAAGTAAATATGAATGTGAATAGACGTGGGAGTTTTAACATTTTTATTACAAAGAAAAAAGAAAACTGTAAGTAAAAGCTCAGTCTGAGGCAGGAATGAAATTACAGCAACAATAACTATTTTTGACAGACAAGAAAAGATGTGGGTAGTACCAAATGAAAAACAGAAGTTCCTAAGTGTATGAAATTTCTGGGGGAGGAAAAGATAACTTTGTGAAAAAAAATAAATGGCAGCATTAGAACTCTGCAATGGAGTTTATGTGTATTAAATTTTTTTCTAAAAATAGCTCTTAAAAACAGATATTAAAATTATTTATACTAATAGAGAAAGAAGCTTTAGAGGATATGTTTTTATTTATGTCACATTGCTGTTACCTTTTCTAAACCATACAAATAAGACATTAGGCACTGTAAAGGGCATGCTGTTTCCTGCAGCAGACTTGCACAACTTCAACCTGTGTTAGAGTATGCTAATTTATTTGAATACTGAACTCATGGGAGTCAATTTTTAGTACAATAAAGATGTCAATGAAATTATGGAATAGTTGAAGGATACAGAAACTGCAGACAATGTATGCAAAGAAAAAAGAGAGGGCAAAGGATTAGAAGATAAGGGTATAGACAAGTATATATTTTCAGTTCTGTTCCTGACCTTAGCAACACCTGCAAAGGCTGATGCTTTGTATCAAACAAGCCAACCCAGCCACATCATGGCAATATTAAGGGTTGAGTTGCTTTTCTTCAATATTGTACCAATATTCAGAAGGAATACAAATAAAAGGAAAACTATATTATCCTGACATTAGTTCTAAGTAGCATATTGCTACCAATTCAAAGTACTGTTTCTCTGTCAGCTGACAATCAATTACTACAAAGAAAATAAGACTTGTCAAAAAAAGACTAATTTTCTTTTTAAAAGACATTAAGACACCTTTAGTTGTGCAGTGGGTAATTTCAATATCAGTCATGCCATTCTGTGACAGTATGTTTTCTAGGTAGCAAGTCTTTGTATTAACTTGAATACTATTAGCTGTAATTACCAGCTGGATGTGCAGGTGAGCGTAACATTATGTAAATAGAATACAAATATAAAATTTAAAGAATTCACTACATTAACAGCTTGATTAATGAAAATCTACCAGGAGATTTTCTACCATAAAAGAGATCTACCAGAACATAAAAGTCACCAGTGACCTCAAGTCAGGCAATGTTCTGTAGTTCTCCCAGAGGTTCATTGCTAACGCTATTTGCATGGGTGGATAAACAATTAATTTAACACATTTAAAACAACACATTAAAATAAACTTCCAGTAAACTACAAAGAAGGTTGATAAAAGTGTGCAATGTTAGACTAAAAGAATTCATAATGTCTCTGTAGAACAGAAGACGGTCTCTTAAGGTAGGTAGGCACCAAAGAGAGGTCGTCAGAATGCAGATATTTCCCCTGCATAATAAAAATCCATCCAGAGAGCATATTTCTTTTCATATGAGCTCTAGTGCAACCCTACAGGAGATCTAGGGCTGGTCATAATTTCAAGTGGCAACACTAGGAAAAAAGTGTTCTTCAAATTTTCTTCTTCCATGAAAGATCTAAGTGAACCAGTTAAGCTTGAGTGCATCTCCAGTGTAGTGCAAGCTTCTCAATTTTGAGGAAATTTATTACTGTTTCTAACAGTTGGTTGTGACAATTCTATGGGAAATATCACTATATGCTATTACAAATTGTAACACCATCAAGATCAGTTATTATTTTGATTTTTTTTTCCCCTCTGCATTTGTCTAATTACTTAATTCAAATTTGACTGGCATCAGTGTATATATACACATCATGTATACTGCTAGATCCACATGTTAAAACATGTGTATCTCTAAACATTAGTCAAAAATACAGGATCCACTGAGAAGTACTGAGTCTTTTGAGAAAGACTGAAAAATGACCAAATAAAGTGACTTGAGTGCAAACACTGTACAACTTCCTGAAACGTAAATTAAAAATAACATCACTCTTTTAGGCTATTTTAAATCCTTATAGTTTTGTCTTTTACCTATCTAACCATCCAATGACAGAAAACACTGACACATTATGTGACATTTTTAAACTAGAGGTAAGTCTCCTAGCCACCATAAAATATGAGCTTAAAACCACCATACCTGTAGCCTAGAGTCTGAGCAATTGATCTAAAAACTATTATCTTCCAGCAGCAGTGGAATTACAGCTGCTCTGAGGTAAGGATAGCATCTAATTCTCCAGTATTAATCCACACATCCTTTATACTTCACAGATTACGCAGGGCTGTCAGGACTGGAGCAAGTCAGATTTATTCCATACTAAGTTGTAAACAGAGCCTTTGAACTTTCATATATCTCTTTGAATGCCCACCTGTGCACTGGTTTTGCCTGCAAATAAGTCCCTTTATATAGGAAATAAACGTTCCAGGTGGTATATCCATGACTTAAATCAACAGTCCTACAATGTAAGTTGGAAAAGTTGCATTAACTTTTGTCAGATTGTTCAGAAATTCATCATCCTAAACTGAAAATACTAAGTGTTGAACAGAGCATGCTTCACATCTCGAAGACTAGCACAGGATCAGAAATTCCAGCCAGCCAGCAGTTCCCAAAAAAGTGATTGCACTTTTACAGTGTATTTTCCCTTCCTGTCTGTATTTCAGAATCTGATGGATGTCTTTTGGACCAGGTGGAACACTACCTGATTATAAATTGAGCAGTGTGATAATAATAATGCTTACTGATATATGCAGATATAAATATATATGAAAATAAATGATACACAAATTTGCCATCAAAAAAAAAAAAAAAAAAAAAAAAAAAAACATTAGCTTTCTTTAAAAAAATGCTGTGAGTTCTGGTCTTTATGATGAGAGATAATTAATAACTTTTCCAACCTACCTTTAAATACTTCGTTACCAATTAGAGCCATAGCATGAAAAGAAGTAACACAGAAGACACCAAACACAAAAATATGTAATCCATGCTGTTAGCACTATTATTTACCAGTCAGCTTCTAGATTCCTTTCATGTCACAATTCCATACATTCCACTTTAGTTACTATGATAACAAGAGATATATGAATACAGGACTGTTCTTTTTTCTCTCACACAGAACATTCTTCCCATAATTATTAAAACTAAAACAACTTGGTAGAGTGACACTGATTCAAGTAAAAATCCCTAGAACATAGTTTGTAGAATATTTCCAGAAACAAGAATAAATTTCCTAAGAAGCTCAAATTCATGCTGATGAAGAGAGACAGCATTTGAGATTTTATTTCCCTGTGCAATCACTCATGCTAATCACAGAATTATAAAGAGTGCACCTGTCCAAGCCATGTGCTGCCAGCTTTTCTCGGGGAACACCATGGGACATGGTGTCAAAGGCTTTCCTAAAGTAAAATCCAAGTAGACTCATGTACTAGGTGGGTCACCTGTTCATGAACAGAGATAGGTTGTACAGTGTCTTGGATGCAATGCAAGATGTAACCAAAAGTATGTATTCTATTGCCATCTGTTGAAACTAGTTCGGGAGGTGTTTTCTTTATCACTTCTATAACCCATTCCTCATAACTCCAGGGTGGGGAGGGGGCAGGTGTCTTCTGTTAATGGGGCAGCTGTTCTTGCAGGTGGGGCAATGTTTTTATCTCTTCCACAACCCATTCTCCCTCCTGGGGAATATCTGCTGTTAATGGGCAATTAAGGCTTGCTGCATGACTGATAAAATTACATCATCCCATTGTGAGATGCCCCACCCAGGGGGAGGAGCCAAGCATTCCAACCTGGATAAAACTTGAGATTCAGAGCAACTGGTCAGCCAGTTTCCTCTGGATTCCCAGAGGAAGACCAGACCTACCTCATTACCACTGGATTGTCAGAAGCCTACACCTTTCTATAGGATCATCTCTGCTCCCGTAGAACTACATCTGTCACTCCAGGAAGGCTTAATTGGACTGCTACCAACACCCTGACTAATGGGGTGTTAGGTTGTACTCTGACTCTGTCAGTGTTTTCTTTTTTGTTTACTTTTTTTTTTACTACTACATTTTTATTTTTAATATTGCTAGTAAAGAACTGTTATTTCTATTCCCATATATTTGCATGAAAGCCCCATAATTTTAAATTTATAATAATTTGGAGGAAGGGAGTTTACATTCTCCATTCCAAGGAAAGCTCCAGGCAGACCTTCCTAAACCAGGGGATTTGGCCCAGACAGTGGGTTTAGGAAAGCCAGGTCCTGCCTGTATGTCTTGGTTTGGAACAACAGATGTCTAACATACAGGGCCTAATCCTGTATGTGCTTTGTGAATGCACTCAAGGTGATCTTCTCCACAACCTTCTCTTGGGACTGTGGTCAGGCTGACAGGCCTGCAGTTCCCCAGACCCTCTTTCCATCCCTTCTTGTGGATGGGTATCACATTAGCAACCTCAAGTCATCTGGGATCTCCCTGATTAGCCAGGACTGATAATAAATGATGAGGAGCTGTCAGTAAGCTCTACTGAAAGCCCCCAGAGTACCCTCAGGGGAATCCCATCTGGCCCCATGTGGCACATGTACATCCTCTTCAGAAACCAGAGGGAGTATGAAAAAAAATTAAAAATCTCAAAGAAGGGAGAGGCATTGATGGTCAAAGTTATTTCAATGAACCTGAGAAAAATATATTACCAAATATATTTCTCAGTATAGTTTTATTCTTGCCTCACTCTATTGAAGCAAGAGGTGTGTTCTTGAGGTCATATAAATGTGCTAGAAATTATAATGTCCTAAAGTAAAAGAACAGGGGCCCTCATTTGTTAATCAATTTTTTGGAAAATATGTTGCATAATAGAATTTCCATTAGTTTGGCCTTCAGCAGCCATCCCAACACTCATTATCCTAATCAAGATCTGCTGTTCTTAAATTCCTGTCTCCATGTATCATTTGCTTCCAAAAAAACCTAAGAGAAAGAAGGAAATATTGTGAGCTGCAAAATGTGGTAACGTGTAACAAGTTTTGTCTGATATAACTGCAGAGCTGTTGGTTTGAACTTCTTATAATTTCAAAGAAATATAATGAACATCCAAGCTCCATGATGCTTATAGCATGGTAAAAACTCTGAGATCCTACAGTCAGAATCAAGGTTCACATATGAGCAAAATCTTCCAAGGTTAAAAGTCATAGTAAGAAAAAGGCAGAAAAGCTCAATTTATTGGAAGAGAACAGAATGAAAAAGGCTTCAAGATAGACAATATCAACTATATGAGAATTTGAAAAAACTCCATTTTCTTTAAAGAAAGAAATCTGAATTTCCCTGTAAGGTAATATTATTACAATTTACAATACCAAAAAAAAAAAAAAAAGGAAGCCATAAAAACCAGCTGATGTTTAAAAAGAACAGTGAAAAACACCAGGTATACCCTGTCATATTCATTTTGGGCAGCTGAAAAAGCATGACCTTAAAACCCTTTGAAGGCAGAAGTGGAAAAGAGGGAAATGACAATTTGTTGCAAATTTGTCTGAAAGTGAATAAAATGAAACTTTGAGAGTGAGAGTATAGCAATATTTTTCCATTAAAGGGAAACACTTCAGGACTCTTTCATTTTCAGATAATTTGCCAAGACCAGTATGCAACAGTAACACTATTAGTGCTTGAGACTGATCTCAGTGAGTCTCACAGAGGGACTCTCACAGTCTCTGTCGCCTTACATTGACAGAAGAGATAAACACAGCTTCCTCAAATGCTTCATCTGTGTTTCATCTTCACTGTTCTGTTGGGAAAACATTTTGACCTTTCCTTTGCACAATTCATTCCAGAGTTTACACCTGTTACAGTCTGTACTTTTGCAGCATTGCCAGGAGTTTTATTCTGCCATCACACATAAAATGTTTGCCTCTCACATTTTCTCAAATGAGAAATTTTTGTAAAATCTCTCTGTTGCATTTAAACAACCCTGTGATTGCTTTTTCTTATATTGGCTGAATGATAACAGCCATAGCATTAGAAACAGCAAAGGCAAGATCCAGATAGCCAGAAGGGATTCCTGAATCTACATTGGTGATGTTTTTCTCCCAGTCAGAATTTCAGGCTCACCAAAGGCCATGCCCAAACAATTACGCTATCCAAGATTCCTGTAGCTGTATAACTTAATTTGGAGAAGTTCAGTAGATAAACCTAAGGGTCACTTATTGACTTCCACTGATACCAAGGATTGAACTCAATACTAACAGCTGTTTCTGAATATCCTCAGAGAAGAGGAGGGGGGAGGATTGATTGTCTGTTTTTTAAGGCAAATGTTTATATCAAGTCGTGACACCACTCAACCAGCTCTACCCATGTCAGGTAGATACTTTCAGAGTCTGATGAACTAAATAGATGTTCTCTATAAAATGCAGCAACTGCCACAATTTTCTATTCAATCCAGCAAAAAATAAGTGATGGCAAGACAGGAGCCAGTCAAATTTCAGAGCAGGTAATACCAAGTCAGTGGTGTTAGTATTATCTAAATTTAATGTGAGTCTGATACAAAATAATATATGGTTTTGCAAGTTTCAGTATCAACATAACAATGAATTTTTTCCCAGTATAACCTTTTTTCCTTCACAATTCTAAGATAGAATGAAACAGTAAAAAAAACCAAACCAACCCCAAAACCTTAGCCCGATATGCTAGATCTTTGTATATTTATGTATACACTATTATTCATGATTGAGATTACTCACACCTTGATTCAAAAGACAGTAGCATATTTGCAGAATTAACATACAGCACATAATCTGGCACATCTAGCCCTTACAAGTTAGATCCCTGCAGTTGTCCTAGGTTGCAATGTAAGATGTGCCCAAAGTATGTATTCTATTACCATCTTCATGGGTTGTTGGAACCAGGTGGGGCAGTGTTTTCCCTGCCCCCTCCCTCTGGACAATCTGCTGTTAATGGCCCATCAGTGCCCTGGCCAATGAATCACAGGTAACTCCCCTCGGGAGCTGTCTCTGCTTAATGGGCAATCAAGGACCCATTGTCTGACTCATAGAATGACATCAGCCCATTGTGAGATGCTCCGCCCAGGGGGGAGGAGCCAAGCATTCCCACCTGGATATAACCTGCAGTTTGGGACAGCACAGGCACTGACTGGATTTCCAGAGGACAGGAGCTGCCAGATCTTTCTGCAGGATCCCTGCTTCAACAAGACTGCTTTATACAGACTGCTGCCACTACCTTAACAAACAGGGTATCAGGTTGTATTCTGACTCTGCCAAGGGTCTTTTTGTTTGTTCCTTTTACTATTATATTTATTTTTATAGTTTTCCTATTAAATTGTATTTCTGACTTAGTCTCTCACCGGTTTTGCTTTCAAACCAGTACAGCAGTACAGCCAAGAAAGGTGGTATACAGCCAGCTCAGACATATAAAACAGTATATGTGCATTAAACTAATGCTATATCCAACCTGATGAGTACTGCTTCCAGCAGCTCAGTATTTGGCACAGTAATATCATTACAGAACACTTTACAAAGGAGATCATTACTACTACATACTCTGTTACACAGTGTAGAAAAGCTCAAAAAGCCTCTTGTTCTGTAATAATGTAAACATTTCTGTAACAATATAGATGTGCTCAAAACCTTTACATGAAGCAAGAGCTACAGTGGTATAAAGCACTGAACGCATTTGCCCTAACATTGAAAACTATACACAAGGCAAAGTAGAATACCTAGGAGCCATACATTTAAGAGATCTCTGCACATGCCCAGACCTTACTCTCACAGAGGGAAAGACTGTGTATTTCAAAGTGCTTGCTAACTTTAAAGCAAAGCAACGGCCAAATGTAGGTGATGCTGAACTCTTCCAAAAGGATAAATAGGAAATTGAAAACATTAATTTCTATATTTAATTTCTGCAGGAGAAAATAAAGTGAGAGTTGTGCTATTTGGTTTGCATAGGTACAAGTAAGGGCTTTGCAGTTATGGACGTGTAGTGTCACAATTTGATTGATAGATCTCTTGAATTAGTAATGATTTGATTCACTTCAATCTAATACATAAACTTTATACTTACAATCTGTAGACATATCAGAAAACCCCTGAAGTCTGTTGCAACAATCTGAGGACATGTTACCACATTATACACAAAATTTTTATTGCAAAGCTTGCAAAAAAGACTTAGTAGCCTTTAAAATAAATTAATTGCTAGAACTGCAATGCTAAGAGGAAATTAATATTCAGAAATACAGTACACTAGTTGAATTACTTTGTCTGGATATGTTTTAAGGTATTATATCTGACCAAGTTAAATAACGAAATAGTTGCTTACACTAAACTAGAGACCTACACTGACATAGTTCTTAATATGAGTATTTGTATTTCTTTGGCTCATACATATCTACAACAGAAAGCTTGTCTCTAGTCTAGACACCTTCCATGTCTTATTTAGCTATATATCAATCTTAACCACTCTCTTGAAGAAATAATGTAGCCAACTCTAGCGTCAGTTTCGGTTGAATATGAGGATGTTTAAAACAACAAGGTTTTTGCCAGACTGGGTTAGAAATTTGTCTGCTGCAGGCCAGAGTTCTGCAAAACCTTTTACAATTTAGTTAGTAACTATGTATTGGATAATGGAAATTAATCTGTGTTTTACTAGCTTAGTTGTGTGCCATTACCAAACTATGTAGAGCATTCAGGGGCTCAAAAAGGCTACAAAGATTAAAGCTCTCATACTTATGAACAACCTGTCTGTGTGTTCTCTCGGGGTGTTTGAGACCAAATTCAAGGTTAAATCATACAAAACAGGAATAGGAAATTTGAAGTTCTAGGATATTGTCTACATGCTGGAGGTATACCCAAGACCAGAATATTTGGTCTAATAAAGTCTATCTTCTTTTCTTGAAAATTCTGTCAGTCTACCTTAATTCAGAAGAAGAGCAATTTTGTTGTCTCTGAGTGTTTCTCAGTACTTATGAAACCCCTTCTGATGCACTTCTTTTCAAAGAAAGATTCTATATGAGCAATGAAACAGCTGATTCTCCTAGCTATTTCTTGCTACTGCGGCAATCAGCTTGGCATTTATTGATTGGGATGCTTATTTATACTTTTTTTTTTTTTCACCTGATGGGATTTACCCCTGGAACTCTTCCTACTTACAATTTATTGTCACTGTAACTGAAAACAAAATAACTACATTTTTCATCCCTACTCTCTAATACTAAGACATATTGGAATGCTGAGGTGGTGAGCAAGATTATTTTGCATTTATTCCTATCTACAGATACAGATCCTAATTTTATATTTTTTCCTTATTGTAAACCTTTCCAGTAGTCCACTTGAGAGATACTACTGTTTTCTTCAATTTGAACATTTGCTGTGTTAGAACATTTTTTTATTCAGTTGAATAACTCTTGATTTACACAAGATAAGCAACTCTATAAAACAAGCATTACCATGAAAAAAGAAATTATCTATCACTTTGTAATGCTAACATGGAAGCATCATGCAACACTCCAAAGTATGATTAATTCACGCTGTTATAATGGATCATTGCTATAAATTATACCTTCAGTTCCATAAATTTATTGATTATAGAAAAACCAGATAATTATTTTCTCTACAATCTACTATTCACTTTTAGTTATTTTAAATTGATGTTTGTTTCACAACAGAATGATATCTAAGATTTTAGGTACTTTCAAAACAGTCTAAATAAAAACAAATATTCCCATTTAAAAACCACTAAAATGTAATTTTTGTATGATATATATTCTGTCATATGTTTAATGCATGGTATGTTCTTATAATTGTCATCAGCAATTTTATCTGATTTCTGCAAATTCTAGACCTTGAATTAAATTTCTGTGCAAGACAGTTTTTCAACAAAAGTCTCTATCAGTTTCCCCTTGATATTCATAACATAATTCAGAAGTCTGCTTCACATGCAGCTAAATCTTTCTGAATTTAAATATAGACAATATTATTTAAGCTTCCTTAATATTATTTTGTTTCAGTGCACGACTAGCCTTGCAAGCTACAAGCAAGGCATACTGAGTTTTAACGTAATGTACAGTGCTCTGGTTTAGATAACTAATGAGAAATTTGGGTTAATGTGTGTCATAAATACGTGAATTCTTTAGGGTCTAATGAAAACTGCTCATGGAGATGCAGAAGTTACCAAAGTATGGGAAGATCAACAGATGAAGCCACGTAAAGGATCACAGCAATTGTTCATGTTCTTTTCCTCAACAACCTGTAGATGGTTTTAATTACTTTATGACTTTTTATTTGATCTTCAATCATTTTGTATAATTAGGATGCTTAAACATGATTATTGAGTATATATTTCTGTTTATTAACACAATCATATCTACATAGTTTTGTTTGGTTGAGGTTTTTTGCTTGTTTTTATTTTTCACAGTCAAAGGGAGAAAATAGAAACAACAGACTTTGAAGTGCTATGCAGATATTACATTTGGAACAGTTGGTTCCAAACATTCTCTTTGTTTTGAACTTAGTCAACATATAAATATTTAGTTAAATGCTTACCTAAAAATTTAAATATTTACATAATGTTTTTATCAGTTTAGTTGCTGTGTTCTAATGTGGAATAATCTTGAAAGCAGAATCAAGCACTTTACAATAACGTTGTCAGAGAATAAAATTGAAGGAATCTTCAAATTTCTGAACTCTGCCAAACTTCATTAAGTAGTCAGCTTCAGCCAGGATCAATGAGACCTACCTGCAACGCACAGTGGAACACTAAGGAGAGAGCAAAAACTAGTGAAGACCAGAATTAAAAACCTTCCATTGAGACACTACAGGGCTCAAACAAACACAAATGGCAACAGCCTGGCTGCAGACTTGGATATGTTGCTTTCAGGACAGCAGATAATACTGCTGCAGAGTGCTGCATTTGCAAAACCACCATCTTTGCTCAGCATTGATTCTGGTAACTTAATGTAGCTCCTGTATGCAGTAACAGCCCAGCGAGCTGTGGGTGGAATGTTCATGGCTGAATCTTTTATCAACAGTAGCATTATTGAGTTTCTCTGTAGCATTCCCCCAGACACATTTAATAAGGCAGGTCTTTCATTGTGAATACCTGTCACTCTTGATGCAATATGAGTTGACTATAATTAAGGAGAAAGACCACTTCTAATATATATGCCAAGAAGTATTAGCAAGGTGGGTCTTACCTTCTATGTACCATTTTAACATAAAATAAATAATTTTATTTTGGGCAGGCTTCTTCATCTAGGTTCAGGTGTATTCTCTCCTTTAAATTTTTTCCAAGACCATTGTGGTAGGCAACAAATTTTATTTTTCTCAGTGCCTTCTACTTGCCTTGTTTTTCCAGTTTGCCTGACCATGTATTTTTTTTCAACACTCTCCTAAGAGAAACAGGACACTCCCCTTGTGCATTCTCTCCTTTGGTCACTGTAGTCTTTTAGAGTACCAGATTTTACATCTCTGGCACAGCTAAGAGACTATTTCTATTTCTCTTTAGGCCATTGATGATGTTCTGAGGACATATACAACTTATTGAATATGTTATCATCATGGTAAAAGGAGAATTATTTAGATATTATTTCATCTGGTGAAGTCATTGGAAGTACTGCTAATGAAAGCCATGAACAAATGTTTTCATTTCTGTATTTAACATAAATGAATCTCTAAAATGTGATTTTATATCACACAGGCAGTTTTCTGTTAGAATTAAAAGGGAAGGTAATGAATTATTTATGCTACTTTAAGTCATTTTTGGGCAGTGGTAATGGACTTCAGAGATTCCAATTTTTCTTTCTGTAATTGGTCAACTATGAAAGGGACCTGGTTCAAAATCAAAGTTCCAGATTGCACAAACCTGAAACAAATAGAGGAGAAAAAAAAAATCAGAATCTTGCTGCTTCATTTAAGCTAGATGTACATTTAAAAACAATCAAAAGATCAGGGACTTCCTCATAAAAAATATTTTTTAATGCTAATTCAATTCAAATATTTAAATGGACTAATGTCAAATAAAGTAGTTTAAAATATTTGCAATCTCTCCAACATAATTTTTTCTAGTTTTAGCTCCCTTTAGCTACTGTTATAATTATATTTACATAAAAATATCATACATTTACAAAAGTCAGTGATGGGTTTCCAAAATTGCGAGGGTAGAAATTACTTTCCTGTTTGACCTTTTTGACTGTCACAACACCAAAAAAGACCTTACAATATCCAGCTATTAAATGGGTCATCAAGGTAATAGTGCAGCATAGCAGGAACTGATTGGTTATTGTGTTGTGGGGCCAGTTTCAGAAGCAATCTGTGGATGATTTCTGTCAAGGACAAGGTTTCAGATTTTGAACTCTGCTGGTTAAACAGAGTTACTGCTGTGAGTCTTTATTAAGGTTGAACAAGTAGAATCTGCTGATCTGCCAGTTGTTCCAAAAGATTGCGCTCCCGTTGTGAGAATACTTCACCTCTTTATGCATGACTGACCTTCTAGTGGGATCCTGCTGTGAGATGTGAATGTGGCCATTGCAAATAGACTGCCAGCAGAACTCTAAGCAATGGATATAGTAGCCAAGCTTTTGCAATTATGGGCAGCAGTACTGAATTATTTGGTCTGTTTTAAAATTACCACACCATTTCAAAAAACCTGCAGCTGATTACTTGGTTTCCTGGCTAATTTCTATTCTTGTAGACATCAAATAACTTTAATTGGCTGAATCTATTCATGGGAAGGTTTTCATGCATTTCAGACAAAAATCCATATATAGTCATTGCACTAATTATTTCCTTCCTTTTTTTTTTTCCTGTGAAACATACAGATGACAATTAGAATGCTGTATTACAAACGCATTTTCTTGGAGTCCATCACAGGAAATTTTTACACCTGGCCAGTTCTTTCTCTGTGAAATGGTGATAAAAACTTCTTTTTGGTAAATTTTATTGCAGATAGCCTTCCAAAAATAACCACAATTTGAATAAAAACTAACACTCTTTTATGCATTTCTCCAGTGATGCCTCATTTGCTATAGTCCCTAGAGACCACAGTTCTGTTTCTGGAAGGCCGAAATGTTGATGGTTGTACAGAATGGAGGAATGCCTTCCAGCTTCTTCCTTGGCAGAGTGAATGATGGTGACAGTTTACACTT
This sequence comes from Alaudala cheleensis, assembly GCA_013398995.1. NCBI lineage: Eukaryota > Metazoa > Chordata > Aves > Passeriformes > Alaudidae > Alaudala > Alaudala cheleensis. The sequence continues at coordinate 16,784 of VWYE01010527.1, read as the reverse complement.
GCAGTGTTCCTGCATGGAAAATTATATTCTCAATTATGTGCATCTGAACTCTTCATTATTGCTGCAAAAATGCTGGTAACTTGAGAAGAATTACTGAATTTGGCAAATTATACATGCTTTGCAAACCTATAATGTACAATTATGTATGTGACAAAACCAAGAATTTTTACTTTGTTTGTTTTTGGTGTATTTTTTTTCATTCACATATATTTTTCTTTTGTTTACAGTGGAAAAATACATCTTAGAGATAGATAATTCTTTAGTAAAAATGAAATAAACGAGTCCTTCTGTAGGAATAAGACAGGTGACTGAAAAACAAGTTTGTAAGGGATAAGAAATACTAGCATAATTTTATGAAGTAATAAACACCTCTCTGCTTGTGTGACCATATGTATCCCTCATGAATTCAGTGTTAACTGTTTTCCAGGGAAGGAGGGCGCATGATCAGCAGCTTAATTGCTTAAGGGGTGAAAACGCAGCTCTAAATCTGCTTTTAAAACTTTTATGTAAGAGACACTTTCACACTACCTTTGTATTTTAAATAGTACAGGATGGTGACACAGTCTGGGACAATATGTATGTTTAATTTTCTACATATTCCCTCACTTTCTTATTATATTTCACATTAAAATGTTGCCATTATTCAACATCAGGATTTTATGAGAAAGTTTAAAATCAGATTAATAAGTGAAAATGTAAGTTCCTGTAACATATATCTGAAATACCATTTGTGGGAGGTAATTTTGACATACAGAATAGAGCTTTAAATGCAAATCATGACATGACTATTTAGCTGACTTGTCTCTTTTCATTTAATTATAGATCTTTATTTCATGACCTTTCCAGTTTTAAACCATGTGTGTGTGTTCCCCTTAGTTTTTTATCTTCATCTTGTTTTTAAAATATGTCAAATTTCAAGTAGGCCCCTATCTATCCTATATTCTATCATTAAGTCACCAATAAAATTCATGAAATTATTCTCTCTGTTTCACACTTTTTTTAACATAAAAATCTTCATTTGTGCTGATGACATGACTGTGCCTATTTCTCATGCATGTAACATTTAAATTCCTGAGCAGAATTAAGGGGCTTGCTTGCCTCTCAGTTTGGCTATGAGCTGTAGAATGGACTTGAAATGGCTTTCAGCTGTTGGAAGTTTACTGTAATTGCTTGGAGGTTAAGGTCAGAAAGGAATTGTAGAAGAGCTGGAGGAAAGAGCTAACCTTCCTTATAGTTTTGTCAGGTATAATGCAATTGTGTTCATTTAATCAATTTTAGCTATCTCACTTAAATTTCTGCAGTAATCACATCTTGTACTCAGTTGCTAAGATAGGTTCACAATCTGTTTACCAGAGCTGCACTTTGTAGGAGGACTGAGGTAAGTTTGGACACTTGATTTCTGATGTAAGCATTCCCTGAAAGCACCACAAGAAGTATATACATTTTTTTATTCAGTCTTATTTGTAGGAATAGATTTTATGGGCTTTTGTTATGGTTTAATTTTTGTGTTATATTCTTTCTGATTCAGAGCTGCATTTCCTGCTCTTAACAAGTTTCAGGATTCATTATGAAGATAGCACTTGTTGGTGATAAAGGATCCTATACACATAATTTGATTGTTATAAGAGGGGAATTCTATATGTATAACATAATTTGACTGTTAATATACTGTGAGATCATTAACCAAGTTACTTGTAGGATTACTGATAAAAAATTGTTTATATTTCTGTCTCTCCTGACCTATTACAATTAGGAGAATAACCATCATCTTTAGAAAGGAGTATCTAAAGTCTGTTATATGTTGGTAGGTTATTGATACAACATTCTCAAATGTTGTATATTCAGTTTATTGTTGCCTTGAAAATCCTAATTTTTTCAATAATTCTCCTGAATCAAGAAGTTTATCAGGGTGGTACTGACACCTTTGATTTTCAGTGCCCATTTATTCCTGTTAATTTAATAGAACATGTATAATCCTTCCAGCTCCCATGGTAGAGTTTTGAGCTTGGATAATGAGAACCTGTATAATGACATCCTTTAAAGAGCAAAATTACAGCTAAGTACTTTTCTCTTTTAGGTATAATATTGCAATCTTTTGAGTTTGGGCAGCACTGTCATTAAACATGCAGATACATTACTATGGTGCCACCTTTTCCTTCAAACTGAGTTTCAGCTAAAACTGAAAAACTTTTAAAGCTTCAACACTGTCTCATTCAATTCCAGAAATGAAAATTGCAGAAGAATTAAAACATGATTATCAAAATATTCTGAACCTAAACAGAAGAGTTTTATCAAAGTACATTTAATTTTTAAAAATATAAATATATTTTTTTTTTACATTCATTCTCTTTTCTTCCTTTAATTCATAGTTTATCAGTGTCATTCCCTACATATACACCTCTGTGCTGGGAGCTTCTTTTAATTAATTCAATGCATCTATCATTAGTTATTTCTCTAACCAAGGAAGACAAGGAATGTGTTAATGAGTCTTCTAAAGCAATGTGTCCGTTTTGAAAGCCCATTAACTTTCTATGACTTTTTGCATATAAACACTCGTTATGAAATTATTTCCCCTGATCTTGAAATCCAATTTAAATTCCAACCCTGAATTTTCAGTGATGGAACACGTTTTTTAATTGCTCTATCTTTCTATGCTCAGTACAGAACTGAGATAAGAAGTTGCATGTTATATTTTTAAGGTCTCTTTCACACATTTTCAATCAGAACTGATCAACATGAGAAAAAATTCATAGTTATGAGACTTAAAGTTTTCAGAGAATAAAGATTCATCTAGAATTTGTTATTATTTCGGATGTATTGTTACTGACATTTTCTTACAATTATTTCGCTAAAACTTCCTTGATCCCAAAGGCTGTCAGTACCAAGACCAGCAGATCTTCCAAAAGTATTCCCTTTTGTTATATTTTGTCTGTGGTCCACAGAGAAGAAATATCACCTTCTTTTGCTAGTTTTCTTGAAGAATACTTCTTCTATTCTTGTCATAATGGGATTTGTCACGTAAAGGACAGGAACAAAATTTAAATTAGCTTTAAATCCTTATTTCCAGGTCTAGTTGATGGTTTTGATACGTTTCAATCTCTCTGTGAAGCCCTGATCTGGCCACAAAACCACTCTCTTCTAGGTTTTTGGCTAGAAAGAAAACAAAAAACTGTAAACAAGAAAAGACCAGAAGTGTGACAGTGTGTCCTCCAGTCTGTTTTAAATGATAACCAGAATTATGGGATGTACACAACATGTACTTGCAGGTGAGTTTAAATGCAAAAGTTCATAACTGGTACATTAATTCCTCAGAAGTTCTAGCATTCAATACAACCCTAAGCATTCATTTGAATAAAGCACTGAACAAAACCCATACAACCGCAGGAAATTACCAGGCCGTGCACAAGTCTCAGTCCCAGGATTTTTGATCATAGCAGAACCGAGTGAGTTATTCCCAGCATTTTGAGCAACAAATTAGCTATTTATCTTCATTTCTTGAAGAAAAGTCACTGCAAACCTAGAAAGATTTCAAAAGTTAGTAGCAGATGTTTTGCTTTAAACTGAGTGATTGTGGAACTGAAACAATTTTCACACTGAAACCACACTCTACTATGAAGATGTAGTTTGATCTACTAAGAAGTGTAGTCAAAAATCTGCATTTTTGTTTGTTTGGTTTTAGTAAAAATAAATTTTCAGTTACTTTGAAAAAAAAGATTGAGATGGATGTAAATCTAGTTGTAGGGAGGTACCACTAGTATTGGGTTTCAGGAGCTTTATTTTATTTTTAAAGAATGTACCTTAGACAACAGTAAATACAACTTTGACACTAATGGAGAAGCCAGAGATCCCACTTGAATTATGCTAGAGCAGGCTTTCCATTTGGGTCATGCAATGGTGGCTGTTTATTCTTTTCTTCTCTGCTTTAAACCATGTGATTGTCACTGTGAACCAATGTCATATACCTTGGAGTACCAATAAGAAGTGCTCTATTTTTCTTGGCATAGAGGGAATTAGGTATAGTCTTCATCATAGCACCACATCAAGGAATGTAAGAGTGTCATAGAGAGTCAAAAGCACAGAAATGGGTAAGTTCCCATTTCTTTAGTAAAACAGTTTTTGTTACATTCACTTTCAAACCATCTCTAAATCAAGTGCAGAACTGCTGCTTAAGTTGTCTCCGGTTTCATTAAGATCTAGTTTTATTATATTGATGTGCCAGGAGCAATAGTATCTGCCAAAATAGTGCTGATAGTTAAATCTATGCTTGAACTACACTTGCCCTGAAATTAAAACTGGAAAACAAAAACAACCCTGTAATTAATATGTCAGCTCCTATTAGATCTTGAAAGCTGGCTATACTTCATTTCAAGGTTGGCAAAAATGATGAGCATTATGTATATGCAGTTAAACACCCATGACATTTTTGTTCCTTATAGCATTTCCATATAATGATACATTTCACTTTGTCAGGGATGTAAACACGGCAACTAATCAGATTTGGCATAGCATTTAACTGGGCTTATACACACTTTTTTTTAAAAATAAAACCCTCAATTCCATTTAAATAGTTGCCTTCAATCCCAGCTTATATTGTTTGTCTCTATTTAGAAGGTAAAAATTTGGATTTCCCTTTGGTTGTGCACCAAATCTACAGCTTCTGTAATAAAAGTGAGAGCAACAGTGCAGACTGCTTAGTTCTGCTAGTAGTACACTTGATTGACTACTATTTGAATGATGAAAAATTGTCAGCTGCCTTTATTTGCTCTCAGACAAGCATTGGATTTTCTTTTGAATATTAGTTTAGTGTATTGGTACTCCTTCCTCAAAAATATGCCATCACTTTTCAAAGTTGCAATAGGTTCACCTTTCATGGTGCATTAGATCTCCATCAGAATCTGAAGAGGGCCTCTGCACACATTGCTGTTCTGTGTCAGGTCTCTGAGGGACACCACCAGAGCATGTCAGGGCATCCTGTCAATATCTCTGAAGAAAGCTGTGCATTTGGTCTTCACATCAGGGATCTCTTAGTTACAATCAGTTTCTGGTTTTCTTTTTTAAATCTTTCTATACAAATTCAAGAAAAGTTTTTCAATTTAATGGACTTGTGAGGAAATTATGAAAACCATGGAGTCAATACAGAAGAAATTTATCTTCCAGTTCCTCTTAGAAGGGGAGAAGTTGTTCCCTTACCAAGGGAAAGAAAACCTTTTATTCAATATGTGGTAACAATTTTACTAGAATTTTCATAGAACTCCATTCACATGCAAGAAATCCTTTAAAAAGACTAATAACCTACATGATAGTAGGGCTTTTATATGCTGTGTATCAAAACAATTATAACTTGTATAAAATCTATTGCTACCCTCATATATTTTAACTTTTTATAGGAGTTGAGCTAGTTTATTTATTACCCTAAACATTTTCTGAAAATGAACCTTATATTAATACAATTGTTTCATGTTCACTTTTTAAAGTTCATCTGACTTCACAAATTAGTAAACAATTTGTCTATAACACGACTGCCAGAGTTACTCTGATTTATTTTTTAGAGTTACTTCTTCAGTAAGACTGAATGGGTTCACATGCAGTTTTAGAGCTTTCTTCTATATGAACTCAATAAAATATTTTACTTAAAATATCTACATTGTTGCCCAGTTTGAGGATGAATATGTAAGGTTATGCAAAAATGAAATGTATTTTACAGATACATGAGATCTATAAGGAAATGGATTTTACAGACATCTTAGAACAACAAAAGAATGTTAAACTTCGAGTTTTAGTAAGACAAAAGTAGTTCTAGTGATGTAAAGAGGTATTACTGGGTTTTTGTTTAAATTAAAGACAAAAATATGTTCTTAATTAGGTTGCTGTCAACCTCCAGCAGCCATAACTCTAGGTGTCAAAAACTGAGGATTTTGAAATAGCTTGAGAAAAGTAATTTAAATGAAAAAACAAAAATGGAACACAGAAACTCACAAAAAACATTTTATACCCTAAATGAATGAACATTTTCTGATCTTATATTTAATTAGATCAAATCTGATATTCTAAGTTATGATTCTGAAGCACTTACTACTGCCATTTAATTGTTAAAGAAAAGTTGAACATGATCCAGCAGTGCCCTGGCAGCCAGAAGGGACAACCCTGTCCTGGGGTGCATCAGGCACAGCATCACAGCTGGGCAAGGGAGGGGATTGTCCTGCTCTGCTCTGCACTGGGGCAGCCTCACCTTGAATTCTGTGTGCAGGTTTGGGCACCACAATATAAGAAGAATCTAAAGCTGTTAGAGAGTGTCCAAAGGAGGGCAACAAAGATGGTGAAGGGCCTTGAGGGGAAGCTGTGTGAGGAGTGGCTGAGGGCCCTTGGTGTGTTCAGCCTGAAGGAGAATGAGGGGAGACCTCACTGCAGTTTGCAAAATCCTCATGAGGGGAAGAGGAGGGGCAGACACTGATCCATTCTCTGTGATGATCAGTGACAGGACCCAAGGCAATGAAGCTGAAGTTCTGAAGCTGCACTGGGGAAGGTATAGGTTGGATATTAGACAACAGTTCTTTACTCAGAGAGTGGCTGAACACAAGAACCCAACAAGGTTGTTTGAATGGCTCCCTAGTTTGGCCTACCTAGCCCTTAGCTAGCCAGTGACCTAGATAATTCATGTGAAAAAGTGGAAGATCTAGATGAGGTTTGAAATTCACAAGCTAGCATCTTCCAAAAGCTTACAAATAACCAGATTCTTTTGGTTTTTTCTGAGAATGAAAATTTATTTTCTGGAGTGGGTCATAAACAACAATCAGATGATTTCTTCTTTACTTTGGTAAACTCATGGTAAACTCTGGATGGTCAGACAGAAGTCTAGCCTGATTTTTCCTGTAATAATAAACTCATCCATCTTAGCTGTATGAAATCACCCTTCTGAAGGGAAGCTATTGTAACTTACATAATATCAGGATAACTGGACCATTATAAAACTACTTTCATCTTGAACAATTTCTATTAGGAAGTTCTATATCTTGTTAAGTTCTTGGGTCTCATAAATCAAAGGCTAGATTTTCTGTCAAGTCACACTTTCCCTTAACAGGAGGCTAGTTTCCAAAAACAGCTGTGTTACTTGAGACGTGTAACTTGCAGATCAGTGAAGTGTAAGGCTCACCTCAGCTGGAAATGATATTTCACTCCCAAAAAGTCATTATGGGATACGATGTGACAAGGCATGCCCTTCACTTCACTGATGTGCATACCATATGGCACAAAATGCCACAACCTGCTCCAGTTTAGGATGTGCAACTCACGCAGCTGCATAACTGTGTTTTTCCTTTTTACATATGCATCAATGGGAAACTGAGAACCAGGAGGGAGCTAATAGGAAAGTATTTCAGTCAAGTGATTCCTACCCATAAACATAATTTGAAGACCCAAACCAAACTGCTTATACATCTCCGTTCCCAAGAGCCTGCAATGGGATGAATGGAAAGATGCACTGCACTAAAGTGGAAAATATCTCTGCATGTACATTTGCTGGGGTAGAAATTAATTTGAATTAGCTAAAAACTATTTCAGACATTTTTCTGTTGTCCACAAGTCAGAAGAGGTGCACATCATTATGTATTTCACCTTCTCCTGGGTCAGTCAATTTCTGCTAGGTGGTCTGTGCTTCACACAGGCTTTTAAGCAGTAGAATATGGTAGTTGGGAGTGATATGCAGTAGGTATTGATCAAATTTAAACATGGCTCTGTGGAGCTGCATTTTCTAAACCAACCTAAATTTTTTTTTTCACTTAAGGTGTACTAGGCACAGTCAAGGATTTTTTTATTTAGATTAATGCAGTGACTGAATATATTCCAAACTAATATACAATATAATTTTTCAATGTTTTAAAATGTTTTCGTGTAAACATAATTTTAAAATTTGACAGTATCTGTTCATAGCAATTTATGATTAAGTGTGGTGATCCTGAAAGATTTTGAGTTCTTTCTGGAATTTGCATAAGTATCCAGTTACAAGTTTCCAAGTTTTTTAATGTGTATATATATACTAATGTAACAGGAAAAAACCAAACAAATCCCCCAATGAGTGAAATATACAGTGCATAACTTCTATTGCTGAATTTTGAGGGAACAAATGTAACACCTGTAAATTAATTGAATGATGAAGACCAAGTTTACTAATTTAGCCTTTAAGTAAGGTACCTATTTCTACTCATCTGGCTTGTAAAAGTTACCAAGAATTTCAGAAAAAAAAAAGGCTTTTCTTAAAGGAGTAGTTATCATTCCTACTTTCTTCATGCCAAAAGTATTATGACTTCTGAAAATTTTCATTCTGAAAATTTTTTTTCTTAGTTTCAATGGACACCATGCAGGCATGAGTATTAAATATAGGAAATTTTTTTTTTGTTTTTTGGTTTAAGGGTGATTCTACAACACTGGAACAGGTTGCTTAGAGCATCACAGAGTTTCCATTTGTGGAGCTTTTCAAAAGATAAGTGGCCACGATCTTGTGCAGGGGGCCTGGCCTGGGCAGTCTCCATAGGCCCCCAGCCCACCTCAGCTGCTCTGAGTCCATGTGTCTATAACATGGGACTCACAGCCCAGAAGGGCCTCTGTCATAGCCCTGATACCTTTGGTGGTAGTGGAAATGCCAACTGCTGTAATGAAAGAAAAAAAAATACCTGATTAATTGATGTTTCAAAACTTTCTACATTTTATTCACATTGAGACCAAAATGTGTAAGGCTAATTTTCTGATTTTTTTTTAACCAAACCTTACACATATCCCTTATAGCAAGTGTTTCAGGCATTTTCTGTGTGTGAGAGGAAAGCCATCAAAATTTTCCTCTATTTATAATTTTTTTGACATTTGTAAGAGCAGAATTATTTTCTCTGAGCGTGGGCAAGAACATTCGCCTATAATCCCATGAAAGTGGACAACAACTCTACTATAATATGGAAGTTCTGCTAGAGTCAAGCAAGCAAAGTTGCAATTTCTCTGGAGTTTTCAGAGACCATGAGTTTGAGATCTACCCCACCCCCATTATCAGAACTGTAGGCCTTAGAATAAACATAAAAAGCACTAATTGCACTTCCATTTTTCACTTGGATATCAACTTTCTTGTGCTAAATCTTTTCAGAAGAAAGGGATTATGTTTTAAACAACTTCACATTTCTTTACAGCAGTCTCATTAAAAAAGAAGAAAAGAGAGGTGGTTTCAGTAATGGTACTTAAATCTGGGGTAAAACTATCAATTATTGAAATTCATTAATTAAGCAAAATATTTGCTGAAAGTTGCTGCACACCTCTCTCAGTTTGAAGATTTTGCTATCAAAACAGAGTCTCATTAAAATTTTACATGCTAATCAGTATGTTTACAATTTCATTTTATGAGTCTACAATTTTGCATTGAGGTTTTGAATTCTTTTCATTATAATTTTATGCCAATTAACTCAGAGGGGAAAAATGTAATTTACAGGTTTGCATAATTGCCCAGATGTTAAGATGTAGCACAAGTTGAAAACAGAAGCAAAGACTTTTTAAGCTTACAATTTAAAAAAGAAAATAGCTTACTTTAGTTTGTTCTTGGCTGTTAGTTTTGCAAATCTGTTTTTGGAGTTAACATGTAGTATTCTGACTTTGATTAGAATCTAGAGGTTGTTTTAGTGTTCTAGTTTTCAGCACAGCAGCTTTGAAAAGAAGACTTGATATAAGCATTGAAATCTGGGTTTTTAAAAAACACACATAAGGTATTTTTCTTTCTACTAAAGATAGATAAACACGATTTACATTCAGTGGGAACATTGAAGGATAAAATAATTCTCCATTCACAAACTTTTGGTTAATTCTTTATCTTATATAATTAACTTTGCCTGTTAAAATTCCTTTGTGTGTATATTTTTCACGTGATTTTTTTACCCACTTTTCTACCAGGTTCTCATTTCTTACAAAATATTTTAAGAAAAATTCTAGTTTACTATATTCACTATGCATCATATGTGCTTTCTGGACTTTATGGAAGAGACTGACAGTGAAGAAAGATAGCCCACATTGTGAACAAGAGCAACTCATGGATATCTGTGAATATTCTGCCTCAAAGAATTGGATATATAAATCTGAGGACTTACAGAACTCCACCTAGTTAGCACAGGAGCTGAACCATCCTAGTAAAGGCATCTGTTGAGATTATATATAATTTTAAAAAATTCCAAACTTCCTATCAGCTTTGTGTATTATTCCTCCCTCTGTTTCATCAAAAAGAAAAGGTAAGAACTTAAAGTGGAATTACACTGATTGTTTTCTCTTAGATATCAGGACAGTATAAGGTATTACAACTGTTATACAGGTATTCTTTGCCGTAGAGTATTTATATAATCACTACAGAAATTAATTATAGAATGATTAAAAGTCTCACACTTCAGGCTTCAAAAACATTTTTTTCAGGAATCGATGAGGAACTATGACATTTTCTGGAGCATGTTTTGGAGAAGAGGCAGCAGATCACCTAGAAGCTTCTATGTTTTTATTAAATACCCAGTGTTCACCATTCTTGAAGACAACGTTTTGGAATGCCAAATATTTTTGACAGCCATCATGGAGACCCTGAGAAAATTTGCTTTAGAATACAGATAAGAGTGGAGAAAAGAGAACGACAAAAAAAAGGACAACTATTTTCAAAAAAGAAGCCAACAGCATCTTGCATGCAACTGATATAAAAAAAAAGTTGTGATTTATACCAGAAGAATATTAGTTTTAGGGAGAAAAAGTGTTTTAAAATCAGTTCCCAAAGAGTGGATATCTTCTGAAAAATACATTTTCCTCTTACCTGGCCTCATCTAGGATACAGAAACTTTTGTAAGAGAAGGTAGATAATGTTTCAGTTAAATTTTCTCTGCTACACTCACACACACACAAAAAAGAAAGAAAATAAAGGCCTCTTAATGGGTTTATCTATTTTGCCTTACCTCAGCTTTTCTATAAAAGTTAAAATACATGTCTGGATTGTTGCAATTTTTCCTCTGGATTATCACATCTGCTATTACCTCCTGCTGATGCACTCCCAGCTTCAGAAATGGACAACCTTCAATCATAATTGAAAGCATCACTACTGTTTCTGTACCACTAAAGCATTATTTAGAGATCCTTGTGCATTCAATGAACATTTTATTTATATAATAAAGAGGTTAAGCTTTTTTCTTGATGAAACTCTAAAATACAGTAGAGACATGAAAACAAACTAAATTTGACAATGTGTTTGGATAGTTTAAGGGAAAAAATTAATTAAGATATTGAGGTGTTCATTTCAATTGTCATGAAATACTATCCTCTCCAGTGTATTAATAGGAATTATTTGGTTCTAACTCTTAATTATTGGTACATGCATGTGAAAATGTGTTTGTGAAAGGGTTCTATAATATGAAAGAATATATTTGCAGGTCACCTTTGAGTAAATCCTTTTGAATGTTTAAAAACAAAAGCTGCAATGTCAGAATCCTTGAAAAATGTTATCATCTCTAGTAAATCATGTTATTCTATGAAAACCATTTTATATGGACTTCTCTTAAAGAACAAGATGAGCACAGACACTAGAGACTAGTGAGTACTGCACTACAGCAGCTAAGTCTCTCAAGGTACTTCAGAGAAGGGTTTAGTTTGAATCTGATGGGTTTTGTTTTTTTTCTTCAGGTTTCAGAATGAACAAAACTACGGCTATTTTAGCATAAATTGTTCATATAAGGTTAAATATGTGGTAAGAATAAGGGCATATTTTTCAATAATAATGCCCAATTTAAATGAAAATAGTAATAAAAGCATTAATGAGCAGCATGGACTCGTAGTCTTCAGTGTGCAATTCATTTCATTATAAAAGCAAGTCCACCCACAGCTGATGTCATACAGTTGACACCAAAAAATTAATATAATCTGCTTGTAAATCACATGTGCTTCAATCTTTTACCTATCATTCTCAGATAGAAAAGCACAGATTACTACAAGTAAGGAAAAAAAAATCAATATTTTTCAACTTTTGTTTGTCATTCATCTGGCAGCGCCCTGCTGGAGTTTGTTTCTCTGGTTTCTGTCATGCAATCAAATTTCCTCTCCCCCACTGTATATGCAATTCTTTCACAGACAAAAAGGAAAAATTGAAGAAGGAATGCTTTAAGCTAAATCAGTAGTCACCACTTTTCATAATTTCTAAGGAAACCATTCCATTTGATTGATTTACTAGGATAAGTATGATTATATATGTACAAATAGAGTACTATTAGCCTTGGATTTCCATGTATGCAGTAAAAGAGAGCTGAGGGAGTGGTAGGAGCAGTAGGATGAAGTGAAATTATGTCTCAGAGTCCCTGGAGAGGGACTTGAACAGAAGTAATGAAGTAATGCAAAGGTCCAGCAAGAATAGAAAGAGATAACCAAGAAAACAAAGATGTAGTAATGAGGCAAAAAAAGTGGAAGAAATGACCTGGGACAAGAGAAGATCCACTGGGTAAGTAATAAAATGAGTCAGATATGGCAAGAAAAGGAACTCAGCTGAACTTAGATGAGTTGAAATTGTAGACTCAGCCAGCAAAGCAGCAAGGAAAAGGAGGGTTTGTGAAAAATTATGGTGAATGCAAAGTATTCATCTATACCATAAATGTAGAAACTAAATAAACCTAGTACAATAGTCATGGGCAGAGCATCTCTGACAATTACATGATGTGGAAAAGAAATACCTCTGCACATACTGACATCTACATTCACAGCAGCCCTTAAAGTATTTCTCTGAAGGGAGCTCAGAACTCTTGTAAAAACTGATTACATAGAGATTCTAAATGGGTAGTGTATGCCCAAATTAGTCCTTCACGAGAAAATGAGTTGACATTCCTTTTTAAAAGCAGAAAGGGAGAAATCCCTCCTTTATGAGATAAAAGTAAGGTGAGGAAAATTTTGTGAAGAGAGTTGAGAGGTGGGGGAGATAGTAAGTGAATTAGAGTGGCACCATTCTTGCAAATAAAAGAAGTTAAAAATATCAAACACAGATGTCTTTATTCTGGGGTATTCCAACCCTGACCTTTTCTAATTATTCTCATTACATGGGTATTTGTTCCAGGGTGACAATGTCTAGAATCTGCAATGCAAGAAGATTCTTTACAAAATGGTAGATTATCAAAACTTTTTCTTTCCTTGAAGGAGTTTTTATTGTGATTGTCACTGCATTTTTTATTCTCAGTAGTCCATAAGCCAAAGCAACTATCTCTACAACTATACCTAGGGCTGGATAGATCATAAACATACGAGTGAGGTTCCTGTTTCTTATTTTTACTGTTATTTCACAGATAAAGCTCACTGAGGAACTATTTGGATTTGTGATACTGATATGAAAGAAGAAAATGAGGTGGAAAGCATTAATAAAAAAATATTTCTAGAAGTCTGATCCAATTATGAGCTGTGAACACTGACAGCTCCCACTCTTGGAGTCCGTATGACTGTTTTGCTATGGTGAAACATTGCAAAGAGACAAAGAAACCAAATGAGGTAATTTAATCTCAAAATATGACTTGAAATTGTTTTTTCTGATCTGTCATCCAAATATAAACAATGTAGGGGGTTTTTTATTGTCCTACAGAGTAGCAATGCAGGAATTAAATGTAACTCAATGAGTTTCCCTGTCTTTCAGAAAACGTGTCTTCTCTGTCTTTCAGTGCCTTTAACTGCCTTTTTCCTTCACCCAAGTTAATATTTTTTAATGAACGTATTAGTGAAAAGATACATTTTTGTGACATTATCACAGGCCCTAAGAAAATTTGGATAACTTTAGATCAAAAATTCGGATAAAAGTAATCTGCCACAGAGGTGTAGTTAGGGTGGGTACTGGGAAGTTCAAATTATACTCTCCAAACTCATAATTCTGTTTGTTCTGCCTGACTCCCCCTCCTACTATAGCATAGGAGTACATTCTGAGAGTCTTCTTGCAGAAAGGTTAATGTGATAAGGATTTTGCTTATTTTTTGACTTTTTCTCACATTTTTTTTTCAATATGAAAAAAATGGAAGATTAGAACCATATTTTAAAAGATTTTTTGGTTTCCAAAATAATTGCAGCTTACTGAAAACACTCCTTAAATACTTTGTTTCATAATATTGATTCAATTTCTAAAAGTCATACCTTAAAAACATATCCAAGCAAGATTTGAAAAAGTACATTTAGAACGATATCTGCAATTAGCTGTGTAGATGTCCCACATTTCTCTTCTCCCTCCCAAAGAGAAAATATGGGAAGGTATCATATTGTGATTGCACAAATAAGGTCACTTTTGGAAATGACGCTTTAGGACATCCCTTTTGTAGCTGGCTTCTTGAGTTTTGTTGAGATTTCATTCCCTTCACTTCAGTGACCAATGAAGATGTTTTTCTACAGATAAAATTAACATCTTCATAAAATAATTGTTTCAGAAAGCAACCAAGTGGAGTGACACAAATCAAGTGAAAATGTGACTTGACATCAGCTCCAAGGTATAAAAAATTGATTGAATCTATGATATTTTAGATTCCAAATTCTGTTGAAAAAGATCAAATTAAACTAATATTGAGATAAATCTTCTGTTTGCCCCCCACCTTAAAGTATTGAATAGTTCTGCAGTGAAAGAAAATTGTGGAGTTGTATTGACCAAATTTGTACCTGACGATCACTTTTAATTCATGTTTATTTAAAAAAAAAAAAAACAAGACAAAAATCCTTTCTGTGTAACACTCTAGTCTGTTGAAAGATTCCTCCCCCTTCCCCCCCCAACCCTTACAGGACACAAACTGAAAATCATCATTTGTGATTGCATGGATTATTTGAAGTGCACCAAAATATGTAGGGAATATTTATTCTTCTGTTGCTGGATGAAGTTTCAAATTTATTAGCAATTACAAATGTATAATCATTGCAGAACTAAACACATAATGAGAGATCCATCTGATTTGTTTTTACAATAAACTTTTCCTTAATGAAGATTTTGATAAATCTTTTTACAAAAGTATTGAACTGTAATGACCAATGCTTAATTTGTGAGTTGTGCAACTCCTCTATAATTAAAACAACAGAAGTTCTTTCTTCTGAAGTATAAATATTTTGTTAGATCTCTCACAACATTTGAAAATACTCACTTTAACAAAAAAACAGATGTGTCTGTTGACAGATGGATCACACAAACTCATTTAAATCACAATCTGGATCCATTTTAACAGTCAGAACCCAACAACTGGAGGAAATTGTTTGGTGCCTTTTTTGAAAGAAGTTGGTGATTTCAGCCTAATTTTAGTAAATTATGGACTACATCATATTATTACTGACAAGAACTCTCAGCTAAATCTATGGGGCAACAGGATTAGAAGCAGGTGTTTGTTTCAGCCTGGGAAATGATCCTGCAAATAGACATAGAGTGGTTGTACTCTTTAACCTAATTTACATTTTATCCTAAGTTTTATTGACCATAAGACACCATATAATGTTAACTTTTTTATTTTTACTCTCTTTTAATCTTGGTTTACCTCTGTACTTTCATCTCTTTTTCCTGTTAACAGGGGATACGATTTCTTGGTCTGAAAAAGAGAACTAAGAACAATTTATAAGTTCCTTTATATAGAAAATGTGCCCTAGTTTATCCCAACTCAATATCAGACTAAGAGCAGGGCACAGGACACACACCAGACTCTATCCTCTTTGGAAAGAAAACATGGGTGCACAACCTAGACAGAAACAAGTTCATGCCCTACCAAACCTTTAATTTATTGATTGTGTATATATGACATATTCTTAGAGGTTTGGACCTGTTATCTACACAGGCTTCCACTGCAATTATCTAACTATGAAGAAGCGTAATTCAAATATTTTTCTTGATAATAGCATTCTATTTATAACATCTTTTAAATTATAAAAATAGTGGTGCTATGTGCTGGACTAGATATTTTTCCTTTAAAAACCTATTAAATACAATATTTTTCTCATAAAGTCACTTCAAATACAGACATATTTGCTGTATTTCAATTAGGTATTGAGAATACCATAATCTCTCAATAAAGAAGTTAATCTAGATATTTGATGGTAAAGATGGTTTAATTTCTGATCCTTACCAACTAGTCCACTTCTCTCATCTGCTTGAATGCACACTTATAATAAAGTACTTGTTGTCTCACAAGTCGCAAAAATTTACCTTTGGCAAGTAATAACTGAATCTTAGATATATATTTTCCAGCTCCAATATTATAGACTTTATTTCAAGGAAACTGAGAAGTAATCATTAAAAATGTTTTAAAGTTTGCAAGCTTATTTTAGATCATTCTAATAAAAGATGTAAGATAGACAATATAATAAACATATCAAATTAATGGAAGACTTCAATAAACCGTGTGATTCTACTGAAGAGCAATTGGAAAATAGCATAATTAAAAATACTTGCAAACCCCCAAAGCCTTGTATTAAGGCCAAGATCCCTGGAATTACAGCCTTAACCACCATTAAGTTATTTGCTGAAAAAATAGAAAAATAAACAAACTTATAAGCACATGTATGTTAAAAAACTGGGCAGTTATCAACATCTTGGAAGTATTGAAATGTCAAACTGTCCTAGGGTGACTGTATGATGCTTCTATCCCCAAATCGTCTGTTCTGTCTGTGTTAGATATTGTGTTCTGTAGCTTTAAGTTCCTGGAGCGAAGGGGGAGAAAGGAAAACCAACACCTCCTCCGCATTCCACCCTCTGGACTGTTTTTTTTCCTTCTTCTGGTCTGGCTCGGAAGCACAGACAGTGCAGTGGTCAGAGTGTT
>VWYE01010524.1:575776-618990 GCA_013398995.1 Alaudala cheleensis | reverse complement strand
ACAGGAAAACTGACGTTACAAATGTCCCATTTTCCATCCCCAGATGCGCTTCCTGTCTCAGGAAGTTGATTCCCAATGTGGGCACACCAGGAAATTGTGGCTGCAAAGGTAACTGCTCCCTGCCCCTGCCACTGCTCTGCCACCAAGAGACTTTCCTGTGCAGAGAAACTCCTCCCTGAGCCCCATAGCTGTGCAGGTGCCGCTGCCCAGGACGCCCCTGGTTGTGTATCAAACATGTTGTGTGTGGGGCAGCCCTGGGAAAGGGGCTCCTGAGCCACAGGGCTGGGCACAGCCAGGAGCTCCCAGCCCAAACAGCCGTTCCCACACCAGTGCTGGGATGGATGTCTTGGGATCCAGCGCAGTCCGAAATTCCTGTGAGCACAAGCAGTGTCTCTCTGTTCCCAGAACAGTCTCCTCTGCTGATGGCTCTGCCCTGTTTTTCCCCATACCCTCCCAGAGCAGCTGGTGAAGCACTCACTCCCCTCCAGTGCAGTTGCCTTTTCCATCCAAAGCTCATTCCCAGCTATTCCAGCCCTTGCCATCCCTGCTGGGGCTCCCCATCTTCCTTAGTCTCTGCTGACACACAGCCCCAGAGCAGGGAGAGGTGCTGGCACCTGCTGCAGCTCTCCCTGGCCAAACCTCAGTGCTTATGGACCAGGAGCAGGGAGCTCTGGGGATGTGATGCCCAGAGGGCTTTTTCGCCCCATTTCCCTTGCACACTCCATTGGTTTGCAGCGCTGGAAATGCCACTTCCCAACTCCTCCAGCAGCTGCTTCCCAGACAGGGCAGAGCACAGGTTGCCCTTCTACCCACAGCCTCCATCACCAGCTGCCATCTCTTTTTCTCCCTGTTCTCCCTTTCTGTTTTTTTCAGGTTCTTTGGAAAAGTGCCACAGAGAGGGAGGAAGGCTAACAAGGAGGCACAGGGTTTAGAGCAGAAAAGGGCAGGGAGCTCCTCCCAATTTTGCCCCTGTTTCCAGACTGCCCGTGCATCCTCACCTTTCAAAGTCCTTCCCGTCCTCCGCACTTTCCGGAGCTTTTCTCTGTTCAGGAAATCTGAAATGCCATTGGTTCAATGCATCAAAGATTCCTATGAAAGTGACAGAAAAGCATTCCTGGAAGAGACTTAGTGTGAAGAACTTGAGTGACTGGCAGTTTTTCAAGACAGAGAAGAAGTTAATGAGATGCCAACAACTGTTTGTCTCCTGTTCTAGTATAAGAACTTCTGAAGCTCTCCTTCGATGCTGTTTCATCAGCTGTTATTATTTCCTTGAATGATTTTTCCTTGACTGTTTTTTGTTTTCCGAGGGAAGGCCAGAGGGTGCTGTGGGCAGCCGCGAGCTCGGCACACCCAGGGAAGGCATCAGTCCCTCAAGGTTTTCTTCATCCCTTTTGGCAATGTTTCTCCCTACATTCAATAAAATTAAGATTGTCTTCATTCCTCCTGGTGTTGCTGATGTGTTTGTAAAAGCAGTTTTTGTTTGCCCTTATGGCATTGGCCAAATTCAGTTCAGGCTGGGCCTTTTCTACCCTTCTCCGTGCATGCTCCAATGACATCTTTGCCATCCCCCAGCAGTGCTGCCCTTTTTTGAGATTTGAAAATTTGGTGTTTTCCCTGAGTCCCTGCCAAAGCTTCCTGCTCAGCAGCTCTGCTTCCTCACCAGCTTCTTTGGGCACAGGGGTATGGCCTGTTCCTGCCTGTGCCTTCAAGGATTTCTCCTTGCAGAATGTCCAGCCTCCCTGGACTCGTCTGCCCCTCAGGACAGCATCCCCATGGAGCCTGTCATCCAACACGGCTGGACTGACTCACTGTGGGCAGCCCCTGCACCCTGGATGGACCTTTGTCCACATCGTGATTGTCCTGACCCCAGAGGCCCTGAGCCTCCACCTTGTTGTGCAGAGGGAGCTGGGAAGGTGAGATGGGCCAGGAGGGGATTCCCCTGCTGCCCCAAGCAGGGACCTGCTTCCTTTCTACCTGTCTTTTGGGTCCCCTCCTTCTCCCTGCTGGCAACAGGAACCCCTGGGACACAGGCAAAGTATTTTGAAGTTCTTTGAAAGTCTGTGATGGAGAGGAAAAAATACAAGGCAGAGGTTGTAGAGCAGGTCACGTCAGGTACCATGTGCTTCCTCCTCTTCCTCACCTCTCCAAATCCTTCCCTCCCACTGTGCTTTCCAGGCTCTGCCCGTTTTCAGCCATTTAATTGAAGCCCAGTGTCTTCCCAGCAAGTTGCAGACTGTAGGAAAATCTCTTCCTCTACATCCCAGTACCCTGTATTGCACAGCCAGGGACTAATTCTCCTGGGAATCGAGGGCCTGGCAGATGCTTTTAGTACAAGCAATGCCTGCACTTTTTCTTCAGCTCTTGTTTGATGTAGGAATTGCTGAGGCTTTCCTTGGATGCTGCTTCTTTGGTGGCTAGATCCCAGGATATTTCCTTGGATCCCAGTTCTTTAGCTGCTGTTTCCTTGCCATTTACTTGCTCTTATTTCCTTGGATAGTACTTCCTTGGAGGCAATATTCTTGGCTTTTTCCTTACTACTGTTTCCTTGACTATTTCCTTGAATTTCCTTCACAGTTATTTCCTTGCCCTTATTTCCTCAGATGTTGTTTCCTTGCTGTTATTCCAGATGGAAGAAGCCTAAGGAGATGCTGTTACCCAGAGATAAGATGCTCCTGCCTGCACCCTGCCCTGCATCCATCATCCCAAGATCTGGACCGCTGACTCCATGAGCCGTCTCTGCAGAGGAGGCTGCTGCTGGTGGGTGCCATGCTTAGGACACCCCAAAGTCCCATGGGGACTGGGACAGGGGGATCCAGAAATTGCCAGGTGTCCCAAGCAGGCACCGCAGCCCAGCCTCCGGAGCCGCAGCTTTCCCGGGGCCGTGCCATCCTGGGGGCACTCTGCGTATGTGACGGGGCCCATGTGTGTCCATGTATGTCCAGCTGTGTGTCCAGCTGTGTCCATGTATGTACAGCTGTGTGTCCAGCCGTGTCCCTGTGCGTCCAGGCCCGAGGGGCGTGGCCTGGCGCTATGGGCTCCGCCCCTCCGCGTGATGACGTTGAGATGGGCGGGGCGTGCGCGCTCCCGGCACTTCCGGGTTTCCCGGCCGGAGGCGCGGAGCCGGTGAGCGGGGTCCGGGGGGCACCGGGGGTGCTGGGGCCCGGCAGGAGGTGCGGGGTGATGGGGCCCGTGGGGTGCAGGGGGTGCGCGGTGATGAGGCCGTGGGGTGCTGGGGCGTGCAGAGTGACGGGGTCTAGCGAGGGGTGCAGGGTGATGGGCGCCCATGGGCTGCGGGTGCCGGGGTCAGCCGGGGTGCGGGCGATGGGGTCTGGCAGCGGGTGCAGGGTGTTGCAGGCGAGCGCTGCTCCCCCAGCTCCCCACGGCCGGCAGGCCCTGATCCCTCCGCAGCCACCCGGCTGCCCCCAGAGCCACCCCCGGCCCACCCGTGCCAGGCCCCGCTCGCTGCGCTGCCCAGCCAGCAGCCTTGGCCTCTCACTCCTTCTCTCTGTGTCCCCCATGGGGAGGACAGCGAGTCAGATGTGCCTTTGCATGGGGCCTCGCTGGGGGTTGGTGTCTGCTCCTCAATTCTGTCCCACCAGTGCTGACACCCCAGATCTCTCGGCCTGTTCCTCCCACCAGCCAGGGATCCCAGCACCTTTGGATCCTTACAGCTTTCCCTGATTTATCATGTGTTACATTCTCAATAAATCACATTTTCGCACATAAAATGAGCAGTTGCAAACAAGCCCTGGGTAATTCTTGTACAATGCAGAGATTAAAAAGCCCTTTCCTCACTGCCTTCCTCTCAGTGACCGCCATCCCCCTGCCAAGGGATGCGAGCCGCCCACCCAGCCGGATGGCACCAGGAACATTCACGGGGAAATTCCAGCACTGGGAATCCAAAGCAGCACAAAAACTGGCAATAGAAACCTGGGAACATCTTGCCTCAACACGCTGGGGCTTTCACAACCTGCTTGGCCCGTGCATGGTGGCTCCAGTGGCTGCAGCACCACAGAAAATCAACCCCAGCTCTCCCTGCGGCTCTGCGAAATTGTAGCCTGGTGCAGGAATAGGTAATAGGCTGAAGGAAATTCCCAGTTTGGAGTGTTTGGGAAGCACAGTCTCACCACTCCGGCTGGGAGCTCAGTGGCTGCTCTTCCTCCCCTCGCTGCTCCTGGGCCCCTGCAGGGCAGAAGCTGGACGGGCTCATCAGTGGTGACACTTCTCCAGCCACCACCAGGTTTGTCAGCTGTGACAAATAGGGACAAGGGTGCTGTGGTAGTCCCATCCCTCACTCCATGCCTGTTTTCCTGCTGTGGGAATCACAGCACTGCTACCTCAGGCTGGGCACAGGAAAGGAGCCAAAGGTGGACCATGAGGGTCTTGTTCAGTCTCTGTCCTGTCCTAACCCTCGCCAAGCTGTTTCCAGGAGTTTGGTTCTCCAACCAGCCAATCCCCGTGCCATGCCATGCAATGCCACCAGCTTTCCTGTTCCTGAGCTGTCTCTGGGCCCAGCTTGCACTCAGCTCTGGGTGGAAAGCAGCAGCTGTGTAGGAGGAGAGGGCTGTCCCCTCAGCAGCCCTTGGACCCACCGTGCCACCAGAGCTCCCATGTCCCCAGGGCGGAGGGTGACTGGCACAGCACTCGTGCTTGGAAAATGACTTGCTCTGTGTCCAGGCCTTGAGTCACTGCTCACGCTGCCGTTGTTGTTTTCCATCTGAGAGCACAGGCAGTGACCTGCTGTTTATTTATAACTCATAGAGCGTCGCTTCTTGGGAGACCAAGGAGCCTAGCTCTGAGACAGGGGCTCTGCTCTGCTGGCATGAGCCTTGATTCCAGCTGTTTCCAAAGAATCTGGCTGGTTTGCAGCAGTTTGGGAAATCAGCAGCTCTGCCCTCGCACCGTGACTCCTCTCCTGGGTAGGTTGGAATCCCTGCCTGGGGTTGTTCCTCACCTGTTTGCCTTTCCCTGTTTCACACAGGGAGCCGTCGGGGTGGTGACTACTGGGAAACCTGGTGGGTTTTCTCTGCTGTAGCTGTGCTTGTCTCTGTGTTTGCACATCCATCCCATCTCTTTGTCTTCCAAGATGACAAGGAACAGCTGTGGCTTTCCAGGATCTGCCTGGAAGTGCTCCAGAGCCCTCTAGGTCTTTCTAGATCCAGTGCCAGGACTGCTGTTCTGATTTCCCTGTGTTTCACATGAGATTTTGTTTGGTGAAATCCTCCTCAGAGCTGCTTCCTTGCACTCATTATTCAGGAAAATGCTGTCCCACAGAAGTGGTGCCGTGTGGATTCGTGGCTTTGGAACAAACTGGTTGGACTGGTCGTGGTGGGAGTGGAGAGTCCCGTGGTGAAGGTGGTGGGTTGTCCTCCTCAGCTCTTGCCTCCTGCAGGCATTGGGAGAGGTGATGCTGGCAAAGGAGAGTGTTGGGGGAATAACTCTCACTTTGTAAAACTTAGACCAGGTCTTTGAAAAACTTAGATGAAGTCTTTTCTTCTCTCTGTCACCTCTGCTGTCACCCCTTTCCCTGTGACTCCAGGGTGGTCCTGGAGCTGGAACACCTCTACTGTCTCCCTGGGCATGAGAAATGCCACCCTGTGCCCCTCCTTGAGTCTCCCACCCTCGAGTCTCTCATCCTCGGGTCTCACCCTCAGATCTCCCTCAGGACTCTCTCCCTGGAGCCATCTCCCACACCTGGGTCTCCTCTCCCGCTTGGATTTCCCACCCTTGACTCTCCCATCCCTGGGTATCCCACCTTCATTGTTTGGAGGGGATGTGCCTCTTGTCCTCAGAGTGTAGCAGGAGGTGGTGGAGAAGGAGGCAGAGGCTGCCCAGCCCTGAGGAGCTGGAACCTCCCAGGTGGAAGGCAGAGATGGGGGTGGCTTCCTGCAATCCTTGTCAGCCACTGAGGAGCCCCTCACTCCCCCAATTCCCCCAGGAGTCCCTGAGCCAGAAGTTAACTTTCCTGTACTCCCCCACTTCTATGTTGCAACACAGGGAGAGGAAATCTTATGACAAGCCACAGCAAAAACAGTTTCATTTTTTTCTGAAATTGTCTGTGAACCCTGAAAACACTGAGGATCTGTCCTGGGTTTGGCCCCAAGGAGTTCTTGTCCTACTGCTCTCAGCAGGGCCAGCTGCTGTGGTGCCTATGCAGGATGCTCTGAGTCTGGGATGTCTGGATTTGGGCTGCTCCTGACTTGAGCTACTCTGGGTTTGGGCCACTGCAGATTAGGGCCACTCTGGGTTTAAACTGCTCCTGATTTGGACAGTGCTGCCTTCAGGACTCGCTGTGACCATGTAGGAGCTGCTCAGCAAACCATGTTTCTGCCCAGACTTGGCAGGAGAGGGGCAGGTTGATGCTGTCAGCTGTAGTCAGAGAAAGCTCTAAGAATTTTATGTTTGCTTGGAAATAAAATCTGAGACATCAGTGCCATTCCACGCCTGTTGTCTGCTGGAGGCAGATCCAACCCTGTGGCCAACAGCTGGGCTCTCCTCCATTTGGCTGGCAAATGATTCCAGCTTAAGGGAATAGTTTGATAGGACAAGGTGGAATGGTTTCACACTGACAGAGGAGAGGATTAGATTGGGTATTAGGAAGAAATTCTTCCCTGTGAGGATGGTGAGGCACTGGGACAGGGTTCCCAGAGAAGCTATGGCTGCCCCTAGATTTCTGGAAGTGTTCAAAGCCAGGTTGGATGGAAATTGAAGTGATCTGGGATAGTGGAAGGTGTCCCTGCCCATGGCAGGGTGTGGGAGTGGCTCATCCTTAAGGCCCCTTCCAGCCCAAACCATTCTAGGATTCTATAAATAAATTCCTTCTCCAGCCTCTCATACCCTTAGGAAGCTGTGAGCAGAAGCAGGTGCTGGAGCCGCTCTCAGACCCCTTTTCATGCCAGGCCCTGCTGTGTGGGGTGAGTGATCCAGCTGTGTTTGGAGAGGGATCTAGCTGTGCCATGGGTGTCCTTCTGACACCATGTGTTCTGCTCAGAGGCTCCAGGCACAGCTGGGTTTCTCAGACAACTCTGAGGGAGGAGAAGGGCAGGAAGCCAAGAATCAGAAGTCAAAGGTCCCTTGTTGTCCCTGCAGTGGCAGGTGACCTGGCCAGGCTGCTCAGACTGCTCAGATCAGGTTTTTGCAAGGTTTTCCATAACATGAGGGAACTGGTTTTTTCTCTGTCTCCCACCAAAGCAGCAGAGCAGCCCTGGCATCCCCCCAGCATGGGGAGATGCTGGGTTTCATCTGCCGCATGCAGAACCAGAAGCCTTCCAATACTTAGAGGGGCTTTTAAAAAATGTGGCGAGGGACTTTACATGGGCAGACAGTGACAGGACAAACTAGAAATGGAGATTCAGATTGGATATTGGCAAGAAATTCCTCCTGTGAGGGTGGGTAGGCCCTGGCAGAGGGTGCCCAGAGCAGCTGTGGCTGCCTCATTCCTGGAAGTGTCCAAGGCCAGGTTGGACAGGGCTTGGAGCAACCTGGGATAGTGGAAGATGTCCCTGCCCGTGGCAGGGGATGAAATTGGGTGGGCTTTAAGGTCCTGTCCAACCCAAACCATCCTGCCATTCCATGATTCTTTCCCATGTCCCTGTGCTGATAGGGTCTGTCCCAGCTGGGTTTGGAGCAGCATCACTCCTCTGGCATGTGACAGAGAGCTGAACTGCTTGTCATCTCTCCCCAGGTTCTGCTTGTCCAGGCCACCTAATGCCATGCCCATTTGGTTTTTGGGTGCCTTTTCCAGGCCTAGGCATTCCAGGTGACACAGGGACAAGGGGAGCAGTCCCTGGCCATGCCTGTGGCACTGCTGGCCAGACCTGTCTGGCAGCTCCTCCAGCCTGGGGGCTGCCTGAAGGCCCCTCACAGGGGTTCATTACTCCCTCCTGGTCTCTTGGCCGTGCTCTATTTTGCCTGAAACTCTCCTGGTCCCTGGGAAGTGTCCACAGGCATTGTCCCTGGGAGTCACGGTACCTTTCCATGTCAGTCACTCCCAGCTCAGATCCCACAGTGTCCTGGCCATGAGCACCTGCAGAATGCTTCAGGGCAGGATCCATCCCTTTTGGGTGCCACTAGGAGCCCTTCCCTTGGCAGGTGAGTGGGGTGGAACCCCTGGGTGCTCAAGCATGCCCTCTTTGTCCCACAGGTGACATGTGAAGGCAGCGTGGGGAGCAGCAGCAGAGATGCATTCCAGCCACCCCGAGGACCCCAAGGAAGCCATCCAGGTGAGCCAGACCCCCCCCCCACTGCTCCCCAGACAGCTCCCAGTGCAACTCCAGGCACTGCTGGGGACATGTGGGACTTGTGGGTGCTGCCAGGGATTAGGATGGTTTATACTGGGATTGGAAAGGGATCCTTAATGGTTTATCTGGGTTGGGGGATTAAAGGAAACAAGGGGTTAAATCACACCTTAGCCTTTGCAAGACCTCATGTGGGGCAGGAAGGTGCTCAGCTCTGATACCTGGAGAGGAGTGTTGTCCCCCCCCCCAGCTTGGGGTCTCTTCACCCAACTTTGGGAGTCTAAACACATTCAACAAGCAAAGTTCAACATCAGTAGTTAAACCCAAATGTTTTATTCATCCCATGGATGAATCCATGTGTGACTGATAAAATTATCTACACTCGTAATTCTTAATTCAACCCTTAAGCATTCCTTCCATGAAGCAGCAGACCTGGGGGGCAGCTGAAAAAGCTGGAAAACAGCACCCGAAATAAGGAACACACTCCCCTGGCTGTTGTCCTTGAGCTACAGCTGCTGGGAATCTTATTTAGATGCTGAAAAAAATATCCCAGGCTGGAAATTTAATATGGGTTTGTGCTGCCAAGCCAGGCTGGAGTCAAAACCTGCAGAGCCCTGCTCAGGGAACATTCAGCATTTGCTGGGAATGCTGCGTGGTGCTGAAACATGGATTGTTTGGTTGGAATTTGAGGAGGATTTTGTGGTGTTTTCCAAGAGCCTGCTGAGAAACACAACCTTGATTTAAAATAAGACTGGTTGAGATATCCAGGCTCAGCTGCTTTAGGAAAAATCTTCTCCACCAGCATGAAATTGTTAAATTCACCAAACTTGCTGCTTTCAACTGGTGGAAGAGGAAGTAAAGCTGCTGGAAGGCAAAATTCCTACATCCCAACTTTAGAATCCCCTGTGTGTCTCAGAGGGCAGCAGCTGAGCCCCATGTCCTTCCAAACCCCGCTGTTTTGGGGCCCATCCCCTGAGTGTTTACCCAGCACAGCCAGTGAGGTCGATGACTTTGATTTCTGCTGGCGGGCCCTGTGTCACATGTCACATGCTGCTTGGGCTGACCTGCACCATCCGTTCCCTCCTCTGAGTTTCTCCTTTCTCACCCACATTTAATCCTCGTGTTTCCCCTGAGAGAGTGCCTGGAAAGAACCAATTCCTTTTTTCCCATCCCCTTAAGCCATTTCATGTCTGCAGAGGTAGCACCACACACTCTAAGGCAACCCCAGTTCTGAAACACCAGCTAAAATTGCATAAATTATTATTTTTATAACAAAATAAGCTGAATGCCAGGAGTGTGAGTCCCCAGCTTGAACCGGTTCAGCCACTCCAAAGGGTGAGGATGAGGCAGGAGTCGCATGGTGCTTCACTGTGGATAAGCCTTACTGGTTTTTGAGCTCTTTTACATTAAATCCTTCCTAATATTTTCGCTTTTATAATCCCAACCTGCACCTCCTGTCTTGCAGCTGATCAAAAAGCAGCTGGTGAATGCCATCAAGGCTCTGCAGAAGCAGTACGTGAGCTCGGATGCCGTGGTCACCAGTGATGACAGCAATGCCAACACGCTCTGCAGCGCCCTGGAAGCTGTGTTTGTGCATGGGCTGAAGGCAAAGCACATCAAGGCAGAGACTGGGGGGAAAGGGAAGAAATCAGGGGGTCGGGGCCCCCTTCCCCAGCCAGTCTTTTGGGGCCTGCTGAAGAGCATCACACATCGGTGAGTGGCCCTTGCTGCTGACAGGGATTCACACCCTCAGATTTATCCCTTCTTTTGGTGCCATCACATTCAGGGAATGAGGAGGGTGGCTTGATGCACAGATGTGTCAGTCCCCATCTGTGTGCTCAGTCCCCTCAGCTGCAGGGAAGGATGCTCTCAGGGGCTTTGGGGGTCTGCCTTGGACCCTGGGAGATGGAGGCAGCAGAGTGAAGCCCCTGCAGTGCCAAGAGGGGCTGAGCCCCCACATCCCTGCTCAGCATGTGCTGGGGGTGAGCTGATGTCCCCAAAAAGTTGAGGATTGAAACAGAAGGCACATCCCTTTCTTATTTATTTCTGGGTGCCAGGCTGGATTTCTGGGCCCAGTGGAACCCCAGTGACCACACTGGTCTCCAGCAGTGGCTGCTTATGCACAACACAAGATCTGCGTTCTCCCCTGGCCTGGATCTGCTGCAACTGGTTGGCCCTGTTTCCCCATGTCCCAGCCAGCCTTTGAGGAGGTCTCTCCTGAGTGATCACTGTTTACTGGGGTTTTCTAAGCCACTCCCTAAGTCAAGTTCACACACAGTAAATAACAGCCCACACACAAATTGTTCTGAAAGCCTCATCCAGCTCCATCACTGACTCTTGAATTATGAAAGAGTGGATGAAAATAACTCTTTCACATGCTATGGGGGATATTTTTGTGCCCTTTGAAGGTTTTTTGTTCTGTCTTGAGAGACAGATTACAAAATCTTTGCTCTGGTTTTTGAGGTGTGAGCTGGGAGCGGGGAGAATCAGGGAGCGTGGTGTCGCTGTTGGATTTTATAGAAGAAAGCTGAGTTCAGGACTCAGGGATTACTTGAGCTCAACCCCAGCCAGGTTGTTTTTTGGGGCTGGCACAGCAGTTTTAATTGTGTTTTGACTGCTTTTAAATTCAAAGTGAGAATTTAGACACATGGTTGTCACCAAGGAGGATCCAGCCAGCACAAACCCCACAAATACACAAGGACAGCAGGAATTTTTCCCTCTGCATCCTCACGCAGTGCAAGCAATGGGTGGGAAATGCCTTCAGTCAGAGAAAGATGGTCAGCCAGAGGCACAGCAGAACTGCCTGGGGTCCTTACCAACATACTTAGTTTGGGCCATTCAGGAGCCATCTCCCTCCATGGAAAACCACACTTTCCATGAAGGAGAGAGATTTTCCACAGCCGGTTTTATCCCAACTCCTGCACTCCCTGTAGCAGAACAGGTTGGGAAGTGTCTGATGAAGGCTCTGGCCCTCCTGCACCCTGCCATGGACCAAAACAGAGCTGCTCACTCTGTCCTGTTCTTTTTCCTCCTGTCCCGTTCTTTTTCCTCCTGTCCCAGAAACATTGTCTCGGAGCTGGAACAACTGGTGTTTATCAACACGGACGTGGGGCGCTGCCGGGCCTGGCTGCGGCTGGCACTCAACGACAGCCTCATGGAGTGTTACCTGAAGCTGCTGCTGCGGGACCGGGCCCGGCTGCACGAGTTCTACCAAGCCCCAGCTCTGCTTCTGGACACCGAAGAGTGCGAGTTTCTTCTCTGCTACTTGCAGGGTTTATCGTCCTTAACCTTCGAGCTCTCCTACAAGTCAGCAGTTCTGAATGAGTGGACCATCACCCCTCTGTCCCTGTCGGGTCTGTGTCCTGTGTCTGAGCTGCTGGAGCCCCTCACATCCTCGTCCTCCGAACCTCACAGGAAAGCATCTCTGGGCTCCATCTCCCAGTCCTCGGGGTCGGATGAGATCGAGATCCAAGCCCCTGTCCTGCCCATCAGCAAAGCCAGCAGCAAGATCAAGCTGACATCATCCTCGCTGAGCTTGAACACCACGAGCTCATCCCAGCTCTCATCCAGCCTGGGCTCTGACAGCCTCCCCCCGGTGCCCTGCGCCCGCAGCCCCGAGCGTGGCGAGGAGCCACTGTCCTGTGACTCCGACCTGGGCACAGCCACCGCCGAGGACCTGGACAGGTCCCTGCAGGAGTGAGTCTCTCCCCACATCTCTCCAAAGGGATTTTTGACCCTTTCTGGGCTCTTGTTGTTTTCTCTCTATAATCAGGAAGTTTTTCTCCCTGTTTGCCTTTAACAAGCTCTTTTTCCCTTCTGGAAGGAGCTTTTGTTCTTTTCACAAACCACTTGGCACGGCTTGTTGAGACCCTGCTGCCACTGCAAATGAGCTCATGGTCACTGAAGTGTGTGTGTGTCCTCTTCACCAGGGCAGAAACGTCAGAAAAATGCTGCTGCCTGGTTTCAGGAATGTCACATCTTCCTGGCGTACGCTGGGGGATGCTCCAGGGCTTTCCACAGGGGGGAAAAAATGAGTTTGGTCACAGGGAAAGGTTGTAATTTGCAGCTTCGGCAGATCACTCAGAGAGGGAGGTTGTTGGTTTGTCATCCTTGTGATTTATTCCTGCCAAGCATCCAGCACAAAGATTTCCAGGGTTATATAAACTCTGAGTAATCTGTAAATATTTTGCCTGTCACCTTTAGAGTGTGACTCTCAGGGAACTGAGCCTTGGGGTGATGCCTCTTCCCAGTCTTCAGGAGGAGTAGGAGCTGCAGACTGTGCTTTCCCATCTCTAACAGCATCATTCCAAACTTCCAGGATTTTGCATCTTCCAATGATCCTGGAAGAACCTGCCTTGGATTGGATTAAACTCATGATGGAGATGCTCCTTTGTGTTTTAATCTTGGGCTGGTTTAATTCTGGGGCTGGCAGTGGAGTGGGACCACAGGAACAGCTGATCCTCTGGCCAGACTCCACTGTTAATTGCTCATTAATGAAAACAGTTGGAATTTGGCATATGGTCCAAGGCTATGGATTCTTGTCCAGGAGCTGTACATGGAGCTGGGACTTTTGGGAGCACCCAGTGCTGTCCCTCCATCCACCAAATCAAACCCCATTAATGGGTGTAATTGGGAAATGCTCTCTTCACAGGTAGAGTCCTGCTCTGTGCTGTGCAGCTGACACTGCTCTGTGGGGCACAAACCCCACATTTTTCTATTGGCATCACTGGGATTTTCCAGCCACACTGTGCTGCCATCCCACAGAGGCCAGCAGTGACATAATGGCGGGGGGGGGGCAGAATGGGGAGTTTATAGGTTTTGGTTATTGAGCTGCCTTCAAGCCCGTGACTTTTCCATTTCAAGGGTGTTGTCGGAGTTCAGCAAGGCCAGGCCAAGCACGGACACCACGGAGGGACAGCTGCTTCCCAGCGTGCTGGGCTGCTCCCCCCAGCCTCCCCCAGTGCTGCCCACCCGCCCAGCACCGGCCCAGGGAACGCAGCAGGAACCTCCCCCCAGCACTGACACCTCTGCTCAGACAGGAGACTCCACACCCCCCGGCCCTGGGCACGGAGATGCCAGCAGCACATCCGGAATTCCAGCCCCTCAGGAGGCTCTGGGCAGAGCAGGGAGCGCTGGCAGTGAGGGGAGCCAGGCTGTCCTCAGCCCCACAGCCCAGCACCTGCTCTCTCCCCTGCTGGGGTGTCCGGTAGGTGCTGCAGCTCCCTCCCTTCCCATCTCCTTGGTTTGTACCCAGTGGTGAAGGGAAATAAAACTGGGGACAGCTCCAAGAGGCACTGCTTTTCTAGAATCAGGGAATTCCAGAATGGTTTGGGTTGGAAGGGACATTAAAGTTCATCCCTGCCATTGGCAGGGACACCTTCTGCTAGACCAGGTTGCTCCAAGCCCCATCCAGCCTGGCCCTGGACACTTGCATGGATAAATTTCTCCAAACTCCCATCTTCCATGCTGCTCCCACTTAGTTATCAGTGATGATTCCCACCCCATGGAGCTATGGCCATGCAGCTGCTCCAGGAGAAACTGGATCAAAGTCTGTACTCCCTGATGAAAGAGGCACCAAAGCTTTTGAAGCCCTGCCTGGCCTGTCAGTCATCCCTCTCCAGGAGCAGCTGCAGCAGGAAGTTTTGGGTTTGTTAGGGATATCTGGAGAGGGGTGAGCTCTTGCACAAATCTGGCTGTGGGCTGTGTGCAAGTGATAAAACAGCCCCAGAGTCGAGGTTTTCATGGGGACTTTTCTTCATTTATGGTCCAAATAAGAGGAGGGAAAAGGATTGACTGGACAGGAAACAAACTGGTTTCCCAGTGGGAAAATCCTCCTGGAGCACATCTCTTCCCAGAGTGGGATGGCATTCCTGGGTGTTGATCTTGAGCAGCGGCGGATTTCCCCTGCTGCCACCAGGAGCTGATCCACATCCACTGGCTTCTGCTTTTAGGAAACTCTTTGAACAGCCCTGTCCTCTGTCTAATTTGTTACTGACTGTTCTATCCTGGTTCCCATTGTTTCCATGCTGGTTCCCATCCTTTCCACGCTTGTGAGGATAGGATATACCTCACACCCCCCAGACCATTTCTCATTTTGCTCTCTGCTCCTCTCAGTTCCCTCCCGCTTATCCCGTTTCCGCTGCTTCCTCCTGGCCCAGAGCCAGTTTGACCTAATCTATGTATAACATACTGTGTCAACAGGAAATTCCCCCTGCTCTCCATGACTCATGGAGCAACCTGCATTCCTGCCCCAGGAGTAATCCAGGAGCCGCCACCCGTGATCCTCCCCGCAGGGTGGTGACAGCTCTTCTGCTGTCACTTAGGTTGTTATTCAAAATAAAAGGCTCTTGGAAGGCCTCGAAGGGGAGTTGAAAGGACATTCCTGTTGGGATGCAGCCTTAGAAGGGTCTAGGAATGCTGCTCTCTTGTGCCAGGGCTCTGAGCTGGGTTGTTTTTTCCTCCTGGTGTTTACTCTGGGACCTTGTCCCAGAACCTTGCTTCTTTCAGGAGGAATTTCTTCACTGAAAGGTTGGTCAGGCATTGGAAGGGGGTGCCCAGGGAGATGGTGGAGTTCCCATCCCTGGAGGTGTCCAAGGAATGCCCTGGTCTGGCTGCCAAGATAGGGATTTGGCACAGGTGGGACTTGAAGGGCTTTTCTCCTTCAATGATTCTGGGATTCTTGTAGCCAGAAAAGCTCCTGGAGGAGCTACAGCCACATTTTTTTCAGCTCATGGATCTCATCACCTCCTGGCACATCCAGACAGAGGCTTCTGCTTTCCCTGCCTAATTTTTCCCCTGCACAGCCCAGGCCCCTGTAGCATCTTCCTGTGAGTCATAGGTCTGTATTTCACCCTGGCCATCTCTGTGTCTCTCCCAATCTCTGTTCTTCCTAGTGCTGCTGCTCCAGCTCATGCCCTTCCATGGCAGGGCTGGAATTTCACCCTCATCAGTAAAACTCCATGGACCTGTGGTCATTGCAGGGAATGTGCTCTTTTTCCACTGTGATTTTAGGGGGAGAGAAGAGGTTGATTTTTACTTTATTTTCTTATCCCACCAGAATACAATCCCAGTATTTTCCAGCTGTTGACACAATTCCATGGATCCTTCTCTTACTGGAGGGAGCAGGGGAGCCATCCATCTGGGAATGGCCAGCAGAAAATCAGATAGTCATGAAATGGTTTCGGGAGGAAGGGACCTTAAGACTCATGAGCAGGGACACCTTCCATTAAATCCACACATCAGTGCCTGGGAGCTGGGCTGCACAGGAGCAGCCCCCAAGGAGGGGTTTCTGTGGGTGTGTGTGTTTGAGGGGTACAGGGTGTTTGATGAGCTTAATAATTCATAATATTTCATTTTTTTATCAGAAGAGCTGGATCTCAGAAGACGATTTCTACAGACCTTCCCCGGGACAGAGCAGTAGGAGCATGGCTGACACCAATGGCTTTGGGCCAGAGGGGGACAGTGAGGGGCCAACCCCAGGGCTCATCAGTGCTCTGGACTTGGAGAGGCTCTCAGTGCCATCCTCAGACACTGGGAAGCCCAAAATGTCCCCGGAGCGGGAGCAGAAGGGCTTCAGCGTGGTGCACCGCCGACAGATGGGTACGTGCCACCTCCTGCTGCCCCCGTGCTTGGGGGTGGGGATGGGCTGCCTGGGGAGAGCTGTTGGCTGGTGATAGCAGCACTGGGAGCTACAGAAGGCAGGGGAGCAGCTTCCCACTGCTGAGGGGCAGTGCTGAGCACTTTACCATTGTGCTGAGCACTTTACCATTGCTGAGCCTACAGAAGC
This sequence comes from Alaudala cheleensis, assembly GCA_013398995.1. NCBI lineage: Eukaryota > Metazoa > Chordata > Aves > Passeriformes > Alaudidae > Alaudala > Alaudala cheleensis. The sequence goes on along the minus strand of VWYE01010524.1, from coordinate 602,967 downwards.
TCTGGTGGGAAACAGTTTACTGGCAGAGGGTCTGTCCACCCTGTGGGACGCTTTTCCTTTGTCCCACTTGTTCCCAGCCTCAAAACCCAAATGCAGGGGGACAGAAACCCAAATACAAGTGGACAGTGATGGAGACCAAGGTCCCATCAGCTCCTGCCCCAGCCCACCGTGTACCAGCACTGGCTGTCACCCCTGGCTTGCCTCTGGGTGCTTGCTTTGAGCCCCTCTTGGCTTTTCCCACTAGCTTTCCCTGTCTCACTTAAACTGAGCCATCTCTTGCCCCAGGCCTTTCCAACCCTTTCCGTGGGCTGCTGAAGCTGGGCAGCCTGGAGAGGCGAGGAGCCATGGGGATTTGGAAGGAGTTTTCCTGCGAGCTGTCCCCACTGGAGCTGCGGCTCTTCCTGGACCACGAGGAGCGGATCTGTGTGGAGACCTACTCCCTGCTGCGCTGCGAGTCCCTGGCGCTCACCCACTCCGACGGCCGCTTTGAGCTGGTCTTCCTGGGGAAGAAGCTCTTCCTCCGAGCCCCTTCCCAGGACGAGGCCGAGGACTGGCTGGACAGGATCCGCGAGGCGCTGCGCAAGTGCCGGCCGCAGCTGGAGGAGGAGGACTCGGAGACTCTGGAATATTCCGAGGATGGAGGCGAAGCCCAGCCCATCAAGGGCGATTCCAGTGCTCTCCAGTACAGTGACGGGCCTGGGAACAGCTTGGACTGGACTCCAGCTCCAGAAGCAGAGCTGGATGCGATCAAAGAGGCTGTTCTGTACATGGACGTGGATAAAACTTGGGTCCCGTTTATTTTTTCCCTGTCTCTAGAAACTCTGAAGTGCTTTAAAATCAGAAACAATGACAAAATTTTAAGCAACAGTTATGGCATAGAGACCATCCAGGACATCCTCCCAGACACCAGCCTGGGGGGGCCCTCCTTCTTCAAGGTGATCACCTCCAAGGCAGTGCTGAAGCTGCAGGCGGAGAGCGCAGAGGAGGCGGCCTCGTGGCGGGAGCTGGTCCGAGAGGTGCTCATGTCCTACCTGGAGAGCGCCGAGGAGGCACTAACCCTGGGGGGCAGCTTGGATGGGCATTCCCAGGTCGTCCTGAAGAACATAGTGAAGGAAAACAGCTTCTTGTTGCAGTACCTGGTGGCCATCCCCATGGAGAAGGGCCTGGACTCGCAGAGCTTCATCTGTGCAGGTACAGAATCATGGAACGGTTTGCGTTGGAAGGACCCTAAAGCTCTTCCAGTGCCACCCTCTGCCATGGACAGGGACACCTTCCACTATCCCAGGGTGCTCCAAGTTGTGTCCAAGCTGGTCTTGGACACCCCCAGGGATGGGGCAGCCATAGCTTCTCTGTTTTTCCAGGAATCCCAGCAGCACAAAATCCCCTTGGTGGGGCTTCATGTCCCCGTCAGGGCACCTTTGGTGTCCTGTGGGTACAGGGGTGAGGCCCCCATGCTGAGTCCCCATCCCACCCCAGCCTAGTCCAACTGGGATGTTACTGGGCTTCCATTTAAGATGCTTTTTGTACAGACAGTGGGAAACTGGAGTTGAAGCAACCTTAGATGGATCAGGAAGCTCAGGACTCTCTTCCTGGGCATTTTGAGGCCCCAGCCTGTGGGGAAAGTGCAATCTGGAGCAGTTTTTCCAGTAAGGCAGCATGGGAGCAGGGATTGCCATGGGTGTGACGGGCTGATTTTGCAAAACAATCATTTACCCTTCCCCTGACGCCTCTCGGCATGTGAGGAGATTCTGGTGGCACCTTCACTGACCTCCACAGGAGCTGTAATTTGCTCTTTACCTTACTAAGTTAATTAAATTTCAGATTTCTCTTCTGCTTCAATTATATTTCTTGTACCCTCCAGCAGGTTGGGTTTTTTCTTTTAATCTCCTTTTTTATATTTTTTTTTCTGGTCTATTTGGTCTCTGCCTTGCCTCCCAGGCTCTGTCCTGCATCTTCTGCCTCCCCACAGATGGAAGCCACAAACCAAAAAGACAAATTTGCTGTTTTTCTGTGCAGGTTTTTGTTAGGGATCTGCCTGCCCTTCTTTCACTCACCTCCCAGTCTGACACCCAATGTGTTCCCTTCCATCTCAGAGTAATGAGCAATAAAGGCTGTTTTTTCTTATTAATTCAGAAAGCAACACATGATCTCCATTAATATTTTGGGGAGATGAGCTCTAGCTATTCCAGAGTGCAATGGATGGGGTAGTGGGTTCCCCACTGCTGTAATAAAGGTGTTTTGGGGTTAATCCATCCTGATCTCATCCCTTGTAGATGAGGTTTTGCTACCCTGTGACAGCAGCAGAAAAAAAAAAGAGCTGAGTGAAGGCAAAATAGTGCAAAGTTACTGGTGGAGGTGATGGGACAGCAAGTGAGATTTAGGTTCTTCCCTAAACCAATGGGATGTTGCCAGAATTCACTTTTCCTAAAAAAAAACCCCAAAAAACAACAAAACGTTGAATTACTTGATGGATAAAAGTGAGTTCACAGATAGTTCAGCCTCCTTTTACGGAGAAAAAGAAAAACTGTTGAACCACCATAGGCTTAAATCCATGAGGAGGGGGCTGGAGGCCTGGCCTTGAACATCCTGCAGGTGCTTTAGGTGGTCTCCACCCTTTCCCAAAACTTTACTGCTCAATTCATGCTGCCAGAAGTTTCTCCCCCACCCCAGCAGTGGTGGGCAGAGGCTGTGGGCAGCACAGTCCCCTCTCACCCCCTGCTCCCACAGGCTGCTCCCGGCAGATCGGCTTCTCCTTCGCCAGGCCCAAGCTCTGCGCCTTCTCCGGCCTCTACTACTGCGACAGCTGCCACCGGGACGAGGAGAGCGTGATCCCCTCCCGCCTCATCCACAACTGGGATCTGACCAAACGAGGGGTGAGTCCTGGCTCCATGCAGGGAGCAGGGAAACGCTCCTGCATCTGCTTCCTGAAGGTCCATCTGGGCATTGCCTGGGCTGGAAATGCCCACTCCCAACCTCTGTCTGAGCTCTAGGGCTGCTCCATGGTCCGTGTCCACCTGTCCCCTCTCTCTGTGCCCCAGGTGTGCAAGCAGGCCCTGAAGTTCCTCACGCAGATCCGAAACCAGCCGCTGATTGACCTGAAGCTGGTCAACGAGAGCCTCTACGAGCACGTGGAGAGGATGGGGCGGATCCTGCGCAGCCGGGAGCAGCTGAAGCTGCTGGGGGATTATCTCACCATGTGCCGCAGCGGCGCCCTGAAGGAGCTCAGCAAGCGGTGAGATCCTTCCCACAGTGACATTCCCCTCTCCTGGTGCTCTGGTGGTCTCCTGGTCCCCCTCCTCACTCACCATGGGAGCAGGGAGCGCTGCTGCCAAGGCTCAGGCTGGTTTTTCTCTCCATATCATCTGCTCTAAGGAGTTATCCATCTGTTGGCTGGGTCAGCACAATGAGCTGTGACTCAGGAAACACCTTCCTGGACGAGGAGCTTCTGGCTGGACAGGAAACACCTGGCAAAATAGATGAGATATTTATTTTCTTTTTTTTCCCCCCCTTTGAAATGCTCTCACATGATTTACAGTGGCAGGATTTGGGATGTGAAAATGGGCTCTGCAATGATTCACTTCAAGAGGTTGCTTCATCCAGGCTCCTCCTTGCTCCAAAGCTGTTGGAGGTGTGGTGGAGACCATCTACCCCTTCCTCTCTGTGCTTCTTTGCAGGCTTGATCACAGGCATTACCTCCTGGAGTGTCCCCACAAATACAGCGTGGCTGATCTGAGCCAGGTGAGAGCTCTGCATAGTCACAGAATCACAGAATGGTTTGGGTGGGAAGGGACCTTAAAGACCACCCAGTCACACCCCCTGCCATCCACTTCTTATCTCCCACTAGACCAAGCTGCTCTAAACCCCCTGGCCTAGTTGTTGGGGTTTTCCAAGTGAAAACACCCCTGTGTCTGTGGAGATGCCACGTGCTGCTCTTTCAAGCAGGAGGTTCCCAACAGTTGGGTTTTGCAGCGATTCCCAAGCCGGGAGCCCCATCCTGGCAGGTCGTGGGTGCTGCTCTCAGCAATCCCATTGCACCCCAGGTGTGTGGGGTGGGGTTTGTTATGGAGGACAGCCCTGCCTTCCAGTGGAGCCCAAGGAATGGGTGTGTCACAGCAAACCCCGCTGGGGCCGGGCTCCAGGAGCACTGACCCCTGTGTCCCCCAGATCGCCGATGGCGTCTTCGAGACCTTCCTGCAGTCACTGCTGCAGTTTGCATCCCACCATGTCTACAGCTGTGACCTGTGCACCCAGCGGGGCTTCATCTGCCAGATCTGCAACAGCAGTGACATCATCTTCCCCTTCGAGTTTGACACTACCACCAGGTGAGTGAGCCACCTCTGCCCCATCTCACTGCAGCCAGGACACCCAGGGGCACAGCCTGCCTTATGCCAGGAGCCCCAGCCAACCCCTGAGCTCTGAGACCCCACTTCCAAGGCACATGGGGAATTGGAAATGGCTCTGAGGTGGTTGTGCATCCTCGTGATGCCCACAACCTTGTGGTTCCCATGTCCTCAACCATGGGAATCATATTGTGGTGCTCATGTCCTCATGGGAGCCACATCCTCATTGTGCCCATGTCCTTGTGGGAGTTGCATCCTCGTGGTGCCCATATCCTCATGGGAGTCACATCCTTGTGGTTTCCCCATCCTTGTGGAACTCATCCTCACAGTTCCCACATCCTTATGCCCATGTCCTCATGGAACTCATCAGCTCCAAACCAAATTTAGGCTGTTTAGGGCAGGAGCAGACCATCCTCACAGAGCCAAGATGTCACCAAGAGAGGTGGCTTTGCAGCCTGGAGATGCAGAGGCATCAGTACCTTGCTGTCAGCCTGCAAAGACTTTGCTGGGTGCCAGGTCAGCCAAGGGGCTGGAGGGAGGAGGAGCAGGAAGGTTCTGTATGTCCCTCTCTTGCTTACCTGGCCAGTGCCTCTCCCACTCAGGGTCAGTCTGGCCCCTTGCAGGGGCTGCAGGAGGGAAGGGGAAGCAGCAGTGGGGACAGTCCTACATCCCTCTATGGCCACAGAAGGAAGGATGGACACATGGACACAGATTTCATAGAATGCTAAAAGGGTTTGGATTGGAGGGACCTTAAAGCCCATGCAGTGCAAAACCCTGCCATGGGCAGGGACACCCTCCAAGTCCTGTCCAAGCTGGCTTTGGACACTTCCAGAAATGGGGCAGCCACAGCTTCTCTGGGAGCAGAGATGGATGGGGGGCAGCACTGTGGGATGTGCTGGGAGAGGCTGAGGATGTTCAGCAGGAGAGGGTTGATACAGGCTCTCTCTGTGTTTTTGCCCTGCCCACAGAGCTTCCATTCCTTACAGAGAGAGGAACCTGTCCTGCAGTGGGGTCAGCTGTGGGTCAGGGTGCAGCAGCTGGACAGAAGTTGGAATCAGGATGGGGATGGTGTTAGAGGGGAACTCTTATCCCCACCACCATCAGGGTTTGCTGAAGAAGTCAAACCCTTCCAGCCAAGGAGTCTGCTCCTTTGTAGGTTGAGACATCCACATCTCCATGGTTATGTCACAGAATTGTGGAATCATTCAAGTTAGAAAAGCCCTGTAAGATCACCAAGTCCAGTTCCCCCAGCATTGCCCAGGCCACCACTGACCCATGTCCCCAGGTGCCACATCACACGGCTTTTAAATCCCTGCAGGGATGGTGACTCCACCACTTGCCTGGGCAGCCTCTGCCAGAGTTGGACAACTCTTTCAGTGAAGAAATTTTCCATAATATCCAACCTAAACCTCCCCTGAGGCAACTTAAGGCCATTTCCTCTTGTGCTGTCTTAGACTATTTGGCATTGAGCACAATCCTGGCAGAGAGATTTCACAGGCTTATGGGCTGCATGGCTTCACTTTGCCTGGCAGTCCCTAAAAGTGAGCAGCAACACCCAGAACCTGCAGAAAATACCGAGGATACTGGGATCCGTGGGTGCTCCATGTGTTCCAGGGCTGCGAGTATTTCCGTGGAGGAGGAGCAGCGCTGCTCGCTCCCCTCCCTGCCACAGGGACAGCACTGAGCTCATTATCGAGGACAACAACATCCCCAGGGGACCGATTTCCCTGTAAAAAGAGCAGCCGGGCTCTGGAAAGTGCTGGCACGCAGGGCTGAGCTGGCTTGGGGCCGGCCGGAGCTCTCGTGTCCCGTGGAGCCCAGCTCAGAAGTTTGTTGACGTCTTTCTTTCTCACCCTGACGGAGGAGGTTGTGCAGCAGGAAAGTGGCTCAGCCGACATCCTCGCGGAGCTGAACGCGGCTTCCTGCCCCTCTGCCCGCCCCGGGGCCGCCGGGTCACACCGGCACTGGCTGCAGGATGTGTCTGCAACGCCTCAAACAATGACCCCGCCAGCGCAGCACCCTCTCCTGCTCCGGCAGCTCGGGGGGAGGTGGAGACAGGAGATGCCACTTCCCACTCGGAACCACACCGGGTAAAACCCGGCTTCCCAAATCCCCCCCACACCTGGGGAGCAGCCACCACCGCTGCTGATCCAGGGAGGCCACATGGAAGTGTGTTCCACTGGGGAAATGCGTATTTTCCATCCCAAATCCTGCCTGTCCATTCACGAGCCTTTCCCTGTCCCAAGTCCCTCAGGGTTTGCAGCTCCTCTCCGGAGCAGGATTTGGTCCCTGCTGTGGTCCCTTTCCTGGCACTGATGGGTATTTCTCTGCCTCTGTCCCACACATCCTTTGGGGAATTAAGGTGTTTCATGCTGTTCACACATGGATTGTGCACCAGGTATTTGCACAGGTAAATCTGGCTGCCCTGCTGGCATGTGGCTGAGCCACATTTTACTACCACTGAAGATCTGGGGATCACAACCCAAAAATTGACCTCAGCAGGGACGTTTCTGCTGGTGACTGAGCAGTGAAACTCCTGCCCAAGCTGGGGTCCCTCACCGAGTGTCACATTCCTGCTGCTGCTGAGCCAGATCAGGGAGCTCCGACACCTCCACGGTGCCACCTGTCCTGGGGCAGCTCCCTCCTGTCTGCCTGTCCCTTCCCTGCAGCTTCACTGTCCCCACAGCCTCCCTGCCACATGCAGGTCCTGCTGTCAGGGTGAGGTGTCCCACCCCAGCATGGTAAGCAGAGGGTCCCCAACAGCGATGCTGTCACAGGGCTTGGTGTCAGAAGATTTGTCAAGGGATCACTGTCACAAGGGTCAATGTCCAGGGTTTGGTGACACAGGGTTCGTTCTTGCAGGGGGTGTTGCCACACCCTCAAAGCTGCACTCGGTGCTGGGAGAGCAGGGCACAAACCTCAGCTTAAACCTCACTCCTGTCTCTCTCACGCATTGGCAACTGCCGGCAGCACCCACCACACTCCTTCCTGCCAAGCTGTTGTGCTCGGGGCTGCTGGGGTGGGTGAGGAGCTGCTGGGGTGGTTGAGGAGCTGCTGGGGTGGTTGAGGAGCTGCTGAGGTGGGTGAGGAGCTGCTGGGGTGGACGTTCCACTTGAGCAGCTGCTGCTCCTGTGCTCAAGGCTCCTCCTGAGCTGGGGCTCTGCTCAAGGAGTGCTCAAAACACACCAGGACAGGGAACTGTCCCCTGGTTCAGTGGGGGAAGTTTAGTCTTTGCTCTGACATTACCAACACAGTGGGTTTGGTTTTTTTCCTTCTTTTCCCAGGTGCAGTGAATGCAAAACCGTCTTCCACCGGGACTGCCACGCCCGGGCCCCGTCGTGCCCGCGCTGCGAGCGGCGGCAGCGCTATCAGCGGCAGCTGGAGGCCAGCACAGAGCCCAGCCTGTAGCCCGGCAATGACCTCGACACTGCCCTGGGATGGGGATGGTGGGAGGCACAGAGCAGAGCCCCCCTGCCTGAGAGCCCATCCTGCGCCTGGCCCTGCCCTCGGGACAGGGACAATGTGTGGTGGGTGCTCTGCCCCACGGAGGAACCTTCTGCCCATCCAGGGCTAAAGAAGGGGGCTGGAAAAATCCATCCCCCTTCACACTAACCGGGTGCTGTTCCCTGTCACCCTCCTGGTGTCAGTGTCCCCTCCCAGTGGAACCCAGCGGCTCTTCAGGGTGTCATCCCAAGGATTCCAATCAAGGGTGTGGAGAACTGACATTGATCAAAGCTCTAGTTTTTTAGGATACTGAAAACTAGTATTTTTTTACATGGGGGTTTTGCACAACTGGGCTGCTCTGGGTGGTGGACCCATGCAGGGAGGGGACAAAGTGACACTTGTGCCTTTAGGGACCTGTGCCCCAGGGAGACCATGGGTGCCCCGAGCATCTCCTGCTCAGAGAGCCCAGCCAGGGCCGTGGCCTCCGGGGAGAGCCAGGCCGCTCCTCCCCACCTGCTGCTGCTCATCCTCGGGAGAATTTTTATTTTCCTTTTACCCCTCCCCACACAAAAGTAATTAAAGTCTATTTAACAAGTGAAGCGATTTTTGAGTTTGCTTCTCTGCAGTGGGACCTCATCACAGTTTGAACCTGACACAGTGTCTGGGAAGAGGGTTGAGAATGGGGATGCTGCCTGTCCCTTGTTCTCTGTCCTCCATCCTTCCTGCCCATCCTCCAGGGTTTCACTTGGGCAAATGGTTGGGGGTCCATTCCCCATTTCCTTCCCGGTTGCTCTCCACTGCTGTCAGCCTCTCCCATTGTTGTTTTCCCACCATTGCTGGTTTCCCCACCAATTTGGGATGTGCCCACCAACACAGTAGAACTCCTGAAGTGTGGGGGGACAAAAACCAGGGCAGGGCAGCTCCCACGGGGCCCCCCTAATGGGGTCCCCATCCCACCGCCCAGGGAGGCCGTGCCAGATCCGGCAGCAGCGCAGATCCCGGCTGAGCCGTGGGGCTGGGCCCTTCCTGCGGCAGGAACCTCCCGAGGAGCCGTTTCCTCGTCGGGCGGCAGCGGGTCCCCTCCGCCGCCGTCCCTTCCCGCCCGCCGAGGGGAGGAAACGCGCCTGAGCACCCCGTGCTGCAGCCGGGGACCGGGCACCCTCCCCGCCGCGGAGCCCGGCCCCGTCTCTCGTCGAGGCGGCGGCGGAAACCGGGCGAGTCGGGACCGGCCCGGCGCGGGTACGAGCGGCCCCGGGGGCGCGCACCCGCCCCAGCGCCGGCCGCAGGTGAGAGCGGGGCTCGGGGGTCTCGGAGGGACCGGGGGCTTCGGGGGCTCAGCGACTTGGGGCCCAGTGGCTTTGGGGTCTCGGGCACGGTGGCAAGGATGGTGGCGGTGACCCCAGGGCTGTTCCAGCAGGTTCGGGCGGTTTGCGGAGCCGCCGCGTAGGGCTGGAGCTCAGCGGGGACCCCGAGGGAGCTGAGCTGGGGGTGGGTCCTCAGCCCAGGAGGGCTTGGGCGCTGCCGTCACCCTTTCCCTGCCCCGTGTCCCGCAGGCGGAGGCGCGGGGAGGCCATGGAGGCGGCGGAGCCGGCGGAGGAGGCGCTGGTGCTGGTGGAGTACGGCTTCGAGTACCGCGCCAAGGACGGCACCTTGGTCTCCATCAAACCCAACGAGCGCTATGTCCTGCTTAAACGCACCAACCCGCACTGGTGGCACGTCCGCAGGAGCGGGGACGCCCGGCCCTTCTACATCCCGGCCCAGTACGTCAAGGAGCTGCCGCCCATCGCCGCCCCAGCCCCGCTTGACCCCCCGCCATCGGGACATGCTGCGACAGAGCCGGCCACGCTCGTCCCTCAGCCCCCGCCAGCCTACGAGTATCGGTTCATCGGCGCCGCCGAGCCGGGGGAACCGGCAGGAGGGTGCTCGGTGCCCCGCAGGGACTCGGTGTCTAAGAGGGACTCGGTGCCCAAGAGGGACTCGGTGCTTCAGAAGGACTCGGTGCCCAGGAGAGACTCGGTGCCCAGGAGAGACTCAGTGCCCAGGAAGGACTCGGTGCCCAGGAAGGACTCGGTGCCATCACTCAGCTCTTTTCGGGTCCTCCCGGGGCTGACCCCACACGCCGCTGAGCCTGTGAGACCTTCGCACTCCCTGGATGACCTGGCGCGGGTGACACCGGCACCAAGCAGTGCCACTGCCATGGGGGCACGCGGGGACCCCCCAGGACACGCTCGCCCGCTCGGGAAGAGCCGCTCCGTGACCCTCTGCGCCTCCGGCAAGGACAGGGACGTGGCCAGGAGGTGGCCGGGGGCCGGCCCCGCGGCTCAGGTACGGTGACATCCCCGCTGCTGTCCCCAAAAGTTGCGCTGGGGGGGGTTAGCGGATAGAAGTGTTGAGCCTGGGCCCCTCGACTGCTTCAGTGGCCGTATTCCCCCACCATGACCCTGTGACCCCCAGCACAGTGTGGTGACACCCCGGCACTGCTGCCACTGCTGGGACCCCCCACGTCTCCCCACCGAGCTGACCCCATGGGACAAAGCTGCAGGTGACCCCAGCATAGGGATTTGCCAGAATTAACAGTTACGGGGGTGTGAACGACCTCACACACAGGAACTCCCCCACGCACCCTCCACCCTCAGCCCCCTGGGTGTCTCCACCTTCACGGGCACCCCTGGGCTCTCCCAGCCCCCCACTCTGCAGAACCCCGTGGTCCCTGGGGCAGGGAGGGGCACTCGGTGTCACCCAGAGGGGCTTTGGAGAGTCCCCCTCAGGTTCCTGGAGTGTTCCGGGATGAGAAGAGGCAGAAAGGGGTTAACAGGGAAGCACGGCAGCTCCTCCCTGCCGGGGCGGGAGCCTCACCTGGGTGCAGCACCCATTGACCGAGGTAGGTGCTGGGTGCACCCCAGCACAGGCCAGCGCCCCGACACCCCAAACCCACGCTCACCCCACACCAGTAAGTAGCAAAGGGCTCTGCCCAGCACCCCCTGGGCTGCACCTCCCCAGAGGGGGCACCCAAGGGTGGGGCTCCTCCCTAGCCGCTCACCTGCCATAAACGCGGGCTGGGGTGCACAGGGTGAGACAGTCACGGCAGAGGGGTGGGTCCCACGACCTTGTCCCCTCTCATTTGTCCCTGAGCACCTCACTTTAGGGTAACCCCAGGCACCTGGAGCACCCCAAGCCTGGGTGTCCTCCACTTCAAGGGGGGCTGGAGGGATTGTGCCACCTGGGGGTGTTGCTGGAGGAAATGGGGTATTGGTGGTTTGGGGACTGTGTTTTACACCCCTTTTTTACCTTATTTTCACCGCATTTTACACTTTGTGCCCCCAGCTGTGCCCTTTGCACACTCAAAGCCAATGACTCCCCTCTGGGAGTGACCCAGCATAGTCCCCAACCCCAGTGCCACCACAGGAGCGTTCCACTTCCCTGCCCAAATCCAACGAGCACCAAAACCATCCAGCACTGTGCATGGCGGGACCATGGTGACCTCGGTCCTGCCACCACCTGCACCCCCACCCATGGGATGGGATGGGGTGGGATGGGATGATCCCGGTGTTGTGGGGACACAGTAGCCCCAGGTCAGCTTCCAGTGGAGCAGTGTGACACCAGATGGGCCACCCGAAATTTGGGGGGGATCATGCCAGTGCAGTTCCTGCTCAGCATCATCCTGGAGCAGTTCCTGCTCGGTTGGCCTTGGCTCTGCTGGAGCGGGTGACGTGTGGCAGGTTGTGGATGATGGGTGACAACAACCCCAAGAGAAGCCAGTTCCGCCCTGGGCGTCTCTTCCGTTTCGGAGCCCTGGCAGGAAGCGCGGTGGGTGCAGGGCCCGGCTCAGGGCGCCAGGAGCCTCGCAGTGTCCCCACGGCTGTCCCCACCCTGGTGCCCCCCGAGCTGCCCCAGTGTCATCACGATGGGTGAGCGGGTGCCGGGGGCTCCGCAGTGGGCCCAGAGCAGGGCGTTGCTGAACTTGGGGAAGGTAGGCAGCACCCAAGGGTGCACCCAGCTGGGGGACAGGGGGTAGTTTTGGGATCTCCCCTCACCAAGTTCCCCCTTTGGTTTCCCTGGGGGTTTATGGGCACTGGTGGGTGCCCCAATGCCCATTCTAAAGCACCCAGGGAGGAGCACCTAGCTTCCCTCAGTGGTGAGAAACCCCCAGGGATGCACCCATGGGAGAGAGAGGGGTGCTGGGGGGGCTCCATGCCAGGGATCCCCCATCACAGCCATCCCCATGTCCCTTGTCCGCAGGAGGAGGACGGACCCCCCAGGGGTTTCTGGCCCTGCTCACCATGGTGGGGGGGGGCGTGGGGTAATGGGGGGAGGATGAGGGGTGTCATCGAGCTGCTGTCCCACTCTGATCCAGGGTGTCCCCAAGGGCAGTGCACCCACTGTCACCTCCCTCGGGGTGATGGGCAGGGCTGGAGCTGGGACCTTTGTCCTCACAGTCATTAGTGAGAGACTCAGGCTGTAAAACTGGGGAGATCAAAGGGTGACAGGAGGGAATTCCCCACTGGCAGCAGCCTTCTGGTCCCAGGGGACACATCCCCCTACCCCAAGCATCCCCATGGGTGGGGGTCAGCCAGGCTGGTGCTGGGGATGCTATTTTGGGATGTGGTGATGGGACTGTCTGGTTTGGTATCCGGCTCTGGGCAGGACGCCAGGGCTGTGGGTGCTGGCAATGTTCCAGGGTGCAGGTGATGAGGGTGATGGGGTGCAAGTGTGGGTGAGATGGATGTGAGTTTTGGGATGCTGTTGCTGGGGAGGTGGGAGCGGAGGCTGGAGGTGCAGGGGATGAGCAGGTTGGAGGTGTTGGGACCACAGATGTCAGGGCAGAGGTTGTGGGTGTTCATGGTTTGGGTGCCAGTGATGTGGGTGCCAGTGATGCAGGTGCTGTATGCAGGGGGTGATGCCTGTGATGCAGGTACCAGTGATGCAGGTGTGGATGATGCAGGTGATGCAGGTACCAGTGATACAGGTGCTGCATGAGTGGGTACCAGGTACACAGCTGTTGATGATGTGGGTGACATGGGTACCAGTGATGGAGGTGCAGGTGATGCAGGTATCAGATGCAGATGATGATGCAGGTTCTGATGATGCAGTGACACAGGTCCCAGTGGTGCAGGTGCTGCTGCAGGTGCTGCATGCAGTGGGTCATGCAGGTGCCCGTGATGTGGTGCTGGTTGTGAGGGTGCTGCCAGCAGCAGGTGACACAGGCAGCAGTGACAAAAGTGCTGGCACTGGATACCTCGATGTCCCTTCATGTGCTCATCCCTGTATCAGTGGGTGCTCCCTGCCCCACTCTGGGTGCTGTGGGTGCCCCTCTCCACCTCCTGGCCTCCTGCACCCCATCACTGGCACCTCCTGCCCCACACTTTTGGGGGCCTGGGCAGGGGGTGACCCAGCAGCCAGGGCAGGATCCAGCTCCTCAGTGCCTCGCCCATCTGCCACCTGGACACCACAGTGGGGACATCCCAGGAATGCCATCCCAGCTGCAGTAGTGACATATCCGCGTTCCCCCAGGCACACAAGGAGTCAGAGGAGACACCTGATCCCATCTACCTCAACATCCAGGAGCTGCGGGAAGAGGCCGCCGCCAGCTCGGCCCCAGAGGAGCCTGGTGGCTCCGTGTCGGACTGGGAAACCCACACGGACACGGACAGTGGACATTTGTTTTATTATAACCCCGTGACGGGCGAGACCACGTGGGATTGTCCCTTCGGGACGGCGGCCGATGGAGTGAGTCCCGCCGCCTCTCCCGCCTCCTCACTCGCACACAGCCCGGAGCTTCCCGAGTGGGAACAGCACGTGGATGAAGGAAGCGGACAGACTTTTTTCTATAATTCAGTGACAGGTGAGACGTCGTGGGACCCCCCCACTGCGAGAGACACAGACAGCCCCCAGGAGATGCACCCTGGGGGCACGCGGTACGGTCCCATGGAGCAGAGGGTGAGCACCCAGCGAGGCGCGGGGATGGGCTTGGGGTGGGCAGAGACAGGGGTGGGAATGGAGACAGGAATGGGAATGGAGGTGAAAAAGGGATGGGATGAAAATGGAGACAGACTGGGATTGAGGAAGGTATGGGAGATGGAGAGGGAGATGGAGACATGGGAATGGAGATGAAGACAGATGAAGATGGACATGGGTATGGATACAGGGGTGTAAGAAAGGATGAGAATGCAGATGGAAACAGGGATTGGGTCTAAATGGACGCAGAGCTGAAGATCGAGAAAGGATGGGAGATGCAATGAAGATGAATATGGAAACAAAGACAGAGATGGGAACAGATACAGGGATGTAGAAAGGGAGAGGAATGGAGATGGAAACAGGGATGGGAATGAAGATAGAGACAGGGCTGAAATTGGAGATGGGAGACAAAGATGGGAATGAAGATGAAGGTGCAGATAAAGATGGAGATGGGAATGGAGGCAGAGATGGGAATGGAGATGATGGAGATGGGGCAGCCCCCACCTGGGCGAGCAACACAGAGATGCAGATCTCTTGGTTGGGCCAAGATCTTGAACTGTCTCTTCTCTCCAGCCACCCACTCCAGAAACGGATTATCCTGACCTGTCTCCAGATGAGCTGGAATGTTATCCTGAGGAGGACTATTCGCCCGTGGGCTCCTACGATCAGGGGGCCTCTCTCTGCCTGTCCCCGAGGCGCCCCGAGGAGCTGGGCTCACCCCCGGGCTGGTATGGGCACAGCCACTCTGAGGGAGTCATGTTCTACCCCGAGCACTTCGGCCCTGACACGGTACGGGATAGGGATGGGAACGGGGAGTGGGACAGGGTTGAGGATGGGGATGAGGACAGGGATGGGTTATGGACAAGGACAGGGACAGCAGTGGGGATGGGGACAGGATCAGGGACAAAGATGCCGACAGAGGTAACTGCCAGGGATAAACATCCTCACAAGCCCACAGAGCAGGGGTTACCGGAGCTCTGGGGTGCCGTGGGTGCACAGCACAGCCCCCCTCTGGCAGGGGCACCTTGGGCATCACCTGACCCCTCCCTGCCCAGGTGCCATCGGGCAGCCACCATGAGCGGGCCAGCAGCGGCTCCAGCCAGGACAGCGGGCTCTTTGCCTGGCACGGCTCCGTGTCACCCACACCAGGCAGCAAGGAGGAGAAGGTGAGCACCCAGGGAGGGACACCCAGCCCGCCCTCACCCCAGCACCAGGGAGAGCAAGGGGCTGATTTGACATCCTCACCTCTACTTTCCAGTTTAAAAGCCTCGAAAAAGCCGGGGTGCTCAACCGGACCAAGACAGTGGACAGAGGGAAGCGGCTCCGGTAAGAACATCCCAGTGTCCCCTGCCACTGGAGACAGGAGTCCAGCAGGCGGAAGGAGCTGTGCTTTCCCACTGTGTGACCCCTGCTCTCCTCCCCAGGAAGAACTGGAGCTCCTCCTGGACAGTGCTGGAAGGGGGAATCCTCACCTTCTTCAAGGACTCCAAGCACTCAGCTGCCAGTGCTTTGGTAAGAGCCCCAATGGCCTTGGGACGGGGCAGCTCCCATGGCATGGAACCAGTGTCCATGGGACAGGGCCAGCACCCATGGGACAGGGCCAGCACCCATGGGACAGGGCTAGAACCCATGGGACACGGCTAGAACACATGGGACTGGACGAGGACTCACAGGATGCAGCCAACATGTGTAGGATGGGGGCAGCACTCGGGGAATGTGGCACTGGCCTCACCTCTGGGGTGGGGGCTCAGGGCTCTGTCTAGGGGATACAGAGGCTCTTGGGGAAGGGGGACCATGGCCAGCACCCACGGAATAGGACCAGCATCTGTAGGACAGGACAAGGATTCACAGGATGGGGTCGAAGCTGCAGGATGGGACCAGCACCCATAGGATGAGGCCGACATCCAGGGGACAGGGCCAGCACCCACAAAACAGGACCCCAGCACTCTGGGGGGAATCAGCACTTGAAGGATGGGACCAGGACCCACAGGCCAGGGCAGGAATGCTGGGACTGCACTGGGAATGTCTGCCCACCACCCCAGAGCACACACACTCCCTGCAGGGGTGCCAGAGTTGGAGCACCCAGAGCTGGTGGGAACCAGAGGAGGAAGCAGAGCCAGCCCCAGTCCCCCCCGCGGGTCCAGTCCCCACCCCCGCAGTGCCCAGCAGCTGCCACCGAATGCAGAAGTTGCCTTGGGTCTTGCAACACCCTGTGGTGATGGCGGGGGGGAGGGGGGCAGAAGACAGGAGATTCACAGGTGGCCTCCCCTCGGGGGTTCAGGGCTCTGTCTGGGGGTACAGAGGCTCTTGGGGCAGGGGGACTGTGGCCAAAGCACCCCAAAACCCAGGGCATGGGGAGAAACAGTAGGTTTAATGCTCTCCCACTGCAAAATTCCCCTCTTTGGGGGCAGCCACCCTCTCCCTTCCTGCAGTGACACTGAGAGGGACCTGAAAGCTGGAGCCCCCCGGAGTCCCTGGGAAGGGCTTGTCCTTTGAGGTGGTGGCAGCCCTAGGACCTGGCTGTCCCCAAGCTGGTGGCCATGACCCTACCCCACCACAGCAGTCCCATGTCCTAGTCCTGCAGAAACTATAGGAGGGGACAGAGGGGTCCCGTAGAGGACACCTGGCAACCTTGCTGGAGGAGGGCAGCCCACACCCCCAGCAGGATCTCAGAGTCCCTGTCCCCTCTGGGCAGGTGCCACCCTCATCCTCTTGTCCCCACAGAGGCACCCCAGCACCCTGACCACCCCCGAGCACACGGTGGAGCTGCGTGGGGCCACCCTCACCTGGGCCGGCAGGGACAAATCCAGCAAGAAGAATGTGCTGGAGGTGAGCAGGTGACAGCAGGAGGGACGCTGGTCACACCCCAGGGTTCACACTTGGCCCACAGGGCAATGCCACACCTGCCCCGTTCATCCCAGCAGTAGGATGGAAGCAGGGGATGGAAGTAGGGACATTGGGGACGTGCCAGGGTGGGAGGGAGTACAGGGACACTGCCCTGCCAGTCACTGTCGCTTTCTGATGGGCACGGAGAGGTCACCAAGGGACATCCTGGCTCCCAGAGGGGCTTTGCACAGGGAGGAGCCGCTCCAGCTCCCCGGCAAACGGCGCCGGGCTCAGCCACATCCTGGTTCCCAAATCCGGGTGGTTGCGGCGGCCCCGTGCCCTTTCCCTGACCTTTGGCTGTTGCTCCGGCAGCTGAGGACGCGGGAGGGCTCGGAATTCCTCATCCAGCATGACTCGGAACAGATCATCACCGCTTGGCACAAGGCCATCGCCGACAGCATCGGCCGGAGGGTGAGCAGGGCCCCCCCGCCCCGCGGCCACCCTGGGGCCGGGCCCCGGCGTCTCACGGCGCTTCCCCCTCCCTTAGGGCTCCTACATCCCCGGAGAAGAAGAGGCCGAAATTCGGGGTGAATTCGGCTCCCGGGAGAAGCTGGGGGGCGGCGAGGAGAGGAGGGCAGGTGAGCACTGGGATGGGCATGGGCACGGGGGCCCCGGCAAAACCACCTACCTGCGGGTCCCCGGGGCTGGGACAAGCCGGGACGCCCCAGTCGGACCGTCGGGATGGTGCTGACGTGTGCCATGTCCCCAGCAGCGGCCGGGCAGGTGATGGGCAGTGCCGAGAGTGACATCAGCAGAGTCCGGAACAAACTCCGCAAGTTCCTGCAGAGGCGGCCGACGCTGCAATCCCTGCGGGAGAGGGGCTACATCAAGGGTGGGTGCTGGGATGGGGCCGGATCAAGGATACGTGCTGGGATGAGGGTAAATCCAGAGTGGGTGCTGGGATGGGGTGTCAGGATAGGGCCTATCAAGGGTGGATGCTGGAATTGGCCTGAGTTCCTCAGGATGTCTCCAGTCTGGAGGGCGGGTGGGGACAGGCAGGGATGAAGCTGGGACAGCCAAGGATGGAGCTGGGACACTGGGTTGGGTGACAAAGCCCAACCCTGACCCAACATGTTGGTGATAGGCTCGGGCATGTCCCATCACTTCCAGCCACCTGGTGAGACTCCTTTGAGAACAAGACCCTGTGTCCCCAGCCCTGTCCCCCACTACACCCTCCTGGTGTCCCCTGGCTGTGCTCATGTCCCCACTGTGTTCCCAGACCAGGTTTTTGGCTGCTCGCTGCTGGCGCTGTGTGAGCGGGAGCGGAGCACGGTGCCACACTTTGTCCTGCAGTGCATCTGGACCGTGGAGAGGAGAGGTACTGCCCTGGGGACAGGGCCACCAGGATGGGAGATGGGGACAGCTCCGGGGACAGCCTACATGGGAAGTTTGGGTTCTCCTTGGCAGTCTGGTGCTGGCTATTGTGGGCACCAGCACAGCTGTACCAGTCCCTGTCACCATGTGCCATCTGGCTGTGGGCATCCTCTAGGGGACAGCAGGGACACTGGAGTTGTCCTCAGGAGTGCCTGATGTCCCATCCCAGTGTGGATTGTTTAACTGGGAGCTTTTCCTCATCTCCATCTGCCCAGGTCTGGACATTGATGGGCTGTACCGGGTCAGTGGCAACCTGGCCACCATCCAGAAACTGCGCTACAAGGTGGAGCATGGTACGGTCACCCGTGGTGACACTGGGGGACAATGGGGTATAATCCCTCTTCAGGGGCAGAGGGACAGGACTGGGGTTAGGGAGGGGGCAACTGGGGATCCCCACCCATCCCTGGGGCTGTGGACACACCTGAGATGCTGCCCCACCTCCAGATGAGCAGCTGGACCTGGATGACGGGCGCNGGATGGGATGGGATGGGATGGGATGGGATGGGGATGGGATGAGGATAGGTATGGGGACAAGGATAGGGTTGGAATGGGATGGGATGGATACTGGGATGGGAACCAGGATGAGAACCAGGATGGAATGGAGATGGGATAGGGAACGGTATAAAGATGGGGTTGGGGACAGGAATGAGATAGAAAAGGGATGGGAATGGAGACAGGATTTGGGACAGGGAGTGGTGATGGAGATGGGATGAAGATGAGGACAAGGATGGGACAAGGATGGGAATGGAGGTAGGAACAGGAATACTGTGACTGCTGTAGCTAGCACCCCACCGTGCCCTCCCTCCCTCCTTGGCAGAGATCCAGGACCCGTCCCTACGGGGCCGCTGCATCCGGGACCTGGTGCTGTCCCTGCCACCTGCCCACCACGACACCATGAAGGTCCTTTTCCGCCACCTCTGCAGGTGACACCCCCTTGTTCCCCCAAACCCAGCCTGGTGCAGGAAGGCAGAGCACAACTCTGGGGGCAGGCCCCAGGGCAAGGGCCGTGTCGGTGACACGTCCCCTGTCCCCACAGGGTGGTGGAGCACAAGGAGGAGAACCGCATGTCAGTGCAGAGCATCGCCATCGTCTTTGGCCCCACGCTGCTGCGGCCCGCCAGCGAGGAGAGCAACATGGCCATGCACATGGTCTTCCAGAACCAGGTGGTGGAGCACATCCTCAACCACTATGGATACATCTTCCCAGAGGGATAAACCCTGGGGACACACATGAGGACAAGCCCAGCAAGTGGGGATTTGATGGAGCAGCGTCTCCAGGAAGGACTTGGCCCTTGTGTCNGACGGGCGCTGGGAGGACATCCACGTTGTCACCGGGGCACTGAAACTCTTCCTGCGGGAGCTGCCAGAGCCACTCGTCCCCTTCAGCCACTTTGACAAGTTCATTGCTGCCATCAGTGAGGGANCCAGAGGGATAAACCCTGGGGACACACATGAGGACAAGCTCAGCAAGTGGGGATTTGATGGAGCAGCGTCTCCAGGAAGGACTTGGCCCTTGTGTCACCTCGGTGGTGGCTCCATGAAGCATGGTGACCCAGCTCAAGGGTCCTCCTTGGCCACCCTATCCCACCAGGGCCAGATCTGGGGGCCGAGCCCCAGGGGGTGTGGGGGGCTCGGTGGGGTCCCTGTGGTCAGTGGAGCCCTGCTGTGCCCAGCTTGCCGAGCTGGCGTTCCCAGGGTGGGAGCAGGGAGTGTCCAGCGGGCAGGGCCTGCTGGACGGGCGGGCAGGCAGGGAGAGGCCGGGCAGTGCCTGGAGCCCCCCGCCCCGTTCCCAAATAAAGAGCCCATTCAGACACGAGGGTGAGGTGGTGCTGGCAGGACATGGGGACATCCCAGGGACATGGGTGGCACAGCTGGGGCTCAGTGCTTCCTGGCTCCTGGTGACCTTTGGGGACACCACATGGCCTTTGTACCCCATGAGGATGAGGGGACCTGAGGCTGCAGGACACGGCAGTGACCTGGGACACCATTCCTGGATGGCATCACCAAACACTGTGTCACCACAAATGTCACCACAGACGGTGAGATGTGATGAGAGCCACACATGGGGCGTGAGTTCCCATCACTCAGAGCCACCTCCTGGGGTGGGAGCACTTAATGTCCTGATGGTGATGGGCTGGGACACAACCAGGACTGGATGGGATGCAAAAAGGATGGCAAGAGACATGACTGAAGTGCTTTGGTGCTTTGGGACATAGGAGGTGTGGGGACATGGGACACATGTCCCTGGCTTTGAAACACAGCAAGGACAGCACATGGCAGCAGTTTGGGACACTGGGATGGCTGGGGTACAGAGGGGACACTTGGGGACACAGCAAGGGCACTTTGGGGTGTGGTGGGGATGTGTGGGGATGTAATGGAGCCAAGCTGTGCTGCAATGGGGACACTTTGGGACAAGACAGAGACCCTTTTGGGTGCACTGGGGTCATTTTGCAGCACAAGGGTTTTCAGGACATGAAAACTTCAGGAGTGCAGGGATGGTGGTTTGGGACACTTTGGGTACAATTTGGGATTCAACTGGGACACAAGGGAACAACTGAGGACAGGAAAGGGACTGTTTGGAATATAGGGGGGAAATTTGGGGGCACAAGGCGATACCTTGGGGGGCAAGACAAAGCTTTGAGGGTGCAGCAGGGACACTTTGGGACAAGATGGAGCCACTGTGGGATGCACTGGGGCCACTTTGGAGCACAAGGAGGTACTTTGCGACAAGAGGGGATTCCTTAGGAGTGCAGTGGGAGTGCTTTGGGATATTTTGGGGCACTTTTGGATGCATGGGACGCGCTTTAAGAACTTTGGGAGGCGCAGGGGACCCTCAGGCCCCCTCGGGGCGCTGCGAGGCGGGAGGGGGCGGTGCCGGGGGCAGAGCCCGGCCGATCCCCGCTCCCAGCCCGCTCCCTCTCTGCTCCCTCCCCGCTCCCATCCCGATCCCACCCCGCTCCCGGCCCCGCTCCGCGCCCCCCGCCCGGCTCCATCTTGTTCGCGGCCGCCGCGGAGCCGCTCCAGGTGCGGGGGGGCCGGGAGGGATTGGGGGGACCCGGGAGGGTCGCAGGGACCCGCGAGGGAGCTGGGAGGGGNCCAGACACCTCTCCAGCAGTCCCCCTTCCCATATCCTCACAGTGCCCTCCCAGGACCCCCCCCCAATCCCCCCAGCAGTGACCCCCTCTCCCAGCGCCCCCCCAGACTTCCCCTTTCTCCTTGGTGCCAGGTCCCACCTTCCCTGGGGCTGCACAGGCAGGGTGTGACCCCAGCCCAGCCAGGACAGGGACCCCCCCTGGGGCTGGGGGCGGCACTGGGGACACTTTGGGGGGCCTGGGGACACCCGTAGGATTGTGCCCCACCCAAGACCAGGCACCAGGGGGTTACAGCAAAAGCAGCTTTGGCAGCCAAAATCCCTCTTAAGGCTTTAATCGCAGTGAGAAAGTGGCCGAGGGGGGGCGGGGGGGCACCCTGTCCCCCCTCACTGTCGCCAGCCTTGTGAGGTTGCAGGGACAAGCGCAGCCAGGCTGGAAATTTAAGCCAAATCCCTAAACCTGGCTTAAAATTCAGTAGGATTTGGGGGAGAAAGGAAAAAAGGGTGGCAGGAGGAGGGGAGCAGTGGGGCTGGAGGGTTTTGGGGGCCCGTCCTGCACCCCCCCTTGGTGGGGGGCCCAGGTGTGAGTCAGGGGGCAAAGGTCGGCGCTGGCGGTGTTTGCACGCCCGGCACGGAAGTGGCACCGTCCCCGCGTGTCCCCGTGTCCCGCCCGGCGGTGCCTCCCAGCTGCAGCAGGTAGGGAGGGCAGGGATGGAGCCCCCGGCCCGCGGGGTGGGCACAGCGGGGTCCCCCCACTGGGTGGGAACCCGACAGGGACTGCCAGTCTGTCCGTGTGGAGACATGGGGTCCCCGGGGCCTGGTATGGCCCGTGTCCTGCTGTCCATGGGGACAGGGACAAGCAGGCTCTGCAGCTGCAGCAGGAGTGGCTGAGGGGTCCCCGTGGCCCAGCTGGGATCGGGTTTGGGGGATCCCCATGGAAAGGGACCTCTGGAGGTCCACATGACCCCGTAGGAATCAGAACTGGGGATGTTTCCTTAGGGACCAGGCTCTGGGAGCTCCCGTGGCCCTGTAGGGAAAGGCTCTCTGGGGTTCCCTGCGGCCCCATAGGGACAGGAACTCTGGGCTCCCTATAGGGATCAGTGTCTGGGGTCCCCATGGCCCCACAGGGAAAGTGGGGGGTCCCTATCAGGGTCAGGCTCTGGGGGTCTCCGTGTCCCCATAGGGACAGGGCTGTGGGTGGGGGGCCCCAGAGGGACACTCTCAGGCAATGCATCACCTCCCTATGGCCCAGGCCTGGCTCTCCTGACCCCTGCCCCTGTCTGTGTCCCCATGGCTATGGTGATGGGATGAGGGCAGTCCCCCAAATCCTGCTGCACCCCACACCCAGAGTCACCACATCCCCCAGGTGACACTGTGACACTGCCTCTAGAAAGACCCTGGGGACAGGGATCCATCTGGGGGTGACACCAGGTCCTGGCCAGATGTTTTGTGGTGCGGGGATGGAGAGGAGAACATCTCTGGGGTTCCAACCCCCTGGTCCCCGTGTCCCTGCAGCCCCCAGCGTGCTGTGATGGCACCAGATGCCTGAGCCCCTCCGTGGGGACCAGCCATGGAGACCGTTGTCATCGTGGCCATCGGGGTGCTGGCCACCATCTTCCTGGCGTCCTTCGTGGCGCTGGTGGTGGTGTGCAGGCAGCGCTACTGCCACCCCAAGGACCTGCGCCACCACTATGACACCAAGTGAGTGACCCCGCGGGGGTGGCAGCGTCCCTGTCCCCACCAGGGAGGGACCCCAACCCCCATGGGCTGGGGACAGTGCTGGGGACATGTCAAGCATCATTAAGGAGACAATGTTGAGGACATGTCCATGGTCATTGGGGGGACAAAGATGGGGACACACCCACCATTATCAGGGGGACAAAGCTGGGGACATGTCCAGCATCATCCTGGGAACAAAGCCAGGGACACATCCACTGAGATCAGGGGGATGATGCAGGGGACATGTCCAGCATTATCAGAGGGAAGACATTTGGGACACATCCACATCACCAGGGGGACAAGGATGGGAACACATCCACCAGCTCAGGGCCACTGGGGCTGTGGGGCAGCCCGAGGAGGTGGCCCTTGGTGGGATGTCCCTCATGTCTCTGACAGACCCATCGTGGACCTGATGGGGACCACAGAGACGCCGTCAGAGCCCTCGGAGCTGGAGCTGGACGATGTGGTCATCACCAACCCTCACATCGAGGCCATCCTGGAGAACGAGGACTGGGTTGAGGATGCCTCGTGAGTGTGCCCTGTGTCCCCACACTGCTGAGAACCCCTGTGCAGTCCCAGCTCCCATCATGGGATGCAGGGGACAGATTTGGAGGTCACCAAGCCATGGGGATGGTCCTTAAGATGCTCTTAGAGTGGGAATGTCCCCACAGGTCTGGGGGACATGGGGTGTGGGCTGGTGGGAGTGGGGGGACACATGGGGGACAAGGACAGAGCAGGGGGGGCACAGGTGGATTCACACCCTCCTCCCTCTCCACAGGGGTCTGGTGTCCCACTGCATTGCCATCCTGAAGGTGAGTCAGGCCATGGCACTGGTGGCACTGGGGGTACTGGTGACAATGGTGGCAATGGCAGCACTGGTGGTACTGGTAGAGCTGGTGGCAATGTGGCACCAGTGGCACTAGTGGCCAGGGTCATACTGGTAGCAATGGTGGCAGCAGTGGTACCAGTGGCACTAGTGACATTGGTGTCAATGGTGGGCAGCACTTGTGGTAATGGTGGCAATGGTGACGTAGGTATTGGTGGCACTGGTGCTGATGGTGGCACTGAATGCCCACCACTGTCCCCCAGATCTGTCACACACTGACAGAGAAGCTGGTGGCCATGACCATGGGCTCGGGTGCACGTGTGAAATCCCCAGCCAGCCTGGGTGACATCATCGTGGTGGCCAAGCGCATCAGCCCCAGGTGACAGGGCTTGTCTGGGGGGTCCCAGGGCTCTTGGGTGGGTCCTGTGGCTCTGGGGTGTCTCCAGGGACTGGGAGGGAAAATTCCAGGGCTCTGGAGGGTCCCCAGAGATTTGGGACAGGGTAGGTCTGGAGGGGTCATGGGGGCTCTGGGGATATCCCGGGGCTCTGGGAGGGGGGGTCCTGAGCCACTGGAGGGGGACCCTGGGGATTCTGGAGGGAAGCCTGGGGACTTCAGGGTGTCTGGGGACTCTGGGTGTCCCAGGGACCTGGAGTAATTGTGGGACTCTGGGAAGAGTCCTGGGGCTCAGGGGGTTCCTGGGGTTCTTGGGGGCTTCTGGGGCTCTAGGGGGGTCCCAGGGCTCCAAGAGGGCTCTTGAGCCCTGGGGTGGGTGTGCTGGAGGTGTCACCACAGTGTCCACTGGGGTTGACACTGGCCCCACCACAGGGTGGACGACGTGGTGAGATCCATGTACCCCCCACTGGACCCCAAACTGCTGGACGCGAGGTGACAGTGGCGGGAAGGACAGGGACACTCCTGGGTGGGGGGATACCTGCGGGTGGGGACAGCCTCCTATCCCATAGCACACCTCTGGGGATACCCTCAGGTGACCCAGCAGGACGGGGAGGCCCCTTGGGTGTGAGGCAATACAGAATATCCCAGAATATCCCGGGTTGGGAGGGACCCCAAGGATCACCCTGTGCACCCCTGGCCCTACACAGACACCCCAACAACCCCACCCTGGGAGCAGTGCCAAAACACTCCTGGAGCTTCCCATTCCCTGGGGAGCCTGGGCAGTGCCCAGCACCCTCTGGGAGAAGAACCTTTCCCTGGTACCCAACCAAACCCCCCTGTGACAGCCTCAGGCCATTGCCTAGGTCCTGTCCCTGGTCACCGCAGACGGGCAAACTGGGGGCCAGGCTGCTGCTGAGGAAGCCACCGTGGGGCAGGGGGGGTGACAGGGCGGTGACAGCCCCGTGTCCCCGCAGGGCCGCGGCGCTGCTGCTGTCCGTCAGTCACCTGGTGCTGGTGACCCGCAGCGCCTGTCGCCAGCCGGCCGCCCGCCACTGGGTGGAGCGGTCCCTGGCGGCTGCCGAGGAGCACATGGCCGTGCTGCGCCAGGCCGCCATGGCCACCGAGCCCGAGCGGCCCCCGGGCCCCGCCGAGCCCCCCCGCCAGGAGCAGTCCGCCATCTGACCCCAATAAAGGCCCCCGTGTGGCCCCCAAACCCGGCTCTGGGATGGGCTGCTGATGTGGTGTCTGGATGGAGATGGGGAGGGGTCGTGGGAGGGGGGGGGAANTTGGGGGACTTGGAAGGGAACACGGAGGGGGTTTGAAGGGATTGGGAAGGCTGGAGGTGGTTTGGGGGCTTGGAGGCAGATTTGTTGGGGTCTAGGGACAGTTTTGGGGGGCTTGGGAGGGAGTTTGGAGGGGGTTTGAGGGGTTTAAAGAGGACTTCAGAGCATTAGAGGGGGACTTGGAGGAGCTGGGGGTCTAGGGTGGGGCTGGGGAGTGTGGCATGGCTAAGAGTCTTTAAGGGTTGGGAAGGTCGGAGGTGGTTTGGAGAGTTTGCAGGGGATTTGGGGTGTTGAAAGGGGAAGTTTGGACTTTAGGGAGGTTTGGAGGGAATTGAGGAAGTTGAGGGGATTTGAAGGGAGCTTTAGGGGGTGTTGGGGTGGTTGGAAGAGGTTTTGGAGTGAATTTGCTGAGACTGAGGTTAGGGGGTGATTTGGGGGGGTTGAGGGAGAATGAGGGAGTTGGTGTAGGAGAGGAAGTTGGGAGTGTTGGGAATGTTTGGGGTCGGATCAAAGAGGGTTTGGGGAGGTGGAGGGGGTTTTGGAGGGGTGTTGGCATTGGAGGGGATTTAGGGGAGCTTGGGGAAGGTGGGAAAGGCTTGGAGAGGGAGGTTGGAAATTTTGGGAAGGGTTGGAGATGCTGAAGTGTCTTTGGAGCATAGAAGGTTGGAGGGGATTTGGAGAGGATTTATGGGCACTTGTGGGCATTGGGAAGGAGGATGGGGGAATTGGGAAGACAAAGATTGGCGTTTTGGGAGGGTCGGCGAGATTGGGGAAGACTGGAGGGGACTGTGGGGGCTGAGGGAAGTTTAAGGGGATTGGGGAGGATCAGGGGGGCTGGGGCGGTCTAGGGGTGCTGCCTGCCCCAGGAGCGAGGTCTGGAGGGCTCAGCAACACCGACGGGCGAGACCCTGAGACTCGGGCAGCAGGGTCTGTGCCCCAGGTGGGGGGTCTGTGTCCTGGGACGGGGTTTCTGCCTGGGGGGTGGAGGTCCAGGGTCACACAGGGGGGCTCAAGGCTGCAGGCAAAGGGGTCACTGCCTCGGGCAGAGGGGTCTGTATGCCCCGGGCAGGGAGCTCTGTGGGGTCTGTACGCCCCGGGCAGGGGGCTCGGTGGGGGCTGTACGCCCCGGGNCTGCAAAGCACACGTGTGAGCAGGGAGAGGGTGCAGAGCCTTGTCTCAAAACTCAAACTTACGTGAAATTTCTAATGCCATGAGCAAGTGCTATAAGTTAGTTACATCCTTCAAATCTTAGGTAAAAATAAGTAGTTTGGTTAGAACTTCCAGGTGGTGTGTGCCAGGTGAAAGAGTGCAGCAATATCACCTGTGGTGAAGCATTGCCGTGCAAGTAATCATGAAATGCAACTCCTTACCCAAGGAAGGGTTACTCACATGGGAAAGGGAAAGAACTGGAAATGCTCTGCCACAATGGTGCAAGGTCATATTTCATTTCTGTAGTGTTTTCTCTCCTCAGGAGGCAGCCAGCAACTAAAGCAAAGCTCAAGTCTCTGAAGAATTCCCTTATTAAAATTTGCCCAGCTCCTTTGCTGCTCCAAGATGTCTCTTAGGAACTGCTCAATTAATACAGAAGGTGTTTTGCTTTGTGTATATGAATATTTTTTATTATTTTTTTAATTGAAAATTAGGGCTTGCGGCGGGGACCGGGCGAGGGAACTGGGAGCGCTGGTGGGTACTGGGAGGCACCGGGGGTCAGGGGGTCACTCGGAGAGACGAGGAGACACGGGGAGATACGGGGTAACCCGGACCGACTGGGAGCACTGGGAGTCACGGGCATAGCTGGAAGGTGCTGGGAGCCACTGGGAGGTGCTGGGAGCACTGGGAGCTGCTAGGAGGAACTGGGAGTCACGGGAGGAACTGGGAGG
>VWYE01010524.1:482665-555517 GCA_013398995.1 Alaudala cheleensis | reverse complement strand
AGGAGCCACATCCCAGTGGAAACTGGGGACAGTGGTGGGGGCGGGACAGAGGCAATGTCCCAGGGGAATGCTGGGGACACTGGCACAGGCTGGGGACCCCAGAGCTGAGCACGCCCAGGATGGGGGTACCCACATGTGCCCTGGCCCAACTGTGGGGATGACCCCACCCCATGTCATCACGGTGACATTCCCCCACAGCCATGTCCCCCCTACCTGTGCCTGCACCAGGGTGTCCCCGTAGAGCACCAGCCTCGGGGCCTCACTGGGCACTGTCAGGGCCACGCTCAGGGCCACCGGGCTCAGCTTGTCCTTGAACTCGGCCTCGTCCTGGGGACACCCATGGGCAGAGCACTCTGGAGCGCATCCCGTGCCCACCCCACCCCAGGGCCCCCATCCACCACTGTCCCCAGACCCTGACGGCCACCCCACCCCTACGGCCGCCTCTGGGACAGGGAGACACTGTTATCCCCAATCCTTGTCCCCAACCCTGTCCCCATCCTGCCTGGAGATGCCACATCTCCATTCCTGTTCCCCACCCTCCATGGATTGTCCCCGCCCTCTGCGGCGCTGTCCCTGTGCCCGTACCCGCAGGTAGGCGGTGAGGTTGCTGCACACAGGGGCTGTCCCCGGTGCCACCACCAGCTCCTTCTGCCAGGACGATTGGTGTCCCTGCAGCAGCAGGACCCTCCGCGACGGCCGGGGCTTCAGCCGGTCCAGCTGCAGCTCAGCCTCCAGCTCTGGTGGGGAACAGGAGGGTGGCACTGGTGACACCCGTGGTGACACCCCAGCGGTGTCCTCAGGGTGACACTGGCACTCACGGATGCTGTGAGGGATGTGCTGGCCTGTCACGCTGACACAAAACACCACGTGGAAGCTGCGGGGGGACAACACCAACAGGTGCTCAGGGACCTGTTCTGTGCCCACGGTGATGTCCCCATAGTGTCCCCACGGCAGTATCCCCATGGTAGTGTCCCCTCACCAGCTGACACGGACTCTGGAGTCGGGCAGGACACAGTCCAGGACCTCAGGGTTCAGCCCGTCGGGAACACTCAGCTGGGTCTGGGCCACCACCACGGGTAGTCCCCTGGGGCACGGGGACATTGCTGAGGTGCCAGGGGACCCAAGAGGGAGCCCCGGGCCACCGCAGGGACGGGCACTCACTGGTACACGGCCACCTTGGCCGCCCCATAAGCCCCCACGAGCAGATCTGCAGGGACAAGCAGAGGGTCGGTGCCGGGGTGGTGACACAGAGGTGGCAGGGCAGCGGTGGGGCGGTGTCGTGCCAGGGCTGTACCCGCGTAGCCGTTGCCGTCCAGGTCGGTGGCACCACGCAGCGCGAAGCCGAAGGCGGCGGGGCCCGGGAAAGGGCTGTTGAGGCGCTGGGTGGGCACCGGCGCCAGCCCTTCGCTCTGCCCGCGGAAGATGAAGACCTGCCCGCTGCCACTGTCACCCCCCTGCGGGGCGCCCACGGCCACGTCTGGGGACAGAAGGGACGTGAGCACCCACCCGCGCTCTTGTGCCTCAGTTTCCCCAAGGCGCGGCACCGGGGAAACATCCTCCTCCCCACCCCGCCGCGCTGTTACCGCCGAAGCCGTCCTTGTCCAGGTCCCCGAGGCTGGCGATGGCGGCGGCGAAGCGGCCGTAGGGGTGGGTGCCCGTCAGGGTCTGGGGGGGGCCGGCGAGGGGCTGCTGTCCCCGCCCCAGGTAGAGGTAGAGGCGCCCCAGCTCGCTGCGCTGTCCGTCGGAGCGCCGGGCCATGTACAGGGGCGCACCCACCAGCAAGTCGTCCCGCCTGTGTCCGGAGCGGGGTCAGGGTCAGAGTCCGCAGGTTTGGGGGCTGGGGGCACCCAGCGGTGTGCCAGGCACGGGGCAGCACCCCTGGGTGTCCGCATGGAGCGGGAGGGGGACGACTGTCCCAGCTCTCACCCGTCCCCGTCGACATCGGCCACTGCCACCGCGTGCCCGAAGTACGAAGCCACCTGGAAAGGGACAAGGGTAGAGAGTGACACCGGGGGGTACCAGGGGCACAGTGGCCGGGGAGGCTGGGGGAGCAGGGGCGTGCTGGGGGGCTGGGGTGCTATGGGATGGGGGTAGGAGTGCTGTGGAGCACCGGGGGTGCTGGAGGTGGCACAGGACAGGAGTACCTGCTCGCTGGCGATGCCCCGCAGCCAGCGCAGGGTGTCCCTCGCAGTGAAGATCTCCACCTGCCCAGGGCAGTGTCAGACGCCAGGCCCAGCCCGGGGTGACACATGGTGCTGTCCCCTGGTGTCCCCTCGGCCAGGCACCGGGCACTCCACAGCACTCACCTCACCCCTCGTGTTGCTCTTGTTGGGGACCCCCACCACGTACTCTGTGAGGGATGAGAGCCCTGAGTGCCCCCACTGGGACATCGAGGGGGGCACGGGGATACCCCTGGCACTGGAGTGGGCACAGGGATACCCTCGGTGTGACATGGGGGCATGAGGGCACAGAGATGGAAGGGACCCCCGTCCTGGCACAACCTGTCCATCCCCCTCGGGAAGGGAAGCAGGGTCACTCTGGAGCCCCGGGGTGCCACAGGCCCATCAACCCCCATTCCCTGCACCCCCCAGCCCTACCTTTGGTTTTGGGGTTGCCATCAAACTCGCCCACAGCCACCGAGTACCCTGCAGGGAGATGGGCATTGGTGATCCCGGGGTATCCCAGCAGGAGTTGGCAGTGGGGCAGGGTGCCCGTGCCCGCTGCTTACCCCGGTACCCGTCCTCGTAATCCCCGGACACCGGCTCCGTGGGGCGCCCGGGGCTCCCCAGCCATAGCAGGGACGTGCCGAGGAAGCGCCTGAGGATCTTGTCCAGCTCCACCGAGTACACGAGCCCTGGGGCACACGGCGGGGGGGAGCACCAGCACTGATGGGGCACCCGCTGCCACACGCCCTGGGCTGCCAGAGCCACTGCGGGTGGCACTTAAGGGGTACCCCATGCGGGGTCCCCTCCTCCCGCCGTGCCCACCCAAAGGGAGCACCCCGGGAACACCAGCCGGGCTGGCAACGCCGGCAGGAAGGACTCACCCGTGAAGTAGTACCCGCCGGGGGCACCCAGCACCAGCGTCCCGTCCTGCGGGAGGAGCTGCCTCAGTACCGCCCCGGGGCACCCTGGCATCCCCCCAAAGCATCCTCACCCAAGGATCCCCCACCCCAGCATGCCCCCCACTCCTAGGGACCTCTCGTCTCGGAATTCCCACTCCAGCATCCCCCATCTCAGCATCCCTATCCCAACATCCACCTCCGTGACACCCAGGTACCACCCTGGCCACACCCTTTGCATCTCTATCAGCACCCCACGGGCATCCCGGGGGCCCCCCGGCCGCGCCGCCCCCGGATCCCCGCCAAGGTGCCCAAGCCCCCCGAGTCCCGCAAGCCCCTCAAGTCCGTTCTCACCGGGGTGACAGCGGCGCTGAAGCCGATCTCGCAGTAGCGCTTGTCGTGCACTGAGGGCACAGGGCAGGGTCAGACGGAGGCGGGTTTGGGGGCACCCCCCGCTGCCCGGTCCCCCCTCACCGTAGTTCCTCTGGCGGTAGGTGCTGGCCATGGTCTGGTCGCGGCAGGGCGAGTACCACACGGCGCGCCGCTGGCCCGGGCTCCGCACGAAGCAGGTGCCCGTCGGGGTGCGGAACGCCTCCTGCTGCCCCTCCATGGCGTTCCAGTGCTGCAGCGGGGCACAGACCTGGGCACGGCGAAGGGACGGGCTGGATGCCCACCCCGCCGCCACCCAAGGCTGCCCACATCCCCCCCGGATGCACCCACCACCAGTTTGCCGTCCCAGCTGGTGACGGACGCTCCCAGCCACTGGTGCGACTTGTAGGTGTGAAGCTCCAAGGTGCCCTGGCTCTCGCTCTCGTCCCCTGGGGGAGCGGGAGAGGGGGAATGTGCGGACCTGGCCCCCCATCAGCGCTCACCCCCCGCCCCACGGCGCCCACGCACCCTCAGTGTCGATGGGGAGGGGGTGGCAGGGGGTCTTGCCGGGGGGCCAGGAGCAGAGGAAGACGGCGCCGGGCTGAGCCACGCCGGGCTGGGAGGTGTTGGCACGGGGGGCCCCCACCGCCACGCTGGGCCTGGGGGGCAGAGCAGGTGTCAGGGTCGGCGGGCGTGTGCCGTGCCCGACCCCGACACCGCGGTGCCTCCCTACCTTCCCTCGTTCATGTGGAAATCCAGGGCGAAACCGAAATAACTGCCGGGGGGTCCCTCGTAGATGGTGGGGGGGTCCTGGAGAAGCCCCAGCATGGGGGGCAGGCGCAGCCCCCCGAGGAGCAGCAACACCCGCAGCAGCCTCATCGTCACCCCAAAATGTGGCCACAGCCCGTGTCCTGGAGCGTCCCTGGCTTATCTCGGGGGACGCAGCTGGGGACGGGGCCAGCCGGAATAGGGAACATAGGAAGGGCCCTCCCGGACCCACATCCGCTCCTGCAAGAGCCGGAGAGGTGCGGGGGAGACCGATGCGGCCGGAGCAGGGCGGGGGACAGGAGGTGGCAGTGCCACCGGGCGACAGGGTGACAGGGGGGACATGGCTACAGCAGCCTGAGCCTATCGCCCGCCGGGGCCGCGCCCAGCCCGCCGCGGGCTGCCAGTCTCGGGGTGGCTATTTCGGGATGTCCATCTTGGGGTGGCTATTTCGGGGTGCACGCAGTCCCTACCAGCGGAAATGTGGCGAGGACAGCAGGGCACAGGGCCTCTCCATCGCCCCCGATATCCGGTCCGCAGCCGGATGGGGCTGACAGCACCGAGCCCGCCCGCGCTGGGCATCACCCCCACAGTGCTCCCTTCCGCAGGGCAGGGACACCCCAAAACGCCGCCAGGGGAGAGGCAGCACCAACGCTGTGCAGACAATGGCTCTGGCAAGGGACCGGGGGCAGGCTGAGAACAGCCCACAGCCGAGTAAACAGGCGTGTCCCCCGTCCCCGTGAAAGAGCCGGTGCCCGCAGCCAGGCCTGTGGCAGCCGCGGGGGCTCAGCCCTGCCCGGATAGCGGCGGCAGCCCCTGAACCCACCTGCAGAATTAATTTAAACTCAATTAAGGACTCTCAGGCTGCCCGAGATCTCCGAGGGCTCCTCGTGCCAACCCAGCACCGGTGGCCGGGAGAGGCCCCGGAACATCTCCCTGGGAGCCAGCCCGTGTGAAACAGGACTTTCCTCCTCTCCATCTCTGCAGCTGCAGGTGGGAAGCAGGACAGGGGAGTCGGGGGGTTTTGGGGGGACAGGGGGTCCCCACAGAACCAGCCTCGACCTTGGCCCCTCTAACGGGGGACGCAGTCCCCGGAGCGGGTCCTGCCCCAGCCCTTCGGAGCAGCTGCAGTTGGGAGAGCGGGATTTGCCCGAAGCCGTGGCAAGGCTCCGAGGGGTGGGAAGGGTTTAGCTGAGCCCGGATCAGCTCCGTGCCCCGGGAGAGGAGGACTTCGAACTCAGGCGCAGCTGCTCATCCTCAGGAGGTCTCGTCCCCAGCTGGCAGCAGCGTCTGAACCCAGCTGGAGCCCACACCAGACCCCCTCAGGGCAATTGGAATTCTTTCTTCTGTCCAATTACTTAATTTCCTGTTTCTTTCAGCACTTCTGCACCATCCCTCATCAGCCACCTCCTCCCACGGCCACCACCAGGGACGGGCAGGTGGCAGCCTGGACCCCGACCCTGCTGACACATATAGGGGGGTGGATTCTTTTCCTTTAATCACACCACGGCTTTGGTCAGGAAAGGAGGCTGATGCTCTACACAGCAGCTCCCCACCACCACACACCATCACATCTTTTTTTCCACAAATCATTGGTTTATTAGAAAGGTTTTTCCCTCATTTTACAGCATATATATATATTTATATATATATCTTATGTGACAAAGTTAAATACAGTCTGTTTATGCTCGTTAAGTAATGACAGGTTAATTATTTTAGCACTATCCTTAAGTCCAATAACAATCCCTGCCCACAGCGTGATGGGGCCGAGGCATGGATGGGCCCTACGAAGCTCAGCTCTGACAGTAACACTGAATTGTTCGGTATTTACAGGAAATTTGAGTCCCTTTTTTGTAACTGCTGTCATTGACCAATTTCTTGTTTACACAGTGACGGAGCTCAGGGGGTTTTGATCCTTGGACTTTGCCTGGTCTCATGCTGCACTCCAGGAGGGGACAGGTAAGAGAATGAGAATGAGGGATAAGGAAAGGGATGGGGATGTCACAAAATCCCCCCATTGCTCTGAAATCCCTCCCTCCAGCAGTGGCTGTGACACCTGCAATGCCCTGTGAGAGGGGACAGCAGCAGCTCATCCCCAGCACTGGGGTGGGGAAGCTCCCATGGGCAGTGTCACCTGGGCCAGGTGATGATGGGAGAACAGGGAAATCCCTTATGGACTAAGCTGGGGTAACCCTGTGTGTGGGATGGTAACAGTCGCAAGGCTCCTCCTGCACCAGCAGGGTCTGCACGTTACTGCTTCCAAAGGTGGTGGGGAAAGGGAAGGAAAAAGGGAATAAAAGGGCTCTCTACTCTGGGAGCACCCTGAATTCCTGCTGCTCCTCAGGCTGCTCCAGTGCCCATTCCTATGGCAGGGAGGAATGCAGCATTACCTGCCAGAGCCACTACTACACCCCCACACCCCTCACCCTTGCCCAAGTCCCACCTGTTGATTTTTTTTTCTTCTGCAAAATTCTAAATGAAGATTTTTTGTTTGTTTTTACATTTTATAGTACATAAAAACTTCAAAAATACATGAGCTTGATAAAATATACATGCTTAGCTGTTCTGCATCTAGCTGAAACTATAAATTGAACCTTTACAAGTGTCTTGGGTCACCTACAGCAAACATATTTACACAGAAGCCACCAGAACAAGTACCACTAAGAACTGGCTGTAAAAAATATTATTGCGATATACTACAAATGTAACCTTTGATAGGAGCTACAAAAAGCAGCATCTTTGTTTACAGAGTTCAGTGCAATTCTTTACATTAAAAAAAAAAATCCTATAAATTAATAAGGAAACCATCAGTGTTACAGAGGAAAGAACACGCTTCACATCCCGGCCGCGCTCCCCTGTCCTCTGTATTGCTTCAATTCCTAACAGGATTTTCCTTCTCTCTCCCATCCCAGTGCCTCTTTCCCAACACCACAGAAGATGGAATTCAGAGTGATTTTTTTCTCCCTTTTAGGAGAAGAGTGGTCAAAGCCCAGGCTGGAATCCCAACCCCTGACCTGAGAACCTCTCTCCAGTCTGGGATATCCAGGCATGGTCCTGGCGCAGGAGAACGCAGATGCAGGATGGAGGACAGGAGCTCTGGGCACACACACAGAGCTCCTCCTCCTCTTTACAGTAAGATCTTACTTCCACCTTTGCTGCTCACACCAAGAAAACCCCACGTGTGCAGTGACAGAGGCCAAGGGCCTCCTGCAATGCCTGAAAACTAAGGCCTCCAGCGCCTCTGCAGCCTACAGCTCCTGATGTTCCATTGCCAATTACAAGCTGGATTCAATCATGCTATTTTAATTAGATGACCTCATTAAAAGGATTTTTAGAGATCCTATTAGTGTGTATGAAACCTCATTTATCATATGCAAGGTGGCAGAAGGAAGATGACCAAGTGTGAGAATCCAGGGGGAAACAAGCCTTTCCAAGTGTCTCGCTGTTGTAAAGGTGAAATGGTTCTTCCGGAGCGGTGCTGCTGCGTGCACGGAGGAGCTGGAGCGAGACATCCCTGGGATACAGCCAACAGCCCAGCCCTCGAGCCTCCGGCTTCTTTGGCTGCTCAAGAGTGAAAGGAAATGCTCAGGCCTCACCTGCCCGCTGGCTCGACTTCAACCCCTTCCCAAAATGCCAAATATTCTCCTTCCTCCGAGGTTCCTTCATTTTGTCCTTCATGTGCCGTGGCTGGGTGGATGCTGCAAGTCCTGTCCTGAGAAAATGGGGTGCAGCAGGGGGTGGAGGTGCAGGGCTGTGGCAGCGGCAGCGGCCGCGGGCCTCGGAGCCAGGAGGGTCGGGTAGAGAGCGTGAGGGACAGGGTGGAAGGTGAAGGGGCCCGGGTGGATGGCGGATGCTGGAATGATGTGGATGGGATGGCTGGCCAGGAACGTGGCGGGGTGGCCCGGAATAATCGAGTGGGTCAGGTGGGACAAGGAAATGGGAGTCAGGTGTGGCTGGGGGATGTGGTGGACCTGAGCGAGGGGCTGCGGGTGCGGGTGGGGGTGGATGCCGATGGCAGCGGCAGCAGCGGCGGCGTGGTGCTGCAGGATGGCGTGCTGCACCGTCGTGATGGATGTGGCCGACGCTGCCGCCGGCTGCTGGATGTGGATGGGCTGGAGCGCGGGCGCAGCCGGTGCCAGGGCGGCCGAGGTGGGGAAGGCCTTGACTTGCTTGGCCAGCAGCTGCTGCTGGATGTGCTGCTGGGCGGCCTGCTGCAGCTTGCTGTACTTCTCCATCTCCTCGGGGGTGAAGGTGATGGGCTGGCTCTCCAGCGGGGCTAGAGAGGAATCTTCTCCCCCCTCCCGATCCCCTTCCATGCTCGGCTCCCCGCTCTGAGGCACGTAGCCAGGAAAGTGCTCAACATCCGGAACTAAGGGCATCATACTGGTTTCCACTGGGACCGGCTGGTTGCCCCCATCCATAGGCTCCAGCCCGTCACCATCGCTCGGATCCGAGAGGAAGTTGTGTGGCATGACCAGATCTCTGGAGCCAAAGCACTCAGGCAGTGCCGGTGCATCCAGGGGAAGGGATGGCATCTCCACGGAGGCTTCGTCACGTTTCTGCTCATCCAGAGGTTTGTCCTGAATTACCATCACCACATCTTCCAGGAGAGACTGGCTGGCCAGCTGACCCTCCTCCATGCCTTGGGAATCATCCTCAGCATCTGACAACTCCTGCTCCTCGCCCCTCTCCAAGCCAGACTCCTCATATCTTTTGGAGTTCGGTTTCCGAATGGTTGGTAACTTTCCTATTAAGGGCAGAACCGGTTTGTTGCCTAAGGAAGGAGGCAGTTTGGGGCCGAAGTAGCCCTGGGGAGGATCTTTGAGCTTTATGCCCACCTTGTTTGCCCCTGACAGCATCTCATCAGTGACACAAGGCTTCTTCTCAACCTTCCGGGACTGCACCTTTTCCAGGAGCAGCTTTGCAGTGACGGAGTTCCTCTCCTCAGGACTGCAGTCCCCTTCCGAGGCCCGCCCCGGGCAGGAGCCGCTGCTGTTCTGGGACAGGGAGCCAGATCCTTTCAGATCCTCTCCTTTGCCATCCTCTTTCTTCGGCTGCGACCCCTCACCTCGGCCTGTCCGGAAATAGTGAGGAGACTGGGAGCGATAGATCTTGGACCTGATGAAGTCCCTTCTGCCAGACCTTCGCTCCTCGGAGCTCTCGTGGCCCCGTGAGCCCTTCCGTGACAGGGACCTCTGTGAGTGGCTGCGGGTGCTGCGGCTGCGGTCCCGGCTATAGCTGCGGCTGCGCTTCCAGCTGTGGCCCGTCACACTGCGGCTCCTCCTCTTGCTCCGACTGCGGCTGCAGCTGCTGCTGCGGCTCCTGCCCCGGCTCCTAGATCTTGACCTGCCTCGAGGGTGGGTTCGGCTCCTGCTCCGACTCCTGGACCTGCTCCTGCTCGAGCTGTAGTCGTCTTCTGATGAGGAGTATTTGCGCCGCTTTGAGTGGTGGTTTGAGCTGTTGTAGTCGGAGTCATCCTCCGAGTCCTGGGAGCGCTTGGAGTGGCAGCGGGAGCGGTCGCTGTAGTCGCTGTAGCTGTCGTCCGAGTAGCTCCTGTGGTGGCTGTAGCGGCTGTGCTCCGAGGACGCGTCTGAGCTGGTGGAGTAGGACCTGTGTGAGGAGTGCCTGCGGCCCGAGCGGGAGCGGCTGCGGGAGCGCTCGCTGCCCGAGTCGTAGTCATCGCTGTACTGCGACGGGGACTTCTGCCGGCAGTGCTTGCCGGGGGAGCCCTCATCGCTGTCGTAGTCGCCGCTGCTCTGCCGGCTCCGGCGGCTGCTCCGCGCCTGGGACACGCCCGGGCAGCGCCTCCTCGCACCAGGCACCTGTTGCAGCTCAGCCTTGTGTCTTTTGCTGCCGTGCTCTTGGCAGGAGTTACCCCCGTCCTCTTTTTTACCGCTGCTTCCCTCCTCAGCAGACAGGGATTTCCTCTGGGACTCCTGGGAGCATCGCTTTTTCTTCTGGAAATGGCTGCAGTCTTCAGACAGTTCAGGTTTCAGTGCCCGGTCTGACTCTGTTGAAAGGGAGGATTTACCTTTTTTGTGCCTGTGCCTTTTCCGTTTCTTGGGTTTCTCTTCCCCCAGCTCAGCTTTCCGGGCCTTCTCCTCAGCTTCCTCCTTGTGTTTGCGTTTGTGTCTGCTGGACTTTTTGTGCTTCTTTTTCTTTTTGTGTTTATGGGACCTTCCAGATTTACTCTTACCTGTTATAGTCTTGCTGCTATCCTCCCCCTCTCCCTTACCAACGCTTCCCAGACCAGGTTCCTGCTTGCTCTGGGATTTGTTTTCTGTTTTTTGAGCAGAACTGTTCCCTACACTTTCAGCCTCCTTGGCTTTGCTCACCTCACCAGGTTCTGTGCTCTGAGCGTTGTCTTTACAAAGCCCCCCTGGATCCTTGGATTTTTCTGCCCCTTTCCCTTTTGCATCCTTGTTACGGGAGAGCTTGAAGTCAAAGTACAGGGGGTTGCAGCTGTAGGACACAGAGGGCTCAGCTTTGGTGAAGATGAGCAGCTCTGAAGGCCACTGCAGCGTTGTGCTCTCGTCCTTACTCAGAACAGGGAAAAAAGGTCCCATGGGGTGCTTTGGTCCCTCAGAGCCATCTCTGCAGCCTGAGGCAGAAGGAGGAGCTTCTTTAGCAGCGTCTGGCTCAGGGGGATTGCTCTCTGGAAGGTGCTTGCTCTCCTGGGTATTTTCATTCTCTGGGATGTCTTTTCGTTCTGTTTTGCCCTGCTGGGCTGCACTTTCAGTAGTACTCTGCTCCTTCTGCTGTCCTGTGTTCTCAGTAGCCTTTTCTGCGTGTTTGCTGGGTTTGGGTTTGGGAGAATTCCCCTTTTTCACTTCGTGCGTGTTTTTTTTGTTCACATTTTCCGCTTCTGTTTGCTCAGTAGCCTTCATGAAAAGCAGGAATTGAAAGTTGGGCTTTACCTTACAGTGGGCCGGGGGGATGTAGTGGTAATACTCTGGTTCCACAGCTGTTGCTCCATCTTCTCGCCTCATCTTCTTCAGTTTGGACAAGGTGCTGGCCAGAGCCCCACTGTCCTTGTCGTGCTGGTCATCATCCTCCGCCTTGCCATCAGAATTATTGGTGCCTTCACCCTCCCCAGACTTCTGCAGGCTGCCAGCCTCCGAGGACCCCTTCTCATCACCTTTTGCCCCATCTGCAGAATTAGACTCGTCCACATGGTCCTTGAAAACAGAAGCGATGGTCTCCAGCTTCACTGGGGTCTTCTTGGCAAAGGAAAAGGACACCCCGATCTTCTGCAACGGAGCTCCCAGAGAGCTCTTAATGCCAAAGCTGATGGCCTGGGAGGGTGTCTGGCCTGGCGTCACAGTGCCTTGTCCAGTGTTCAGGTAGCCTCTGTCTGTGGTCATCTCTGTGCCCTGGCCAGAGCTCGTCTGGATGAAGGAGCCACTGTTGGCTGCAGAATCATCATCATCTCCACCTTCCTCGTCCACAGCCACCGTAGTGGTCCTGAACATGGGCCCACTTCCAGGAGCACTGGAACAGGGGAGAGAGAAAACACAGCTGACTGGTGTCCCTGTCCATCTGCAGGAGGATCCATCCCTCAGCAGAGACAATCTTACACAGTTCAAGTGCTCTTGCACCCAGACACATGCATTAAAACATCATTATACAGTCACTCGAAGTGTTCAATAATACTAAATTACTGAAGAGAATACGTATTGCTGGATAAAGCAATTTGGGGATACTCTGCATGATCAGTTTAGTGAACTCACTCCCACCGAAACCACAGCATGAGCCCCAAACATATTGTGAAGCTTTGCCCTCAAAGCCTGTGCAGTATCCCAGAGCAGGGATGCCAGCCCAGCCCAGGGCTGCAGCCCCCTGGGCTCCAGGGCTGCTGGGGACCACCCAGACTCACCACTCAGGCTGCCTCCTCTGCTCAGCCAGCTCGTGCAGGCGCCGCAGGGCTTTCTCCTGCTTCCTCTCATCTTTCCGGGATCTGGACGAGACATTGCGAGCAAATTCCCTCTGCTTGAGATCTTTCAACCTCTGAGGGCAAAAGAAAGCAGGAACTAATCAGATCAAAGGTGTTTGTGGTTTATCCAAGAGCAGCTCTGTGCTGTAGCACTGGAAATTGCAGTTTCATGCCCCTCCCCAGGGACATTTATTGAGCCAGGATGGAGCAACAGCATCTTAGCTCAACAAACTCCATGGAGTACACTGCCATCCTCCCAGCAGCTGAAGGAAAAGACAACTGGTGGTCACTACGACTTCAAGTTCTGTGTATATCCCCTTCCAATCAACACTACTGGTTTTCTTTAGCATGGACAACAAAGCTGATTTCAAAGCAACAAGCAAATTCTGGAAGGAAAAGGGGAAAAGAAGAAGGATTGTTTACTTTGCTCTCTTGCAGGGTGCAGATGTACTTGACAAACAGTGCATGACACGAGTCAAGAGCATGGGCCAAAGGACAGGAGGGATTAACTGGTGCCAGAGTTACCCAGGAATGACATCTGACAAAAGCAATGTACCATTACATTGGAGAAGGAGCCAAAAATCCCATGCAAACGATTTCATAAGCAAATCCAGAATACAACATACACCACAACCAGTTACTTGTTTTCCTGACAGTAGTTCTGAGAGGGTCAAGAAACAAACTGTTCTAAAGGCAGGAGGATCTCTTGGGGTTGAGTACTTTGGGGGGCAGAAGCACCAAGTTCCCCAGAAATCTTACATGAGGGAGCAAACCCAATCCTAAGGAATTTCAAACATCCTAGTATCACTGAGCAAGTCTAGGTAGCCAATCCTAATAGAAAATAAACATCCAAGACTTCAGAACAATTTGGAAAGTCCTTGTCTCGGAGCACTAGGAGAAGAGGCTGCTGCTTTTCCTTGGAATATATGTCAATATTCACAACATTTTTTTAGAGTGCTCTACAGAAGTTTAAGTAACAGAAAGCAACAAAGACAGACCTCTACCATCCTAAAGGGACTCATTGTTCTTTTTTAGTGCACAATTCAAAAGCCTTTCAAAGGGCCCAGTTCCAAAACGCATCCTGTACTCAGCTTTTGGAAAAAGTTTCATGTTTTTCAGGCATTTCATGCAGGGCCTGGGAGACTAACAGGACTCAGAGCAGGAGTCACTTTGGAACAATTCTTGTACAGGATGTACAAATCACTTGTGAATTCTAAATACTTCTGGCTGGCTGACTCTGCCTCTTTCCTGGAGCAGAGTCAGACTGCCACACACAGAAACAGTGGATCTGGAAACTAACCCAAAGCTCAAATTAGAGGAATTAAGCTGGCCCAATGTAAAGAGAACATTGCTTTGTGAAAAAGGGGGAGATTGGACAAGACAGAGGATTCTCTTACCTAATTGTATTTACTAAATATGGTTGATTGTTACCAAAATCAGAGGGGAGGACACACAAAAAAGATACAACTACAGACACCAGCAGAAAGAAACTCACTCTTGTGATCTGGACTCCCAAATTAGAAGGGTTTGCTTTCAATACATCAGCTGAAAACGTCACATCACAAAGAAAAAAAGAAAGTAAAAATATAACAAGAGTGGAAGAGAGAAAAAAAAAACAAGCAAGCATTACTAGAGAGCTGTGGGGGAGTGTGCCAGCTATTCTACAGGAGCAGGAGCAGAGCCAGCAGAGCCACGGGACCGAGCCAGGGTCTGGAGCAGGGGGACAAACACGGACACGCACAGACACAGCAATGATCCCACCTGGAACAGCAGAACTACTTTCACCAGGACAAGTAAAGGGCTCAAGGGTTTTGTGGTGTATGTTAAATGTTGAAGAGTAATTTTTTTTCCAAGAGGAAGGAAGAAAAAAAAAAAATAGACGGCCTGAGCAATGCTATCAGCTTTTTCATGCTGATTTCGAAAGTGTGTCTGAAATGCTCTGGGAAGTTACAGCCACCAACAGCTGACAAAACTATTTAATGGGGGCTGATGCCAAGTCTCCAGATCACTCACCCATTTGGAAAAAAGCATGACCCAGCTATTTACACCAGATATGAACTGTGACCTTCTCCTCTCAAGAGGAAGGTGTGATGGTGCACTCAGAGCCCCCAGCATGGTCCTGATCATCCCCCAGGACACAAACTGGGCTCAGAGCTGTTGGGAAC
The DNA here is from genome assembly GCA_013398995.1 of Alaudala cheleensis. Lineage (NCBI taxonomy): Eukaryota > Metazoa > Chordata > Aves > Passeriformes > Alaudidae > Alaudala > Alaudala cheleensis. The sequence goes on along the minus strand of VWYE01010524.1, from coordinate 541,224 downwards.
CATGCAGCTGCCCCCAGGCTCTCCTCCCTCAATTACATGGCAATTTGAATGCAGAGAGAATTAAATGTCCACTATTAAATGCTGACCTTTGTGTGTCTCTACTCCCCCAAACCTCCCACTCTCAACACTTTAAATTTAGAGGTGTGAAGCAAATGAACTACCCCAAATCACTGTAACTCACAAATATGTACCACAGCAACTCCCAGCTGCACCCAAACCTGGGCCCTTTAGGCTGACAAACCACTGGCCCTGGTGTCAAGACTGCTGAGAATTTGGTACTTCCAAAACTGGGGAAGAGTTGGTCTTGTTTCCAAAGGACCAAGAGATCTCAAGGCTGAGTTTCTTTTTGTCACACAGGAGTCAGGAGGAAAAAGAGTCTTGCTGGGGAAGTACAGAATAGAAAAGCTCACAAATGCACCATGCCAGCTCCTTGGAAATGTAAAATACGGAACAGAACGTAGGTCAGCTTCTCAGACTGACCTAAACCAACACACCTATCATCAGAAATTACTCCAGGCATGCAAGAGACCTGGCTGGACTCATTATCTTCCCTAAATGCATCTGCGGGGAGGGAAAAGGGGGAATAAAGGAGCCCACACTGCTCATCTGTAAGAACAACCTGCTGCAGGAATGAAAAATACCCAGAACTTTTCAAAATAACCTGTAACTGTCCCCTTTCTTATTGTTTCAAGTATGTCACTGAATCCGGTGATTGATCCCCTCGGGGACTGGATAACCAGTTCACTAAAGCCATGCCCACCCTGCTCCCCAGTCCTGACTGGGAGGGAGCAATCTAAAGCCTGAAGTACAATCTCACCAGGTGAAAGGAGCACATGGAGCACTGAAATGCTGCTCACACACTTCCAGGTCCCAGCCTGCCCGGGAAATCATTTGAACGACACAGATATTTAAACTCAGCTTACACTAAAGAAATTTCCATCTAATCCTGAGGAGAGTGTTTGTTATTCTAATCCCCCCAAAACCTCCAAATGACTTTCTGGACCACACCATATGTGTGGGTGTGAGCGAGGCCGGAGGAGCATGGAACTGAGCCTTCCCAGCACCACGGAGAAAATTCCAACAAGGATTTAACAAAGCCCCTCAAACATCCTCAGGGAGCTTCTCCCCTCCACAAAGAATCCTGGGAACTTTTATTTTTGGGGTGAATTCTCCCTTTTTAAGTCTTCCCATTGTGCTTAGCATGGCAATGATTTTTTCAACAGGATTAGGGCCACCAAACCTGTATTAAATCAAACACATGCTTCACGCTTCTACAGGATTTCGAAATTATGGGGCATTTTTTTCTCCAATGGCAGTGTGTTTTCTGAGAAAGCAGCAGTTTATCTAACCAGCAATGTCCTTTCAAACAGCAGGATCATGGGGACCATAAAGCCAAGGAATATTCTGCTGGTTTATTACTTCAGCTGTCAGAAGGGCCACACTGCAGTGACCAGCAGTAACACAAATCACCAGCACTTACATAAAATTTCTCCAGATTTCCACATGCTGTAAGCAGTAGTTCACTACCTCCAGCCTTCCTGGGGTTTATTAATAGCTGCCACCCCCCTCAGCTTTGGAACAAAGAATTGTATTTTAAGTTTCCAGCCTTGTTTCTAGCAAAATTCCAAACTCACCTCCACATTTTCACAGGAGTGCAAATCGAGCTCCTAAAGAGCAGGTTTGGTATCAGATCTGCAGCTACCTCTGGACTGCAGCACAAAGAGGCCACAGTGCTGGATTATCTCCCAATTCCTGCATGGCTCAGGAGGGGCCAAACTGGCAAACACCACTAGTACCTTCCAACTCTCACAAATCAGCTTAAACCAGCTGCACTACAGCACTAATGAAAAGCTCCTGAGAGCCCAACCCAGGCACAGCAGAGTGGGGAAATCCAGGGGGGTGAGCAGGAGTCAGGAACTGTAACAACAGAAAAAACACTGGATCATCATAGGATGTCCTACGTAGGAAGGAACCCCCAAGGATCATCCAGTCCAACCCCTGGCCCTGCACAGACACCCCAACAATCCCAGCCTGGGCGCCCCTGGGAGAAGTGTTCAAGTGCTCCTGGAGCTCTGGCAGCCTCGGGGCCATGAAAAAACTCAGCACATCCCAGATTTTGCTGAGATACCAGGTAAGACCTCCCCAGTACCCAGCTGGGGTGCAGAGCTTTACAGGCTCAGGAGCAGCAGTAAGTGGATTTTCTCCATTTAAGGTGACAAAGCCACACAGCATCACTGAACTGAGGCCCACTGAGAAAATCTTTGCCTAAAAGTGCAGAGAAGAAAGAGCCCCTGTTGTTCTCACAAGACAAAAGCACTGTCACACTGTCACCAGACCTGAAGATGTGACTTTCATGCCAAACCTCATATTGAGATGGTTTGGAGCAGATCTACCTCTGGGGCTCAAGGCAGGAGGCAGCTCCCAGGACGTCAGAGCCCCTTCCTCCCTTGCCATTGTTCTCATGTCTCTCTGCCAACCCACATTAAATAAAATAATAATAATAATAATGTACTTTTCATTCTGTGCCAGCAGATTTCTGGCTTTCTAAACTTCTGATGTCTGCTTGATTCTTTGCCCCAAAAGCTTCTGAGAGTGAATGACACCATTAAACACAAGCTCAAAGGACGGCAACCTTGATCACTTTATTCAACTGAGAACGCAAGCCTGGCTTATCTTTGGTCATTAACATTCTTTGCAGAGTTATAAATGAAGTGAAAAGAACAGAGGGGAAATAGCCTGCAAATGTTGTTTTATTTCATCTTAATTTCCTCCCTGGAAGCAATCAATTTTTTTCTTAGCTGGGTTAAGAAAAATTTAGAATGGGTTGTGTTGGAAGGGACCTTAAAGCTCACCCAGTCCCACTCCCTGTCATGGCAGGGACACCTTCTGCTATACCAAGGTACTCCCAACCCAATCCAACCTGGCCTTGGACACTTCCAGGGATCCAGGGGCAGCCACAGCTTCTCTGGGCACCCTGTGCCAGGGCCTCCCCACCCTCACTGGAGAGAATTTCCTCATCTCTAGTCCAAACCTACACCCTTTTTAGTTAAATCCATTCCCCTTTGTTTTATCACTCCATGCCCTAGTCCAAAGTCTCTCTCCAGTTCTCTTGTAGCCCCTTTATTGTTAACTGGTGAGTTTTCTGAGGGCAAAGCACTTCTGCAGCAGAAGAACCTCCCAAGTAACTCAGAGATTCCCTCCTCAGTCCTCTCCTTTCAAGCTGTGCTTGGAGGCCCAAGGTTTTGGAAATCCCAAGTTTCCCCAAAACACCAAGTTCAGGGTTTGCATTCAGACTATTCCTCAAGGCCAGAAGTGACTGTCTTGGTAATTTTATTGTGCTTGAACAGATCCCTCCCCCTCGGCATGAGAAGCAAAGATGCAGCTAATTAGGGCACAAAGAGAACTACACATCTATACTTTCAGTTCTGAGCTCCACCCTCTTTCCCAAAGAACTTCTTTATGGAATACACTCCCTTTGTCCTTTTACAAAGAGAATCTAGGCAGAATTAATCACCTACACCTCCAAAACACCACACACTTAGGGAAAAAAAAACCAACTACATAAAAGCCTGCATTTCAATGCTGGTTTGTGTTCTCCCAGGGAACCTGGCACAGGTTCACTCAAGAACACGTTTGTTTTTCACAGGGAATGCAGAAGGGGAATGTTTTGATTCTGTTGGTCAGTGACTCAGTAAACAGCTCGAGCCCTCAGCAGGCACACAAGCAGAATGAGGTGATGGTGGGAGATTCTCCAAGTTCTTGGACTGTTAAAAACTCCACATAGTAAAAGCTAACTGTAAATGCTACATAACTGACACAGAAGGTAATTCCAACTGTAACTCTAGCAGGCTGCTCCAGGTGCTGGGCCCTGCATATCCAGGTTTATTTGATAGGAACACACAGACTGGGCACAACCCAGAAAAGGGGCTCACACTCATCTTCACACAAATCTACCACGAGATCTTTGTCTTAATGTCAAAGCCCCAAACCAACTAAGGAGCCCTCGCAGGTGTAATGCCTTAAGGACACATTCCCAGTGAGTCCAGAGAGTTCTAGGACTGTGGGAGCTCCCAAGGATCAGGACATTGTGCATCTGCAGGAAAGCAGCACAAAAATCACAGAACCACAGACTGGTTTGTCTTAGAAAAGATCCTAAAGATAACTTTGTTCCATGGGCATGGACAGGGACACCCTGCACTACCCTAGGTTGCTCCAAGTCCTGTCCAACCTAGCCCTGAACACTTCCAGGGATATACACTGGGTCCATTTTCACCACCCAAGCTCATTCTTAGCTGCAGAAGTTTTGTTTCTATATTTGCCACCTTTGTCTGTTAATTATAATTAATTTTTACTCTGTTGACTGTCAGGACTGAGCACCATCAGGAGTGGGGGCCCTTCATAACCTACCAGGCCTTCAAGATCAAAATCCTACAGTTGAAAGAAACCACCATTAAAGACACCAGCAGCTGTACAAGAAGTTATGAGATGAAGCCTTTTCCAGTTGCTCACTGAAGGGTGTTGAGAGAACTGAGCTTACTGTCCCTCCTGCAGGGCCATCTGCCCCCACTCCAGCTGCTTTCAGTCCCCTGAGAGGGACAGGCCATGTGCTGATCAGAGGGTGACTGGTCCTTAAACAGCTGCACTTCTCATCTCAAGTATCAACCTAATTAAAAACAGCTCCAGACAACACTGCACACCTCCAACACAATGGCTAAAACACACCCATGGTTTGGGAGAATAAATGCAAGGATCTTTTCCAAAGTAAGGAAATGCTGCCTTTTGGAGAAACTTGGTGTTGAGGTTGATTCAGATGTAGCCAAATGGTCTATGAAACCAGGACAGGCAGGAAATAAAGAGAATAAACCTCCCCTTTAATTGTTTGGTGTTGACACAATTTTGGTGGGTCCAAAATTCATCCGGTTGGGATCAATACACTTACCTATCATCCCTGTTGGGCAATAATCCTGAGTTCCTTCCTGGAATACAAGACAGTGTCTTTATAACTCGGGAGTGGAAAGGGATCTGAGGATGGAACATCTATTTACAGGGACAGCCTAATGCTTGCTGAGCCACAGAGGGATAACCAAACACTCCAACGTCAGGGGGATGTGGAACTAAAAATACTTAAAAGCAAAAATGCTGTGGAAACTGAGCCAAGAAAAAAGCAAAAACGAGCTCTGTTGCCTCAAAAAATACCACTGAGACAACAAAATATTGCAGATGATGTATACCAAGCTGGGTTGCTGTAACTAAGATACTGTAATGGCCTTTTTTTCCAAGAAAGCCAACTGATGGGTTACTTTTAGGAAAAGTTCATGTTTTTCCTCAGAAACTTTAGGCTCACCTTTCTGCAACCTCACCTTCTTGTCCAAAGAGACAAACCATAAAACATCAACATGCAACAAATCAAAAGCACAGTTTTTTTTTGTTTTTTTTTTTTTTGACTATTTTAAAATTGAGACTGGACTGCTGGAAATGAGGCTCCCTGGAGCAGGAGGGAGCTCAGCAGTGAGATAATGTTAGTTATGCAAATTCACTGTCATTCTGTCTCAGGGGTTTCAAGTTCACTCCCTGAACGCTGACCCAGTGGGGTCACACACATTTCAGCTGGACAAAGCTGGACAAGCAATTTTTTCCCTAAGCAAAGCATGATTGCTTCTTTGTTTAAATCCCTCTGTAACTAGAAATTAATGCTGGGTGATGCAGACAGAGTTTGGAGGTTCATTTTCTCCAAAGCCTGACTGAAGTGACTGCAATGGATGGAATTATCCAAGAACATTATTTCCTCTCAATATAATCAGCAGTACCAAGCAACCTCCAAATTCTTTCTCCTGATGACATGACCCCACCTTGTGTGTGCACAAGACATTTTTCTCTCAGGCCAGTCCTGCTGATGACTCCTTTTATTGCTTTCCACAGGTTGGTTTCCTCCTCCACAGCATCTCCAGCTGCTGGAAGAGCTCTGAGCCTGGCCAGGCTTGCGTCAGTGCCCCATCAGTCACCAAGGGTTGGGGCAGTTCATGGAATGCCACAGCATCAGCACACCAGGAATGTGACACAAACAGGTCCTGCCACCTCCCAGATAAATGCAGGTCACTGCACTCAGGTTTCAGCCAAACTGATGGAGATCTTCCAAGGAAGTTCTCTGCTCTCAGGTATCACAACTGAGCTCGGCTAAAACCACCCCTCTGCCCAATAGCCAAGGGAATAAATAAATTTCTGCTCTTGATTCTACCAAACCACACTTCTACACACGGCCCAACTGCCATGAGAATTCCTGACAAGACTCCCTCAGTTCAAAGCAGATTCTCTGTCATATCCTACATTTAAAAGACACACACAAAAATCATACTCTAAAGCCACATTATTGTTTCTAAGCTGTTTTCACAGCTATTTTACAAGCTCTACAGCACATCCTCCTCGAGTTACCAGCATGTTAATGACTGTGTTGTTAGAATTTATGACTAGCAACATCAAACCCTGCCTTTGAGCCCTTCCAGCCCTGGAGGAGCCCAACACTGCTATTTGCTGTGCAGTTACATCTCATTTAGCAGTTTAAATGGTTGAACAGATCAGGCTAACACAAGAACTTCCATTACTTACTGTGCAGCATGAAGACACTACAGTACATCCCTACCTTGGGAAACAAGCCAGCACCACAGAGACTCTGAACCCACCTTATCCTAAGAATTAAAGAGTTTGGGAAGTGCTCCTTTCTCAGGACTCCTTTGACACAGCCCATTATTTCCTAGTCTGTTTTCAGTAACTCCACAGAACACAGACTCAAGTAGTAAAATACTCACATGTGGGAAATCATCACTCCCCAAAGCTGTACTAATGCTAAAAACAAGCTGGGAGCCATCCACCACCTGTACTCCCCTCAGTTTAACACCAGCACATTCCTGCCCGTGCTCTTTCAGAACTGGGATACATGGAGTGGGGTTTGGGGTTCTTTTGTTGTTTTGTGTTCTTAAAATGAATAATGGACATAAAAATCTTACCCAGTGACATAAAACACCTATTACTGGAGCAGTAAGGAAAACAGATACACCAGGGAAACTCCAAGTATTAACCACAAACAAGACCACCACAATGAACATCAAACAGATGAACTGTGCTGGCTACAACTGGTTACCTGCTTGTGAGCGTGGTCATAAGAGTTGATGTGGTTGTCAAACTCTTGGTGCTTCTGATACTGCTTGTCACAGAGTTCACAGTAGAAGTTTGCTCTGAGGTCTTCCAAAGCCTTGGCAATGGCCTTTTCTTTATCAACATAATCCTGAAAAATAAACAAAAAAAGCTTCTGTGAAGTGTCCTGTAGAACAGGGTGGAAGATGATGGGTTAGTCCTTTAAGAAAAAGTAGTCCTTAATAAAAACTTAGTGTACATTGATTATATTAATTACAGAATTACTGAGGCTGGAAAAGACCTCCAAGATCACTGGGTCCAACCTATGCCAAATGCCCACCTTGTCCCCATCCCACAGCACTGAGAGCCACATCCAGGAATTCCTTGGACACCTCCAGGGATGGGCACTCCAAACCTCCCTGGGCAGCTCCTGCCAAGGCTTGACCACCTTTTCCAGGAAATTCTTCCTGATGTCCACCCTGAGTCTGCCCTGGCCCAGCCTGAGGGGTTCCCTCTCCTCCTGTCCCCGTTCCCTGGCAGCAGAGCCCGACCCCCCCTGGATGTCCCCTCCTGTCAGGGAGTTGTGCAGAGCCACAAGGTCCCCCCTGAGCCTCCTTTTCTCCAGGCTGAGCCCCCCCAGCTCCCTCAGCCTCTCCTGGGACTCCAGCCCCTTCCCAGCTCTGTTTCCTTCCCTTGGACACCCTCCAGCCCCTCACTGTCTTTCTTATCATGAGGTGCCCAGAACTGGACACAGCACTTGAGGTCCCTCAGCAGTGCCAGCACAGGGGGCAGTCACTGCCCTGGTCCTGCTGCCACCCCACCTGGGATAGCCCAGGTGCCGCTGGCCTCTTGCACCTGGGCACATCTGGGCTCATGTCCAGCTGCTGCTGACCAGCACCTCCAGGTTCTGTCCAGTTTTCCAGTCACTTTGCCCCCACCTGGAACATCCCATGGGGTTCTGTGACCCAAATGCAGTCTCAGCACTTGGCCTTACTGAACCCAGCTTACTAAGATGAGCAGCCTTTGCAAATTCACAGATGAGATCCCAGAACTTTGCCATGCTTCTGACCTTGGCTCTATTTGTTACCCAGAATCACAGAATATTCAGTGTTGGAAGGAACCCACAAGGACTGAACATCCCCTGGTCATAGCAGAAGTATCACTAAAAGGAGGCTGCTTAAAACAAGGCCTGCAGTGCTGATGGAGAAAGGCAGCTCTGCCTCATGAGAGCCTCCTGGGTTGTCTCTGCTCCAAGGAGAAGTTCAAAGCCTTGAGATAACCCAGAGACATACTGGCATCAAGAGGATCCTTGCCTTTGGAACAGAACCTTACAACTCTAAAGCTGACACCACTCCATTTTGAGTGCTAAGAGATGTCTGGTTTGGGTGCCTGAATTCAGGCAGGAGGAGCATGGCACTGGCTGAGAGCCTGCTGAGCCAAATCCACTCCAGTGAAATATTCCCAGGAGCAGAACTGTCCCTCAGGCTGGGCTCAGCACAGGGCCCACACTGCAGTGGGCACAGGGAGCTGCATTTAATGGACAGGGGAGGGAGACAGCCTTGGAGTGCTGAGAGGGTCTTTTCCCTTCTACAAATGAACATTTGCACAGGTGGAAAACCAAACCTCCAGGCAGAGATGAGATGTCTCACCTGGCAACAGCCACATCCTTCCCTCTTTTGCTACAGGTTTTGAATATGCTCTGAGCTCTGGGACTGGGGAAATCCCATTCCCTCAGGTGGCTGCACTGGCTGGAAATCCAGGTGAGGAAGGAGCCTGTGCTGTCCCCAGGGTGCTGCACACTGGGGAGCTCCGATGCCAGGGCACAGGAACCTCAGGGATAAGCAGCTGTTCCCTCTTGCCAGGCTGTATCAGTTACAACCCCATCAGCAGAATTAATAAAACATCACCACTCTTCACAAGCTCTCTGGGGGAGCTTTACCCTGAGGAGGTGGAAGCTTTTACTCAAAATCAGCTACAAATGCTGCATCACAAAGCCCACTGTACTCATTGCAGCACTCCCCATGTAACCATTGACCACAGGCATTTCAACCGGAATAAAGAGAAATTGTATAAAAAAACCAGCCTAACATTAGAGGAAAAGCACTTAAGGAATTTTTTTTTCCATCTTCAATACAAACTTCCTATGGAAGCTTCCTTCCTCAGCAAGAGGAGGCCGCAAACATTTAAGACAGAAAACTTCTGAAAGGTTTTCCCTTTGAATTTCAGATCTTGTTCAAGGCAAGATGGTTTATCTCCTAGTTACCACATCAAAATGGCATTAAAATAACAATACTGAGCATGTTTTATGATATAAAATTTATATTAAAAATCTCAACACCTGAGGAGAGGAAAAAAATCTAAAAAATGTTACTGCTCATGTTTGGGATTGTTTTCAATTAAAGGCATTGTTCACTTCTACATAAAAAAGGAAGCAACTTCCTGTTTCCATCTATTACCAGATGCCCTTGTGAAGAAAAAATTTTTTAAAAAAATCAACAAATCTGGAGTTTTGAGCCTGAAGCAGGTCCCCAGGAAGACAAGAAAGGAAAACAGAGCAGTGTGAGCTCCACAGAACAGAGACGTTTAAAGTTCCTCTGAATCCCAGACAAGCTTCCTGTGCCATGTGTAGGCTTTTTTGAGCAAGCATCCTGTGGCTAAACAATGAAACCCAGCCATCTGAGTGATCAGAATCCATACAAAAGAAGGGAATTAAAAAACATTTCTTGGCTGCAGAGTTATCCAAAATTCCTCTGAGGCTCCCTGAATGGCTGATCAGGATGCACTGCCATCAGCAGTTACATAATGGACTCCTGTGGAGCAGCAAAAAGTAACGGCTGCAGAGATTTTTCACAGATTAATACCAAAATGCAAGGGGCTAAGGATGAACTGAGCTAATAAAAACCCACTGGAGCTGGGAAAAACTGCTACTGCTTCAGAGCTCCTGAGAAAAACCTATGCTGGATGAGGGCAGGAAGAGAAAAGAGTCTCAGAGCAACACAGGTTGGGCTGTGTTTGGGAAGATAATTGTAAACTCCAAGAACTCCAGGATCACAAAATGGTTTTGGTTGGGAGGGACCTCAAAGCTCCCCCCAGTCTCACTCCCTACCACAGGCAGGGACACCTCCCACTAGAGCAGGCTGCTCCAAGCCCCATCCAACCTTCCCAGGGATGGGGAGTCCACAGCCCCTCTGGGTACCCGAACACCTGCAGTTCACTCACCAAACAAATCAAGGTCTCAAGGAAAAAAAAAAAAAAACCCAGGAGAGGAGGCTATAAATTTTCATAGCTGAACAAACTGCCTGAAGAATTAACTGTTCAGCTGGGGAAATGGAATTTTAGATTTGCTGAGGTTATGTTTAATTTTAATGGCATTGAAACTACTTTCCCATTATTTCTCAAATAATTAAAATTTATGCAAGACTGACACTTCATTTGGATGTCTTGGGCTCTTCCTCAACCCTGGTACTCCCCAAATCTCTGGACAATTAAACAAGTAGGCTTTCCTAAGAGCTGATGGACTGTAGGGGCTGGGAAGTGGAAGAGTGGATTAAAGGATGAGCAGAGACCATGTCTCCACAGAGAACCTGGTTACAGCTAATCCAAGAATGCTCCTGCATGTCACGCTCAGTCCCAACACCACAGCTCATTTTTATCAGCCCTTGGCTTACAAAATAACCCCACAGGTTTTGTAAATCCCATAGAAATACAGAATTTGTCCTTTTTTTTTTTAATGCTGGGCTGAACAATTCCTTCGAAGAGCTCCGGCCCATCCATTTCTCCAAGCTGGAGCCATCTCCTGCCTTTCCAAAGCAAGCAGGATTTATGCAATAACATCATCATGTACTGCTCACTCCTCACTCAGTACAACACAAGAGCTCCTCCCCTCCCAGCTGGTAACTGCCCCTCTACCACCTGCAGGATTTGTCCTGACATGGCAAGCTCACTCAAAAAATCTGGCAGCCCTGAGTGTAGGGAAGGAAATGTCCTGCTCACCCCAGGACTGTTCCTTCCAGAACAGGAGCAAAGCACATGGAGAAAGCCCCACTGCTGTCCGGGGGCTCCTCAGCAGCTAAACAAACAGGAAGGTTGATGCCAGGAAGTGAATAACCAGTGTGTTAAATTATAAATCATCTCCACATCTCCAAACCCAAGAGCAGTGTATTTCTACCACCATCACTGCGGCAGAACGAGGAGAACTCAGCCCCATCAGAACAGATCTTTTCCCAACCAGCCCACAGACACTGTGCTGTTGGTGCCCCTCTCTCTGTACCTTGTACTTCTGCCTCAGCTCCTCAGTGTCTTCCTTCTCCACCTCCAGCACTCGCCTCCGCTCTGTGGCATCCTCGGCGTAGTCGAGCTGTTTTAAAAATGAAAACAGAGAAGAGATGCAATTTGGCCCATAAATACACTGCACTATCAAATCTACCAGAAAACACAACTCAACAACTTTAACTGAAACAGAATCTGTGCAAGTTGTACTTTGCTTTCCCTGTTATGTCACCCCAAGTGTAAAAACAGGTCATTAATCCCCCTGATGTGGAGGGTCCTGGCAGGCCCATGGCAGCTTTGGGGAAGGGAAATCTCAGAGCCCAGGGATTTTGGGGAGCATCTGGACCCCAGAACTCAGGCTCACAGGGATTAACAGAGGATGCATTTTGCAGACAAGTGTTTTCTTACTGTGCTGATTTCAGAACAAGTTGTTTTTTACCTTGGATGGACAAACTCTCACTTTTCAATGGCTTTCCCACCCACTCCCCAGGAGCCCTGCAGGGGTGAGGGGAGCTCACCTCCATCTCCATCCGGCCCATGCCCATGACATCATACTTGACAACGATAGGGATGGGATCCGTCCTCCCTGGAAGAGGAACACACAGACAAGGGTCAGCAGCAGCCCAGCACCACAGCTCACTGTACACATTGGGTTTGGGTGGTTAGAGATCTTGCCTTGGAGTGCAGAGACCAGAAAGCTACAGTGAACCAAACACGAGCCATTCTCACAGCTTACAGCCAACCCTGTACCCAGCTCCAATGGCACTCAGGATGATAAATGCATTTTCTGAACATTAACTGCTCATGTAAAAGCTTCTTGTGGTTAATGTTCCCCCATGACAAGCCCTTGGGCAGGGCTGATAACAGGACTTGAGCCTTCTCAAGGCTTCCACATCAGGCTCCTCATCTCCTCATAAGAATGAAGAATGCTAATCACATTTCACTGTTGCAGCTCATGAATAATCGATTAGAACTTCCCTGTAAGGGATGTGGAAGCCTCCCTCCCACCAGCTTTTGCCCTCCCCAGGAGTAAGGAATGCCGAGGAGAAGGATGGCACAGAAGCCAAACTTCCCCCATCCCAACCACCCAGTGTAGGCCAGGGGTGGGTCCCTGCTCCCCAGCCCCACTGCGTCACCTGTAAGCTGTGAAAAGGACTGGTTGCGAAGAAAATTGACTTTGAACTAATCAAACTATGCTGGAGATTTTTTTTTTTAACATATCTTTAATCCACTCATAACCAGCCAAACAAAGCAAAATGGGGCAGACAAGCACTTTACTACCACAGCTTTTTTTTTTTTTTTTTTTGTAAGTTATTATGATTTTGATTTTTACATCACAACTGGCACTGGTGGTTGTGATGTAACCCACTGACAAAGTACTTACCTTCTCCAGTGCAAACCTTGAGTGAAAAAACAGAATGTTTACTTCCCTTATTATTGCTCTTGTTTGGTGTAAACAACTCTTTTGTTATACACACATACACAGGTATTATACCTTTGGGCTAAAAGATCACCAGGTTGGAGTCATGCTGAAATATTCCACTGCCATCCACATGTGCAAAAGGTTAAAGTCTTTAAAACTGCCTTAGAAAACCGGGATAGGTGCGAACTCTGCCAGCATCAGCCATAATTCCTGCCAAAAACACAGCCCCAGAGGGGCTTTTGAACCTTAAAGACATGTGGTTTTATTCAGAAATAAAACCATTTAATTAATTGCTAAACCGTTTTGTTGATATGCCCAGGAATTTGACAGGCAGGTATCCAGCAGGTCCAAAAGTAGTGATCACATAAATCTAAAATTGTTTGGATTGAGCTTTTCTTTGGATATTTAATGCTCATCTTTGACAAGGTTTCTCTTATGCCCAATGGTATAATACAGTAAGCAGTGACTGCAATTTTTAGCAAAAGGACCAAATTAAAGACAGGTTATAAAAATGACTTCCTAGGTGCAATATCACTTTTGTAAAATCTCAGCCAGGGATTTACTGGTAAGTGGTGAAACCAAATGCAATGGCTGGCATCAAGTGGCAACAATTCATGAGTCAAAAATTTTTCATGCTTTTTTCTTTTTGTTTTGGTTTGGTTTTGGGTATTTTTGGTTCCCTTTTGTTTTGTCTCTCCAGCAATTGAGATCTTTTGATGCAGCCTCATTGCCCTGGTAAACCCCTGTATACAAACAATGCATCAGTACTTTTGCCTTCTAAGGCAGTCAAAGTTTTTTGGGTTGGTTCTTTTTAATTCAAAATCTATTTGGAAATTGCAGTAGCAAGTGCTAGTGCCCATCGTGTTGGGGGGGGGGGGGAATCAAGTTTCGACAGTATTAAAAAATTATGTTTAAACTGATTTTGGCAGTTCTAACACAAACAGAAACATCCCTTCTTAGCAATACCCTTTAATGAACAAGGATCAGACAAGTGTGCATAAAGAAAGGAAAGGAAAGGAAAATGAAAGACCAAGCAGAAGGATGATGGCTACAACAGAGAAAGTAAGCCTAACATTGGTGCACTGATGACAAAAGGAGTAATTCAGTCTGAAAATAAAAAATTACCACTGCTAAGTTTACCATCACCACAACAAGTCCAGGATCATAACGCTGTAAAAAAGAAACACCATTTGTTAGGCAGAAACCATTAGGGGCAGAAAACAGGCCATTTGGCAGGGAGGATGGGTTAAAAAAAATAACAGGAGGCTTCTTGCTCACCCCTCCACCCCATGACCATGCTCTGCCCTGCAGAACCAGGGAATCATTGGAGCAGCTCTGGCTCCTGCTGGGTGTTGGGAGAGGTCCTGGTGACAGCCCCCCTCCGGGGAGGCACTGAGGCACTGGCAAGAAGCAATTTAAAAAGGAAACAAATCAGGATCTTAAAAAGTAACAAATACTCTGGGCCAAAAGGAGCTCTGCTTGCAGGTAAGAGGAGAGTATCCCATGCAAAAAGCGATGCCTCTGTTTTAAACTGAACCAACATTTCGTTATGAATGGAACCCTCATGTGTGACAGCCAGGTGACAAGAGGGGCATGTCCAGGCGTGTCATACAGCTACAGCAGCAGTGCCAACCCCACGTGGGTCCCCCTGGCACCAGCTGGGGCAGCAGGACATGCTGCTGGGCACTGGTTTGGCCTCGCTCAGTGTCCAAGGAAAGCCACGACAGTGAAGGGACAGGGACAGGCTCAGGGCCACCCCTCACTGCTGGCTGCCGGGGTGGCTCATGGGGAGCAGCCCAAGGAGGAAATGGGACTCTCCAAGTTCAGCTCATTATTTCTCCTTTGAAGGAACTTCCTCGAGGAAAGTTTTATCCTACTGCTGGCCATGACAACAGATCTCTCCCAGCAGGTAAAGGTGGCCTGGATGTGGGGTCCCTGCTGAGCCTTTCCTGTACACCAGCATGCTCTGAAGGGAATGTGAGCTTCCAAGGCCCAGAACTGCCACACTTCCTGCCACTCAGCAGGGCTGCAAGCAGTGCCACACAGACAGCTAATTCCCAGGGTAAATCCTGCTGTTCCAGCCCCCTGCACCCCACAACATTTATTTTCTTTTTGAGGCAGGTCACAAACTCCTTCACAGACTGGTCACTGCACAGGCTGCAGAACCCAAAGCAGAGAGGGTTATTGCATAAAACACTTCCACACACAGGGAAAATCTCGTGGAGAGGACAGAGCAGGAACTTCCAGCAGGATGGAAAAAAATAAACAGCTCACACAAGAGTCACACCGTAGAAAACCCAATCTCCGAGTAAATTCAGTTAGTAATGATTCCCTGGACTCAAAAATGAAATGAGATTCCCAAACTGACCCAGCTGTACTTATTTTGCTTTCCTCTCCCCATGAAATGGGAAATCTTTATCCCAGCTTGTGAAAAATTGCTCAGACCCAAACAAACCCTGACAGTCACCCCTTCACAGAGCCCTGCTGTGGCAGGGAGAAGGGAGCACGTGGCCAGGCAGGCTTCTCCAGATTCCCTCTTTTTAACTGCATAAAGGTAGTAGATATGAGCAAATACTTTCTCCCCAGTGCTATAAATTAATAAATCTTGGGAAAATTCATCCTAAGGCTTCAGGGCTTTGGTATCAGGTCACAGTGCACATGGAGGACTGTGGGTCCAGGGCCATGCTCTGGCTCTGGACATGGCGTGGATGCTGCTCTGCCCTCTGGAATGGGAATATCCCAGCTGGAGCTGCCATCTGAACCTGCCTGGAAACACCAGCCACAGCTACTCTGAGCACCCTCTGCCACGGCCCTACCACCCTCACAGGGAAGATTTCCTCCCAGTATCTAATGTAAATCGATCCTTTTTTAAACTTATAACATCTACTCCTTGTCCTATCCCAACGGGAAAATTTCTCTGTTAAAGAGACATTCAGATATAACAGAATGAAGAAAAGTATCCCAAAAATTCTATGTAAGCATAATTCAATCAAATCTCTTTCAGTGTGTCCCTTATACACAGTGTGTAAGCACCACAGAAGTAATACAACAACCTAATCCTGCTTGTTTTGTTGACATCTTCATAGAAATCCCCTCCCCAGGTACAAGCTTTGTAGGATCCAATCCTAGAGGACTGATTGATATCACACCTGTCACCAGAGGAGCATTTCATAAACTCAGCATCTCCAGAGGACACAGACAACAGAATCCGATCTTGTTGGACACAGAGGATTTCTCCTCATTTGTTATCTTTATGCTGCAACTGAAACCCACAGGAAGACACAACCTTCCAGGGGCTTTTAGCTGCTCCTGGAAAGGGACTGTTACTCAGCTGGGTGATCTGCAGGGCAGATTCATGACCACAGCACTGGGTTGCTCTGGTGGATAAGGGTTGGTTTGTTCAGTCAGTACAAACCCCACTGCAGGCTCTGGAAGGGAAACGAGTACCTGGAGCCAGCAAGCAACACCTGCAGGAATGGATCCACAGGGACAGGGCTCACCTTCAGCTGCATTGTCTGGGAAGAGGGAGATAGGGAGGAGTCCCTGTGCTCATGAATGAGTTGCATTTTCAAAGATGAAGATTTTGCAACACTCAACACTCCTGTGGCTCTTTAGATACAGCATGGGGGGGGGCTGGGCTATGCTTCCAGGGAAGAAGTGACAGGACAACAGGGAACAGCCTCACATTGTGTCAGGAAGGTTTAGGTTGGATATTGGGGAAATTTCTTCATGGGAGGGGTTTTCCAGCCTAGGCAGAGGCTGCCCAGGGCAGTGGTGGAGTCCTGTCCCCCCCATCCCTGAAGGGATTTAAAAGCTGTGTATATGTGGCACCTGGGGACAGGGGCTAGTGGTGGCCTTGGCAGCACTGGGCTCCCTAGGAGCCTTTGAGAAACCAAGTGCTGTCCTGTTGAAAAGGGGAGAGGGGAGAAAATCCTCTCCTTTTCACTGGTGCAGATGCCTGGGGTGCTCCTCACTGGCTAAAAATGACACCATGTTATCAAACTCATTCCAACTGCTGCAAGAAGCAAATTAACAAACAAGGGAAAGCTTTAATCCTCGTCTCCTTTGGGAATTAGATTTGTGAGCTCATCCTGTTTATGTCAGATTTCTGGAAGGGGTCAAAACAATCAAGAGATTCAAACAAAGGTTCATCATCCTTGGTGGCAAACAAGTTCCAGAGAGGAGAAAGTGTTTTCCAAGAACACAGCAAATGCCCTGTGAATTTAATCCTTACTAAGCAGGGGAGAAATGAGGAGAGAAAGTCAAGTTGTAAACACCCCAATCATATGGAAAACTTCCAACGGGAGCTCAAAAGTTCACAGACACACAAACCAAGGGTGCCACTTGCAGAAAACCAAGCTGAGGTTTGACACTGAGGCACCAAGCAGAGCTCCTTGAACTTTTGCAGGGGAAGGAATGTCGTGGAGTCTGGGTCAAAAAACATCCCTACCCCAAATGCTGAGCAATTGATTAAAGAGCAACACAGAAGGTGCTGGAGCAAGAACACAATTCCTGATTGATTTAGGATAGGAATTCAAGTAAGAGTTGCTATCTGTGTTCATCTTGGTAAGTGGACAGGGCTGAAGGATCTTGTTTGATTTAAGGCTACACTACGGAGTGAGGCAGGCTGTGCATGGCCATGGCCTCTCCCTTCCCCCCACTCCTCTCTCCAGTTTAATAAAACTGCTCTTCCATTGCACCAGCACGAAGGACCAGAAGGCCTCGTCCCAAGCCAGGTGAAGGCTGTCCATCACAACAAACACGTGGCACTAAAAGCACAATGATTTCAGATTTCACTGGCTACACCCACTCAAGCAACACAAACTCACCACCTGTAATCAAGGGAAGGATCTTGCACCTCCAAAAGCAACCAAGGGGGCAACTGCTTTCCCCAAAGGACACTGAGCAAACCTCCCTTTTGGTCTGTGGTCTTCTGGGTTTTAACACAGCAGTAAGGATGGGTATGATGCCAGCAGCCACAGCAGCCAGGTTTCTCAAGCTAAGTTCACATGAAAACACCACTCTTCAAACTACTGGTGTGATTTGTATTGCAAACACAAGCATGGAAATGTTCCTCCATGCCAGGACTGAGGTTCCTGTGAGGACATGTGAAAACAGAAGAGAGTGATCACAGCTATTTCTTGGTAAGACTACCAAACCAACCCATACCTAATGAATAAAGGCACTGTTAAGCATTTTTATCTGCCTCTCCTCTTTTTTCCTCTATTTATTACAAAGCTCCAAAACCCAGAAAGAAATCTGACACCCCTGAGTCCCTCAGATGCTCATTGTTCAACGTTCACAGGCTTGACACACGTCCACCGTCTGCATCCACGAGATCAGAGGAGCCAACAAATGGAAAACACATTAATATCTGAGCTGAAGCCATTTGGTGAGCGGTGACAGCGCCAGGATTCAAGACCTTGGAATTCAAACCCTGAGCTCATTTCTCCAAGCTGCAGCTGCCAAGTGATCACATTTGTGACTGATCTCAGTTGCCTGAGTGGTCAGAGCTGTGTTTATTGCTCCCCACAGCCCGAGGAACATCCAGCAAAGGCAGCACCTGCAGCCACCTGGCACTGCCTTGGAACAGGGACTGGGATCCGGCTCCATCCCACAGCCAGGGATCACCCAGGGGCTGCCAGGAGAGGATATTTCCTGCCTGAGCCGCGGGATCATGGCTTCACCTGCAGCTCTGAGCAGCTTCCAGCACTTGTCAGACACTTCTGCCCCTCTACCCTGCTCAGCCCTTGGACCAAGAGGGAATGTTTTCCCTTTTCAGAACAAATTTGGGGAGGAATGTGCCAAAGAAAACTGCACCACAGTGATGCTGAGGGGGGAAGTGCTGACTATATTTATCCTCACAGAATTTGCAAGTCAGAGCACAAATCCACTTGTGCTTTTTCTTTTAATTAAAAACCATGAAACAAAAATACAGCTTAATGGAGGAATTGGACTTTAGCATTTGCTAAACCTGACTTTGATACCTAGCTGGATGTACTCATGAAAGGATAAAATAAACCCAAAGCACTGCTGCTCCCTGTATCACCAGGATCATTTATAAAATCAGTGTGGGGCACACCTTGGTCAACAGAAGCAGCACTGCCCTGACAGTCTGTGCAGGTTTATTGCTTTCAGCCTGAGTGGAAGGGAACACGGATGCAGGAAGGGTGCCCCAAGGAGCACTGCCAAGGGCTCCCAAGACACAGGCACAGCCCTGCCCTCTCCTCCCAGCGTTACATCAGCAGAGCTGCTCCCCAGGGAGATGGAAGCAGCCCTTCCAGAACAGTTACACTGAAATGATGCCAAAACTTGTCTAAAAACATAAGCAAACATGAAGGACGTTATTACTAAATAGGCAGAGGAAGCAGGGACAGAAAGCATTTCTTCAGGACCAAAGGTTACAGGGCAAGTTCCCTCCACTGCAAGGACCTGCCCCAAAAGGGAGGTCCCTGCCCTAAACAGAACCACCTGCTGTTCTACTTCCTGAGTACTGGAGAGAATCCAAGCCCCAGTACACACCAGCAGCCACCCACCTTGAAACTCCTCTTGGTTTCACTCTGAGCATTTTCATGACAATAACCAAGCACTGAATGAGCTGCCTCAGCCCTTGAGGAGCAAACACAAGGATTCCAGAGCTACACTGAGCCCCCACGTTACCTGAGCTGTTTGATTCACAACTGAGGCACGGAGGAGCAGCTCTGCCATGACAAACTGTGTGATTTCTGTTGCCATAGCAAAGTACTACATTGGGATTCACCTCTCAGAGATACCACAAAAGATCAGGATAATCTTGGTCTTAGGAATACTGTGGGAATATGCAGTAAATCAGTGTCTTTAAACATATTAAATTAACCATACAGGACACAGTTTGTGGTTTAGAGGAACTTGTTTCTGCCTCTATACAGGTGGTGGAGCTGTATTAAAGGGTTAAGGCTGGCTACAATCAGGCAGGAATGTTTACAAAAGAGAACTTTAGAGAGGCAAATCTGTGTTGAAGAATTACAGTTGTTACCCAGACTGGCTAAGGATGAGCTGGACCTGTCCACCAGAGCTGCTCAATCCTTCCTCAGAGTCCCTTCCATATGGCCAGTAAGCATCAAACCTTCCTCCTGCCCTCTCCACACCCTCCCTGCAGAGCTGCCCACTCTCCTCAGGCCCTGCTATGGCCCAGGAAGCAGCAGGATAACCTACTCAGTTTCCTCTGGTCTAATTAAATGAGATTAAACTACTGGTTTTAGTTTTGCAGATCTACCTCTAGAGTGCTGTTACTTCATATAAAACACACAAGTCCAAAAGAAGAAGTTTTCAGCACAATTTTTTTTTTTTAAACAAAACTTGTTAAAAGAATTGAGAGGGAAAGGGCAAAGAGCTTATAAAAATATTTTCAAATGCATGATTCAAATTATCCCACTTCTGCACGTCAGTCTCCTGGCTTTTCATAATACTACTTTAACTTGATGGGAAATACTCATTCCAAGAGAAATCATTAGACTGTGGTTGAATTCAGATTTCCCTCAGCTCTCTCATTCCCCTCCTGACTTACATAACTCCTGATTTATTCACAATCCTTGGGCTCATTTAGCACAGGACTTCACACGAAGGTCAGGCAATGCTTTTAACCAATCTTTCGCCAGTTTCATTTTTTCAGGAGACTACAAATATCAACTACAGGCATTCCCTCAAAGATAAAAGAGGCTACAATCACCATTTTCTCACTTGTCAAAGCACAACCATCACATATCTTTATGGCAAAGTGGCTCCCTGAGCCATATTTTCCAAATTAAAAAAGATCCCTGTCATCTGGCACTCCCTCTCCTGCTTTTTCATATTCACTGGCTGTTAGCAAGCTGAAGCACCCTTTCCAAATATAACACAAGTTGTTTGTGGGGAAAAAATGATGAAAAACATCAGGGAAAGAAAGAGATGAGCTGAAGGATGACTCTGCTGAATTCCTTATGAGTATCTCTGAACCAGGACTCCAGCACTGGCGTGGTCAGAGTTGACAGCACTGTCCCTGCCTGATGCTCCACTCAGCACACATCACAAATTCAGTGAAATGTGCAGATGTTTCAGCCAGAACACAGCTGGTGACAGCCACACCACTCAGGCCATGGGCTCTGTGCTTCCCTACCCAAGGGCTCAGCTCCTCTCAGTAACATGATTTACACCACAAGGCAGCTGCCCCAGGGGGTACAAAACACCTCCACCTCTGGAATTCTCCTGAGAATGAGCCACCTTGTACCACACCAGCAGATTTTTACCACCAGCAATTGGCAAGTGTAGGTTTCTGGCTGTTGCAGGCACCACCCAGAAACAGCTCAGCACTCTCACCAGTGGATTCCATCCCCCAGTGGGCAGTCAGGATGAAGGAACCCATCACAGGGTGAAGTCCTGCAGTGTGAGGTTCTCGTTGAACATCACCACAAGACTACAAGAAAGAAACATTTCTGCCTGGCAGATGTAACACAGCATTATTCTGGGATTGAACAGAACTAAAGAGGGAGCCCCAGTTCAGATGAACAGCTAGAATTAAAAACATCACAAAACCCAGCACATCGGACTCACCCACTTCCTTTTAAGTTAAAGCGCACAGAGAGCAGCTGAATGCAGTATCAGTTCCATACATGCAACCTAAAATTTTTGAGAGTTTGATGTAAGGACCTTCTGCAGGAGGTCAGACACCAAACCCACAGCTTAAGGCTGCTTGAAGGGGTTTTGTTTCTGCTGCACCTCTTCATCACAGGCTGTGTAAGATTTTAGGCTCAAGCAAGAAGAATTTAACAGGAACACAACTACATCCTTTTAGATCTCCTGGTCTTTCCTGAACAAGGGAGTACAGAAGAGGGGAGGAACTTCTGTTCTGCTCCTCCCTTCTCACTGCACATCAAATTACTTCACTCTTCTAACTCCTAGAATAAGATTAAACTTGGATGCAAATGCTTTCTTCCAGACATTTCACATTTGGATTTTTGGGCTAATCTAAGATCCATGCAGAAAGCATAATGAATTAAATACTCCCAACACAATCACCAATGCCAGAGGCAACAGGCACAGGTTCTGTCTGCTGAGAACTCAGAGGAGAAAAGCTGGAGCACTAGCAGCCTGCCTTCCACATCCTCTGCCTGCCCAGATCTCTGGAGAAGTTGGCTGGCAGGTGGACAGGGCACTTCTCCCTTCCAAAAGGGCTGAAATTCCTGCACACGCCCCAAAGCCTACATTAGGAAGGCTTCAGCATTGAACTGGGTTAAACTGGGTGGGTTATTTTCACTCCTGTGTTTCTGTGATCATACAGGAGGCACAGGAAAGCTCTCAGAGCCCACATCCACCATTTGCCTGTAATTTCCACACAGTCCCAATGATATGTGAGAGACGTGGAACAGCTCCAGCACAGCGAGAGGCACAGTGGGAACATCTAAATCTGGACAAGTGCAAATTCCTGCTCAGCCCGTGAGACATGGTGACACCAGCACCCCCTGCCCCAACTCCAGACCTGGTCCCATAATCCACTCCACCACATCTGAGCCTGCAGCACCCCAAACCCTTGGACTGTGCCTTGGGGTCCACCCAGGGCTGGGACAAGGCTTTTCCTTCTTTCAAGTCTCCGTGTTTCCACACTGGTGACACACAGATCAATACAGGGCACCCAAAAGAGAGACCACACCAAGTTCCACCCCATGATGCACATCTCACATGCCAAAGGAAANTATTCACAATCCTTGGGCTCATTTAGCACAGGACTTCACACGAAGGTCAGGCAATGCTTTTAACCAATCTTTCGCCAGTTTCATTTTTTCAGGAGACTACAAATATCAACTACAGGCATTCCCTCAAAGATAAAAGAGGCTACAATCACCATTTTCTCACTTGTCAAAGCACAACCATCACATATCTTTATGGCAAAGTGGCTCCCTGAGCCATATTTTCCAAATTAAAAAAGATCCCTGTCATCTGGCAACTCCCTCTCCTGCTTTTTCATATTCACTTGCTGTTAGCAAGCTGAAGCACCCTTTCCAAATATAACACAAGTTGTTTGTGGGGAAAAAATGATGAAAAACATCAGGGAAAGAAAGAGATGAGCTGAAGGATGACTCTGCTGAATTCCTTATGAGTATCTCTGAACCAGGACTCCAGCACTGGCGTGGTCAGAGTTGACAGCACTGTCCCTGCCTGATGCTCCACTCAGCACACATCACAAATTCAGTGAAATGTGCAGATGTTTCAGCCAGAACACAGCTGGTGACAGCCACACCACTCAGGCCATGGGCTCTGTGCTTCCCTACCCAAGGGCTCAGCTCCTCTCAGTAACATGATTTACACCACAAGGCAGCTGCCCCAGGGGGTACAAAACACCTCCACCTCTGGAATTCTCCTGAGAATGAGCCACCTTGTACCACACCAGCAGATTTTTACCACCAGCAATTGGCAAGTGTAGGTTTCTGGCTGTTGCAGGCACCACCCAGAAACAGCTCAGCACTCTCACCAGTGGATTCCATCCCCCAGTGGGCAGTCAGGATGAAGGAACCCATCACAGGGTGAAGTCCTGCAGTGTGAGGTTCTCGTTGAACATCACCACAAGACTACAAGAAAGAAACATTTCTGCCTGGCAGATGTAACACAGCATTATTCTGGGATTGAACAGAACTAAAGAGGGAGCCCCAGTTCAGATGAACAGCTAGAATTAAAAACATCACAAAACCCAGCACATCGGACTCACCCACTTCCTTTTAAGTTAAAGCGCACAGAGAGCAGCTGAATGCAGTATCAGTTCCATACATGCAACCTAAAATTTTTGAGAGTTTGATGTAAGGACCTTCTGCAGGAGGTCAGACACCAAACCCACAGCTTAAGGCTGCTTGAAGGGGTTTTGTTTCTGCTGCACCTCTTAATCACAGGCTGTGTAAGATTTTAGGCTCAAGCAAGAAGAATTTAACAGGAACACAACTACATCCTTTTAGATCTCCTGGTCTTTCCTGAACAAGGGAGTACAGAAGAGGGGAGGAACTTCTGTTCTGCTCCTCCCTTCTCACTGCACATCAAATTACTTCACTCTTCTAACTCCTAGAATAAGATTAAACTTGGATGCAAATGCTTTCTTCCAGACATTTCACATTTGGATTTTTGGGCTAATCTAAGATCCATGCA
Source organism: Alaudala cheleensis (assembly GCA_013398995.1). Classification (NCBI taxonomy): domain Eukaryota; kingdom Metazoa; phylum Chordata; class Aves; order Passeriformes; family Alaudidae; genus Alaudala; species Alaudala cheleensis. The sequence continues at coordinate 517,259 of VWYE01010524.1, read as the reverse complement.
GAAAGCTTAATGAATTAAATACTCCCAACACAGTCACCAATGCCAGAGGCAACAGGCACAGGTTCTGTCTGCTGAGAACTCAGAGGAGAAAAGCTGGAGCACTAGCAGCCTGCCTTCCACATCCTCTGCCTGCCCAGATCTCTGGAGAAGTTGGCTGGCAGGTGGACAGGGCACTTCTCCCTTCCAAAAGGGCTGAAATTCCTGCACACGCCCCAAAGCCTACATTAGGAAGGCTTCAGCATTGAACTGGGTTAAACTGGGTGGGTTATTTTCACTCCTGTGTTTCTGTGATCATACAGGAGGCACAGGAAAGCTCTCAGAGCCCACATCCACCATTTGCCTGTAATTTCCACACAGTCCCAATGATATGTGAGACAGCGAGAGGCACAGTGGGAACATCTAAATCTGGACAAGTGCAAATTCCTGCTCAGCCCGTGAGACATGGTGACACCAGCACCCCCTGCCCCAACTCCAGACCTGGTCCCATAATCCACTCCACCACATCTGAGCCTGCAGCACCCCAAACCCTTGGACTGTGCCTTGGGGTCCACCCAGGGCTGGGACAAGGCTTTTCCTTCTTTCAAGTCTCCGTGTTTCCACACTGGTGACACACAGATCAATACAGGGCACCCAAAAGAGAGACCACACCAAGTTCCACCCCATGATGCACATCTCACATGCCAAAGGAAAGGCCCAGAGGTGACAGCTACAACCCCACCTGAGGTCTTGCCCAGCAGGGACATGAGTAGACTGGAGAGTGCCATGCATCAACCAGAGAGCTCCAATGAAACCATGTTAGAGGAAACCAGAAGCATTAACCAGCAAGGCAGCCCTGCCTGAGAGGTTAGAGAGCCTTTGTCCGAGGGATTAATAAGCATTCCCAGAGTTTGCAGAACTCGTTACCTCTGCACAGTCCTTCACAGCACAGACACCCCATCTCTAACGGGCTCACTCATGGAAGATGGATTCCACAAGCTCCCAGGTCTTCAGACTACAGGCATGGGAACATGAGTGAGTTATCGAGGGGCTCAGGGCACACCTGAGCTTCAATCACTTCCACAGGTTTCTACAGAAATGGGGTTTAGTGTCACAGGAAGAATTTAGGCTCAAGACACCAAGGTCTGGTGCGTGCTAGTTCAACCAGAACTTTGGTGTCCCAGTGAGATTTGTTAATCCTGACAAACTGCTGGGAACAGGAATAAGTCCAACCTGTGACAGTCCTGTGGAGAAACCAGGAGTGAGCCTCTCCCATCCAGATAACCTCTGCCATCACTTTCCATCTTCAGTGGGCCCTTTCCTGGCCTTCTAATGGCTTCTGACCCCGGTAAGCACTGGCAGATCATGGGAACTACCTCCAATCTTTAATTCTTTTAATACCATCAGCACAGTTGAAAGCTGCACCACTCCCTGTCAGTGTGGAAAGTGAATCCTCCTCCCTCCACATTGACTCTCACACATCCACCACACACACAGCTCTAACCTGTATCAACAAGTGAGGCAGCAGCTTCCACTTGCAAACTGCCAAATATGAAACTCAACAGTGCATTTGTTTGGATATATTAATAAAGGAAAGAAAATCTAATCTAGGAACAAAAAGCAGAAATAATTTTCATAAAGATTGAGGCTGGAATTGAAGGTTTCAGACACAAGGAACTGGACTTACCCTGCAGTGACTTTCCCAATCCCTGGCCCAGCTTCCACCCATGTTTCTGGAGTAAGCGGTGTCCAATATTATCCTGACAGACAGAACAGAGAAAACAAACCAAAAATATTCCAATAATATATTCTTCCCTTCCCGCTGACATTTAAACATGTGATGAGCAAGAGATTTTTCTACATATATATGCATGCAAAAAATGCTACTGAAAAGGCAATATATGCCCAATAAAGGGAAAGACAAATGTCAAAAATTGCTGGCTAGAATTTTTCCAGGGGGATGGGTATTGAGGATGGCCACTTTCTGATGGTGTGCTGGGCAACTTTTGTGCATCACGTTTAAAAGAAATTAAAAAATAGTAAAAATAAAAAGCAATGTGGGAGAAAATAAAGTGTACCAATAAAAATTGACAGTAAAAAGCATAAAATCAAGCTATTTATACAATCATATCCATCACCTAGACAGCACCACTTAATATTTTTTTGTAAAGATAATCTACAATGTGTTTAGTCATTTTGTTTGTGTGTCAGGCTTTTATAATACTGAGTAAGTTGTAAGTGCAAGACTGCCCCACCACTAGAAACCAAAACACAATCAGAGCAAAATCCAGGCTAGACTTGATTGGGTTTTTTTAATATATGTATATATATAAATATATATATAAACTAGCATGCAGCCAATATTAAACTGAAAAAACAGTGAGGTTAGTAAAACAACAAAAAAAAATCAATTAAATAAAATGAGCTCAAGCACAGACTGGGTGATGCATTTCACATGTAAACTAACAAAAATACTAAAATGTTAGAATGAAACAGGCCTAGCAATAAGTTAACAGCAAGGAACCATTAGTGCATGTAGGGGAAACAATAAGCATAATGTCTCATCTTCCTAAAAAAAAAAAAAGCTGTTTTGGAATAACTGGAAAAGTACTGACGCACCAATTAAGAGTCAGCNAAAGCTTAATGAATTAAATACTCCCAACACAGTCACCAATGCCAGAGGCAACAGGCACAGGTTCTGTCTGCTGAGAACTCAGAGGAGAAAAGCTGGAGCACTAGCAGCCTGCCTTCCACATCCTCTGCCTGCCCAGATCTCTGGAGAAGTTGGCTGGCAGGTGGACAGGGCACTTCTCCCTTCCAAAAGGGCTGAAATTCCTGCACACGCCCCAAAGCCTACATTAGGAAGGCTTCAGCATTGAACTGGGTTAAACTGGGTGGGTTATTTTCACTCCTGTGTTTCTGTGATCATACAGGAGGCACAGGAAAGCTCTCAGAGCCCACATCCACCATTTGCCTGTAATTTCCACACAGTCCCAATGATATGTGAGACAGCGAGAGGCACAGTGGGAACATCTAAATCTGGACAAGTGCAAATTCCTGCTCAGCCCGTGAGACATGGTGACACCAGCACCCCCTGCCCCAACTCCAGACCTGGTCCCATAATCCACTCCACCACATCTGAGCCTGCAGCACCCCAAACCCTTGGACTGTGCCTTGGGGTCCACCCAGGGCTGGGACAAGGCTTTTCCTTCTTTCAAGTCTCCGTGTTTCCACACTGGTGACACACAGATCAATACAGGGCACCCAAAAGAGAGACCACACCAAGTTCCACCCCATGATGCACATCTCACATGCCAAAGGAAAGGCCCAGAGGTGACAGCTACAACCCCACCTGAGGTCTTGCCCAGCAGGGACATGAGTAGACTGGAGAGTGCCATGCATCAACCAGAGAGCTCCAATGAAACCATGTTAGAGGAAACCAGAAGCATTAACCAGCAAGGCAGCCCTGCCTGAGAGGTTAGAGAGCCTTTGTCCGAGGGATTAATAAGCATTCCCAGAGTTTGCAGAACTCGTTACCTCTGCACAGTCCTTCACAGCACAGACACCCCATCTCTAACGGGCTCACTCATGGAAGATGGATTCCACAAGCTCCCAGGTCTTCAGACTACAGGCATGGGAACATGAGTGAGTTATCGAGGGGCTCAGGGCACACCTGAGCTTCAATCACTTCCACAGGTTTCTACAGAAATGGGGTTTAGTGTCACAGGAAGAATTTAGGCTCAAGACACCAAGGTCTGGTGCGTGCTAGTTCAACCAGAACTTTGGTGTCCCAGTGAGATTTGTTAATCCTGACAAACTGCTGGGAACAGGAATAAGTCCAACCTGTGACAGTCCTGTGGAGAAACCAGGAGTGAGCCTCTCCCATCCAGATAACCTCTGCCATCACTTTCCATCTTCAGTGGGCCCTTTCCTGGCCTTCTAATGGCTTCTGACCCCGGTAAGCACTGGCAGATCATGGGAACTACCTCCAATCTTTAATTCTTTTAATACCATCAGCACAGTTGAAAGCTGCACCACTCCCTGTCAGTGTGGAAAGTGAATCCTCCTCCCTCCACATTGACTCTCACACATCCACCACACACACAGCTCTAACCTGTATCAACAAGTGAGGCAGCAGCTTCCACTTGCAAACTGCCAAATATGAAACTCAACAGTGCATTTGTTTGGATATATTAATAAAGGAAAGAAAATCTAATCTAGGAACAAAAAGCAGAAATAATTTTCATAAAGATTGAGGCTGGAATTGAAGGTTTCAGACACAAGGAACTGGACTTACCCTGCAGTGACTTTCCCAATCCCTGGCCCAGCTTCCACCCATGTTTCTGGAGTAAGCGGTGTCCAATATTATCCTGACAGACAGAACAGAGAAAACAAACCAAAAATATTCCAATAATATATTCTTCCCTTCCCGCTGACATTTAAACATGTGATGAGCAAGAGATTTTTCTACATATATATGCATGCAAAAAATGCTACTGAAAAGGCAATATATGCCCAATAAAGGGAAAGACAAATGTCAAAAATTGCTGGCTAGAATTTTTCCAGGGGGATGGGTATTGAGGATGGCCACTTTCTGATGGTGTGCTGGGCAACTTTTGTGCATCACGTTTAAAAGAAATTAAAAAATAGTAAAAATAAAAAGCAATGTGGGAGAAAATAAAGTGTACCAATAAAAATTGACAGTAAAAAGCATAAAATCAAGCTATTTATACAATCATATCCATCACCTAGACAGCACCACTTAATATTTTTTTGTAAAGATAATCTACAATGTGTTTAGTCATTTTGTTTGTGTGTCAGGCTTTTATAATACTGAGTAAGTTGTAAGTGCAAGACTGCCCCACCACTAGAAACCAAAACACAATCAGAGCAAAATCCAGGCTAGACTTGATTGGGTTTTTTTAATATATGTATATATATAAATATATATATAAACTAGCATGCAGCCAATATTAAACTGAAAAAACAGTGAGGTTAGTAAAACAACAAAAAAAAATCAATTAAATAAAATGAGCTCAAGCACAGACTGGGTGATGCATTTCACATGTAAACTAACAAAAATACTAAAATGTTAGAATGAAACAGGCCTAGCAATAAGTTAACAGCAAGGAACCATTAGTGCATGTAGGGGAAACAATAAGCATAATGTCTCATCTTCCTAAAAAAAAAAAAGCTGTTTTGGAATAACTGGAAAAGTACTGACGCAGCAATTAAGTGTCAGCTTTTGGCAATGGGGCTGAGCAGGGCTCAGTGTGGAAATTGTTGTGTTTTATGCAAGGTTTCTGCCCCCAGACAAAGAGCAGAGCACTCACAGCACCCTCGAACCATCCCAGTGTGCCAGCTCACCCTCAGTGACCAGTTCAGCCAGTCACAAGCTGGGACCAGCTCCTCAGAGAAGGACTCTTGGCTGGGACTATGTTCACCTTCTAATCACAAAACACAGAAATCAAAATCAGATATGAACTTGTTGATTTTAATTATCAGCAGGCAAACCACAACTTGAGGTATCACAGAAATATCCTGAATTGTAACAGGATGTGACTCCAGAACACTGAGTGGTATATGGAATCCTAAAAGCTAATTGTACCTATATGCTGCAGGTTTCTTTACTTAAATAACAGTCATCAACAGCAACCAGAGTAGGTTTTGTCACTCCACAGTGAAGAAAATGACCACAGGGTTTGCACAGCTTTGGTGAATCAGCTTAAAAGGCACAACCTTCCCAAAGATATTGGCTGCATGGATACATTTGTCCTCAAAAAGATGTTATCAAGTACAGTTTTTGGATTTTTTTTCTGATATCCTAGTAAAGTCAGACATTTTGTATTCCTGTATTTCCCAAGTAATAATGTACATTTTTTTTCCCACACTACCAGCTCTGCCCCAGGACATAATTAGGGCTACAAGAAAAAAAAAATTATCCAGAAGACATGAGGAAACTTCTGGGGATAAAAGGTTAAATAAAAAAATAATAATAAAAAAAAAAAAGGAAAAAAAAAGAAAAGACCAAACCAAAAACCAGAAACACCAAGGATGGATCCCCACCACAAGCACCATGGAGAAGGCTGTCTGTTGGGAAGACAGGAAAACTTACCTGCAGGCACACCAATCCCCATGGCCACAGAGTGCCCCATCCTGGCAGAGGGGCTGCAGCTGGGATATGTTTGGGATAAGGCACTAATTGCCCTACCCTGACAAAGGATCATTGAATCTAAAAGCCACTGCTGACAAAAATGGCTGCGTTTTCCAAAAAGAAAAAAAGAAAAAAAAAAAAGGGGGGGGGAAGTCCAAAGGACAAGGAGTACTTTGCAGTCTTGGCCAAGTGGAGATGAGACATTGTGCTGACTGTGTGTGTTATGAATGCACTAAAATAAAGACAGATGAAGCAGAACGCTATTCCAAAAGCAGTGCAAGTGGAGTGAAAGCATTTCCATACGAACCTGGCTTTAAAAACTGGGCTGTCAAAAGAACAGTTAAATGTAACACAAAGTAAGAAACTGTCCAATCACTAATGGTAGGTTTTTTTTCTTTTGCTTTGTTTTCAATTCACTGCTTGCAAGTAATGTATTTCTTAAAGAAGAGTGAAAGCATAAAATAAATTCAACAAGTCAAGACCAGCTGGGAGATTCAAGAGCGGTGTGTTGTGACTGACAGTGAAAGGGGAAACAAATGTTAAAGGGAAAAAGAAAAATTTAGAAGGGTTATACACATTAGCACCAATTTTACAGACCCACTCAAGAGGATGGTCCCAAGTTGTTTGACATAAATTGGAATTATGCCTGAACGTTGCCCTGTCTCAGTTCCCAGGAAGGAGTTGTCTCCCCCTTTACAAACTTTTCCATTTGTTTGTTTATGCAGTGAAACTACTCCCTAATTTTAGATCCTACTCAATTGAAATGGAGCATCTTCTGCTGCACTGAATATGGAGAACAACTCTAATAATTCAAAATCAACATCTGAGTTGGGACCTGGCCATCACTTTGCCCCTTTCTGGCCATGTTCAGCCCCTCCCTCCTTTTCCAATGGCTAACCCAGACCTCTGATGGAGGCAGACTGACAGAACTGCTCTTCAATGCAAATGCTGCCCTAAAAATTAAATTATAGAAGGCCAGTCTTGCTTGATCCCACGTGAGAGCCTGTCTGCAGAGCCTAGGGAGTAGCCAAGGGTATTGGGACCAAAATGTGGCATGGGACAACAAATTTTACAACAGCTGACAGCTTTCTTTTTAAGTGCATTTTTAAGTAAAAGTTCAGCTACTTTCACATAGAAGAGATGGGGCTTTTCATACCAAGCTTCCAGCCCATGTTAAGAGCTGTCATTGCTTTTGAACAGGCTACCCTCACACTGCAGCAGTTTTCCTACAGAGGAGCTGCAGTGATCCACAGAAACACCACAGCTCTAGGAGCCCCTCATTTCTCAGCAGAGGGCTGGCATGTACCTCCTCACTTTCTTCCTCTGCCATTTGGGAGCTCCTTGTGTTATAGCCACAATAAAAATTATTGAGGCAGCCAAAATAAGTCTCCCAAAAGCTGTTTGGGTGAGCAAGGGAGCTCTCCTGGACCATGCGGGCATAGGCTGTGTGTGGGATGCTCCATGCAGGGAGAAGTGCTCAGCAGCTCAGGGTGGGACAACACCAGCTCTGGAGTTGGGCAGCACTGATGGAGAGCTCTGCTCTAATGACAAAGCAGAACTTTTCCAAAGGAGTAGGAAATACAAGGCCTTGGGTCCACCAGACCTTCACAGAGCTGGATAAGCTGCTTTGGGAAAGCCTCATCCAAAGTGGCCAGGCTCCACCAGCTCTAACTGGCCTTTCCAGTTCACCATCCTGTACCCTAACAAGATGCCTTTGCTTGCTTTCCATGGGGATCATCAGGGATTCCTGAGCAGGATATCCCCAGCCCAAATTTCTGATAAAGGGCCTGGCCAATAGAAAAAAAATTGCTTACAATTAAAAGATAAGTAGAAGAAGCCCAAGGTTTTGATGATGCCTGTGGGATGTAACCCACACCAGTTCTCCCTAGCACAGGTTTTCCAGAGATCCCCACGATCCCATCTCATCCCTGCACGGGCAGGAACCATTCCTCTCTTGAGTGAATTGTAAACTGTGCTGACTGTGTATGGAGGAATCTAAAAGCAAGGATTGGATGCTACTGGGTGAACCCATGCAAACAAGAAGTTGAAAAGATTCCCAAACAAAACCTAGAGCTCACTACAGATGACACAATGAAGACCAGAGAGAAAAGCCAAATAGTAATGCTACACCATTCAGCTTCCAGAAGCACATTATTTATAGCGCTGTCCACATATGGCTGCTGCTAAATGTCAAATCAGCAGCCTCATCAAATGACACTTTGGAACTAGTGGAGTCCACAGATCCGTACAGATTTCCAGTGCCACGAGCCCGGCTCCGGCTCGGCCAGGCTGCGACAGCCCCTGGTGTCAAAGCACCACCACCTGCAGCCTGACACGGGGGGCTCAAGGCGCTCTTTGTGGCACCGAGCAGCATTAGAGAGAGGGGGAAAGGACATTTGTTAGTTAGGACAAGGACAAACTAACAAGCTCCAGGATAAGTGGGTGAGTCCCAGTCTGGCCTCCAACCTGCAGTGGTGACGGCGTGGGTCGGCCCCTGACACCGCCTGCATAGGGCCAGGGCTGCTCCTTGGGGGCTCTAAGGGTCTATCGCTGTCTCCTACTCCATCTGCACTGCTGGGATGAGGAAAACCAGGAATTCACAGCCAAGAGACTCAATAAACAAGTAGAGATAAGGAATTAACGTGAAGAAAATCTGGATTCTATTAAAGCTGCAATAATTTGTGACTTCCCATTCAAGTACCTGAACTCAGTGCACTCAAAATGCCCCAAAACAAATGCATGCAGCTTCTTGAATTTAGAAAAAAGGGTGAAGTGCTCTGATTTTTCAAGGACACCAGTGATTGCACTGACATGAACAGCCAGTGTAAGTGCATCATCTTTCAAAGCACAACAAGAAAAAAATGTTACTTGTGGGGGGAAAAAATATCAGTATTTGTAGCTCTGAGGAGTCCATTGATATGAAATACTTTCTTCAATTTAGTAATGGAAAACAGCTGGCACTCGTTCAGGCCACGTCCATCCCTAGCTCCTGGCAGCTCTGTTTTCCATAAATGTACTCTGGTTAGAGTCGCATGTTTCAGCCCAGACATCTTTGGCCTAAACAAGCTGTACACAGCAGGATTTCCACAGGAACAACACCACCAGTAGGCTAATTGAGGACACGTTTCAACATTGTAATGATCTGTAGACTCCCAAACCTATTTTTCCAGCCACCTTTGAGTTGCATGCTGTAGCAGTACAGTCAGCACCTCTCAACAGATAATGCTGCAGAGATGGATGTCACTCACATCAGTGGGGACTGTCACAGGGACATGGCACAGGAAACCCCCCCATCCCCAAACACTTGCAGGCCTTGGAGCACCTTCCTGTCACTAAGATGTGGGAAGCTGCAAGGAGCACATTTATGAGAATACACTTAATCCACTCTTGGTTCTGAAGAATGACATTTTAACTGGGAAGAGCTTTGATCTGCCACGGTTATAAACAAGGGATGTTCATCACCCAAACTGCTTCCATACCATGAAGCATAGGCGCACTCATGACTCTGAGCAGATTCCTTGGAAAAGGCCAGTTGGATTGCTAACAGAGAACTGGTTAAGGATTAAAACCCAATTTGTTAATATTGAAAATACTTAGATGTGTGGAAGTTCTAAAACACAGATTTGCCTTTCTTCCTTCCCTCTCAATTTTGGTTCTGGGTGAGCAAGCAGCATAAAATAGAAGGGGAAAAAAGCCAAAAAAGCAGAATGAACACTCCTTTCCTGGTGAAATATCTTGCAGGAGAGGTGTCCCACTGAATTCCCCCAAGGAAACTGTCCTTTCTGGTAATGTGTGTAATTTGCCAATTCAAAGAGGACACTGATCATTAATAGTGTGGAAGCAAAATCACCTCCACAAGTGTCAGGAAAAACAACAAAGTAATTCCTCCTTCCCAGACAGGGAATTTAAGAATCGACCGTGTGAAATCTCAGAAGTGACCCATTTGTTTCTGTCTGCAGTTTGTGACATTACACTTGTTCAGGAGGCCAAAACCCCACCCTGTGCAGCAGCCACAGCTTTGAGATCCTGGATGGACATGGGCACAGCTGCCCTGGAAGTGCTGGAGTCACCATCCCCAGAAAGATTCACAGTCCATGGGGATGTGGCATTTGGGGACATGGGTTAGGGGTGGCCTTGGCAGTGCTGTGGGATTGGCTGGACTCAATGAGCTTAGAGGGCTTTTCCAACCTTAGTGATTCTGTGATTCTCTTATTTCAGACAAAAGAAGAGTGGAACAAACTTGATTTTCAAGAACGATTTGAGGTTTAAACTCTTTCTGCTCCCAAAAAAAGCCATTCTCTTGTCCTCTTCATCCAATGGTTTTCAATTAGGCTGAACTGTACCTACCAAGAAGTTGAAAAGATTAAAAATGTCCTGACATTTGGATGGTGAGAGACATACATGAATAAATTATTAAAGACATAATTTAATTAATTTTTTCTGCTGCAGTTCAGCATTAATCAAACTGCACAAAGCATTATTCCTGTGGATGATGAGAGCTGCACAGTGAGCCCACGTGGGCCCAGGTTACCTGCTCATGCTTTACACACTTCCACAGGCATTGCTCCCCTTGGAACACCAGAGATGTAATCTGTGACCTCTTCTATTTCTCTGCTTGGGAAAGCACTTTTGGAAATCAGGTAACCAGTCTAGTCTGTAAGCAGCATTTGAATTATTTTGAAATGCTAATTTCCAGTGTGGCCCAGAGCAGGCTACCAACACGTATTTCCCGTGATATTTGCATTCAGCTTGGCATTTTAATTCAAATCCCCGTGTCCTAAGGTAAGGCAGAAGTATTCAGGAGAACAGTGAATACCAATTCCCATCTCTGCAGCATTATCTCATGCGTCATCAATTACTGCCATGCCTAAATCTAGCATCATGCCAGCACATTAAGACAGGAGGTACTATATGCAGTGTTCACTGGACCAGAAGAACAGAAATAAGAAGGGGAAAGGAAACCCTAGAGAAGAAATTAAAAAAGGCAGACCGTGCAATACAAACCAGATCATGGCTGCTTAGCTAATATGGGCCAACTGCTGCGGAAGAAAAATGTCGAACACCCCAAGTTGTGTAAATTTTTGGTAAACATCTAACACGCACACAAACACACACAACACCAACCTACACACCAACAAAAATATATAGTGGGCTTTGCCTAGCACTGCTTCTTCTAGGGGCTAAGGTGTAGAATCTTTAACAGCACTTCAATTAACAGGCAAAAGAAACACTTGGTAAGTGCTTTCTTAACAAAAAACTAGACGTATTCAGAACACTACTACGTGTCCCTTGATTACTCACTACAAGTTTTCTTGATTCTGAAGAAAACTGCAAATGAAACTTAGCTAAAGGTAAATGCCAAATGTGGGTCCAGTTTAGGCTGAACAAGCTGTTGTGCCTAAAACCAGCAGAAGGTGCTTTGCAAAGAGTAAAATTAAAAAGCTCCAAAAAGCTTAAAAAATTGAAACTAAACAAAACCTACTTTTTCCCCATCTTACAGCAGGAGTCTTCACACCTAACTCAAGGCTAAGTAACTTTAGAGAAAGGCACAGGGCAGTTTCCATGGGGAAGGACTGCTGGACTACCACTGATCCCTCTCTCCATACTGCCAGTGTCATTGTAACACTTTAAATACACCAGTACTTTTCCAAAAATATAAACTAAAAAGGATCAAAATATATTTTACTATACTATCCCATCAGGTTCACATTTAAATTAAATTGATTCTTCAAAAGAAAGTACAAAAACTTAAAATAAATACCTATGAATGAATTATTTTAAATAATTCCTGAAATATCATGTTGGACTCAAATTTCAGGTTTTAGTTTTAATACTACTTCAAGATTAAATCCCACTTAAGGTCAGCATGCAGTTTACCACCAATCAGCCCTGACTGCCAACAAGGTGCCCACTGCTATCAGATTTGAGTGCATTCACATCAAGGAGCATCCGAGCACGGCCGATTGTGGGGGAACGCTGCTGATCAGGGGGGGCCTTACCGATTCGATGGGCTTGTCTAGAGACGCCTGCTCGATCTCCAGGTGCCCCTCTTCATACTGATCAAAGTGATTGCCCTGCAAGAGAAAACCAGGGTCAGCTCCACAGCACGCACTTCCCACAGTTTAGTGTCCAGACAGGTTTGCTTAGAGTGTTAGATTTCATATCATTTTGCTAACAAATGAACTTATTAAATACAGGCTCAATTCAGTGTATCGGCTATAAGGACAAAAGAACCCCTAAAAGCTAAGTCAATTTGATGACAAACATAAACTATTAAAGTTGGCAAAATACCAAACATTTACAGTTATAATACTTCTGGATTTTTTTTCCTTAGACAGTCTGAGCATAAGCACCAGTGCCAGCATGGAAACCACTCACGACAAGGAGCAGCAGGAATGGATGTCCCCACCACTAGAAGACTTTCCCTGAACCAGGAATTTGCTTGAGGGACACATGTGATTTCACACACCTTAAGCCAACAAAACCCTACAGTGGTACCAAAAGAAACCTGTCCCTGTTCCCACAGTGTTGGTCCATGGTGTGGAGTAGCCCTTCCCACAAATCTGAACAGAGTTCTGTCTGTGAAAGTGATCCCCCAGCACATCACACAGCCTTTAGTCCCGACCCAAAGCAGTGTCCCTGCCAGCTGACCACCTGACAATCTGCATCTTCCCACGTTTTTGGGTGGATACTGAGAATGCAGGCTCCTGAGCTAGGAAGGTAATGGCAACCTCTGTTCTCCAGAACAAGTGTTGGTGCTGGAACACAGCCGTGAAGGCCATTTCAGGAAAAACAAATACCTCCACTGCAGCTCAGCCATAATTTGAGGTTTCTGAAACCTCAAATTCCTGAGATTTCAAACATGGTGAACCATTTTTGTCTGTTTAATAGGTCCATGGTGCAACACATCCACTGTCACTAGCACAGACCTGGAAAGGAAAAACTTGGACTTTCTGGCTGCAAACTCAAAGCAAAGTAAGATTCCTGCAGCTGGGATGAGACCAAAAGCCTCTGAAGGGGGTGGTTTCAGTGGACTCTCCTCCCCTCCCAGGCCCTTTTCAGTGTCACAGGAACTCCAGGAGGTGCCATGCCTTGGCTGTCACCCCCCATTTCCCCCTCAGGCCCCCCAGTGCCACTGGAACTTCCGGCTGCTCTGTGCACATCAAACCCCTGGCAGGTTCTACTTGCATCCCAGCTCCACAATCCCTTGGAGCAGCAGCACACAGCACTGCTGCCAAGAGAAACATGTTGTCACCCTCCTCCTTCCACCAATACCAACTTTTCCTTCTGCAAGAATTTTAATGGAAGCCAGCACGCGAAAGAGCAAACTGCAGTTGTAACAGACTGACGGTTGGATTATTACAAGCCAGGCACCAGCCTCCAAAAATCCTCTGGAAGGAGTGTTCCTATGCAGCAATGCAAATCTGCAAGGGAACATCTTGACAACAACCTGATGCCAAGAGAAGGTGCTTTGATGCTGGTGCCCCAACTTCCAGCCCATCCATTATCTGCAGGCCCTGGTGGCAAATGCACCCTGGCCATGCTCTGCTCCCAGGCATCATCTTTCCCATGGCCTCTCCAGAGTGATTTTGGGGTTTAATCTGCAGGCAGCAATCCACTCCCACTCTTTTTTTTGGACAGCCTTCAAGGAGCAAGCTGAAGGCAAACTTACTATGCACAAGTTGTCGTTGAGCTGCTTTGGAAGGCTAACAGCACTCAGAGGCAGCACGGTGTGGATGCACAGATTTTGTGTGTGAGGCGTCCAGCAGCCCACACCAAAAAGACATCAAAAACCTGCCTCAGTGCTTGGGGGACAGCCCAGCCGCTCAAATAATAGTGCACAGGAGAATCAGAGCAGTCAGGAGTGCACACGCTGCCAACACTGACAAACACACATTGCTAAACTTCATCTACTAAAACATTAAACCCACATAACGTTCAGTTAACCAACAGCTGAAACCCTGTCAGCACGAACCCAGACACGTCCCTGCACCTCCTTTCACCTGCTGCCTGCAGGTAGCTCAGCACACACCACTAAATTACCTGGAACAGCTGAATACTCCTGCCAGCTCCTCTGGTGGGCTGCCTGCCAAGGCACTGAAAGCTGTTTTTACTGAGGCAAGGGTCAATCCCAGTTTGAGGGCAGCACGCCTTGCTGCTCTGAGGCTTCACAAGTCACTTTTTTGGTGCTTAAAACAACATCTCCTCCCTGAAACTATGCAAAAGGCTGAGAACTCCCTGTCCACAGCCAGAGAATCAGAGAGCAAACAAAGCCTTTATCTCTTAAGTTCTGGTGATCCCACCACTACCCATGTATTTTGCTTATTTTATATATTCATATTCTTCGGGGTTTATTACGTACTTCATCTCTCCTTGTTCCTGGTCCAAACAGCTGCACTACTAAAACTGGAGCTTACCAGAGAGGCAGGTGCTGCCTGTCAGCTGGAAGTCCTGGGCAATAAAAAGCCATGGAGCACATGGAACAGGCCCCATGGGAATGCTGCCAGCCTGCTCCTGGGTCAGGAGGGTGTTCCAGGCTTGGAAATTCAAGGCTTCAAAATAACAAAGAATCCAAACGGAGCTGAAATCAATACTCATAATAGAGACTGTTCTTTATTTATCAGTATTTAGAATAAATAATAAAGGGAAAATTCCCTTCCACCATAAAGCAGCTCATCCTGGAAAGAGGCAAGCAGACAATCCAACGGTTATTGTGAGGTTGGATTTATGGGGGTTCAGGCCAGTGATGTTTAATCAGGTAAGAGGAAATTGTTTCTATGGCTATGGCCACAACAATGCTGCTTGCCTTCATGGTGAGCCCAGGCCTCTTGAAGCTGGAGGCAGCACAGTCTGTCCCTTTGCTTCTTCATCACTGCAAGTGGTTAAGGAACAAGTTGGGGGGAATTCCATGTTTCTCTCTTTTCCAATTCTACAACCTGGTGCATCAAATGGATCCATAAAACATTTCTGTTTTGCTGTACCTTAACAATTAATCAGAAGAACACAAAATACTTTAACACTTAAATCCAACAATTAATTAAACCCTAAATGCTGGATCTGTTGAGTATACATTTCTGGCAAACACGAACCCCAAGCACTGACCACGTTTCAATATGATTTTGAAGTGTGTCTTCTGCAGACTTGAGGGATGCTTCCCACTTCAAAGGAAACCTTTATGTGAAAAGAAGGACACAATCCCTTGGATTCAACCCCATGGATACTAGGACGTGAAATAACAGATGCATTAAACCCAGCACTACTCAAAACCTATTCCCAACCCTTCTTCCTGTATGACTGCTACAGAAATGCAGTAAATTCTCAGCCCTGGGAGCTAATGGCAAAGCTTCCACCTGCTCCTATGGACAAGGATTTTGGGGCTGACTGCAGCACCCTCCTCCCCCTCATCCTCTGCCCCTCCATTTTACAGCTGCTTGTATCACAGTCTTTCACTTCTGCTTTGTGAAACAAGATGTGTTGCACTGTCCCTTTCTCATAGACACTTCTCCATCCACCCTGGAACAGCAGAGCAAGTAAGATGAGAGTCTTCCATTTAAGCAGCATTTATTGCTCTCACTTTGTGCTACATGAAGTGGTGCTTCCCTACAACCACACTGAAATTCAATATATTTTCCTACTTCGTGAGAAGCAAGGACAAGCCTCCAGCATGCAAATACTCCCCATTACACACCACACACACCACTTGGCTTCCTTCTGCATTCATCTCCAGGAGCCAACATGTTTGTGCCCTGTAATTTTTTGTGGAATATCATCTGAACTTTGGCTCTCTACCCACTCTGGTTACACACAGTCACATGGTCTCTGCTCTCTCTTCCATTTTCCCATTGTTTGATCTTTGTTCGAAGCTCTTGGCCAAACCTTCTTAGAGCCCCCACACACTGAATATGGCATGTGAAAAATTAACCAACAAAAGCTGCCTCCATGCAGGATTTCAACTCTTGCTCTCCCTTTTTAGGACTGTAAATACTTCGGAGTCCTGGCTTAACAAATGCCATTTGGTCCCAGATCATACCCAGGAGTGTTACTGCATTTCCTGGGATAATTCAAGTTAATAGCTCAGGGGAAGAGCATTGCTGCTTCTTTCCTACTTACAAGGTCCCAAACATTGTGGCAATGAAACCAAACCCAGTCAGCGCCATAAAAAAAATTTAAGAACTTAATTACACTTTCATCCCAAAATCCTCTGTGGCAAGAACTGTTGCCAATAAATCACTCAATGCAAGTGAAATTAATTGCTGATTAAAGCCTATTTATCACAGTTTAGTCCCACAGAATTCACTCTTTCCTCTACATGAAGCCCCTCTTCAGGAAGGTGGGTCACCACAAAGCCCACAGGACACACAGAAATCACAGAGAGAGGGAACCCTTTAAAAGTACATTTACAATGACAAGCAGAAGAAAATACGCTCTCTCCTTCTCTCTCACACCCCAAAGGGTGTGTCCAAAACTAGAGCTGGGTCATGAGCACTGCCCGAATTTCTAAGTCACCTAAAGCGCCAGCAACACAATGACAAAATAAGGATGAGTCACTTCAACTGCTTTAGGCCCATTAGACCTCCCTGGATATTAATGACTGGACTGCTCTGTGCAATCCACCCGAGCACAGAGCACATTAAGATGTCAGCAGGCAGAACACATTCCATATAGTGCCCATTCCTGACAGGAATGAGCGGTTTCTTTGATGAACACCCCTAAGTTATCCATGTATTGTTCCCAAAGAAAATGTGGCAGCCTCCAGCCCAGCAGCTGGGGACATGGAGCTCACATGGAGCCAGGAGCAGGACACAAAGGAGCAGGACAATGGATCCTGGGGATCCTTTCAGGACATCCCCACTCAGCTGTCCTTGGGCTCCTGCTCCAGCAGAGCCCTGTCACAGCAGCCTGGTGTTATTAACACCAGAGAGGATAAGGTGAGTTATAAGCCCTACAGAAGTCAGATAGCAAGATCCCAGGATTGGAAAACACTGCCTGCTCCAACCAGAGGGACAACACCTTCAACGCTGTGAATGGAGCAAAACAGGAAAAGATTCTGGCATAAAACCCTGCAGCTCTGCCTGGGAGCATTAAAGCAAGGAGGCTGCAGAGAGAATGGGCAGAATGCAGCTGCTGAGACGTCACAGCAGCAACAATCTATTTACGTCCCTACTGGATTTCAGCACTGGCTCAGAAAGGCACTCAGAAACGCTGCTTCATGAGACCACGCCAATAACAATCTAAAGAAAGCAATTTTGTAGAAAAGCCTTACTATACTCACTGTTATTATTTCTTAAATGCACTGGAAAAGAGCACAGCATGACCATGACTGCTTAACTGCACTTGAAAAGAGTGCAGTGTGCTCCTTCGATATTCAAAAATTTGTTTTATCCTAGGAGAGTACCAGAAAAAGACTCAAAAAAATCACATCTATATTGCATTTGCCTTAGAAAATGGAATTTTAAAACACTAAAGCAAATCAGCACCACTTCTTCACATTCTATTTATCCATCAATTCAATCAAATAAATCCTAAACTCCAAAAATATTAAGTCAGGCCATAAAATTCAGGGTTCTTACTCACAAGTATCACTTGAAAGCATTTAACCAAGCCCACTGCCCACTCCCAAAAGCCCTGCAGGCATTAGGCTAAGAACAGCAGCTGAGACACAGGAATATCCAAAAAGAGAATGAGTCCCCCCAGAAAAGGCCATTTTCTAGTGTGGATAAAGCCAGGGCAGGCTGCATGAGCTGCAGATCCCGAAATGTTTTGCTCCCGTGGCTGGGAAGCACAACTGACATTTCCTGCAGCCCTCCTGGGATGGGTCAGCACAGATGCAAGGTTTGAGCACAGGGAACTGGAGCAGCATCTGAGCACAAGGGAGCAAATGCCATCTTGCCAAATCCTCCCTCCCTGCATGCACATGGCACCCCCACGGAGCAGGGAAAAAAAATTCCTCTGATTACAGAAGTGAATATCCTGTCAAAATTGAAATTTTCTTTTTTAAAAGAGATGGAGCAGTTACAAAATCTTTAGACGGATAAGGCACCCTTACATCCATCCACTTTTCCCAAAGCTGGCTCCCAGCGCTCTTGCACACATCCCAAATCCAGGACACCTGGGTGAATGCTGCCTGTCCAGCACCAGCACAGTTGCCAAGACGCTCAGGAATTGCTCTGCTAAGCCCTGTTGGAGCACCAGCCTCTTGCCTGACCCAAAGACCAGGAATTCCAGCAAACCACCATCGACACTCATCCCATTTTGTATTTAGTTCTCTTTTGACAAACCTTTCCTGGTTTCACTTCTCTGCTCGAGGCCCGAGGGTGAGACACCCACCACCTGCAGCTGCAGTGGCACATGTGGGACAGGCAGGATAAAAACTCATTACAGGCACCGATGAGATACAAGAGGTACAAGTGCCAAGGTCTGCCAGTGCTCTGATTTACTTGTGGGGCTCTGCCACCAACATCACCACTGACTTCACAGCGAATTTCAGCCAAGACCAATGAGGGAAGGAAGGTGTTAAACCCAAATGGAGCTCCCCATGACTGATTGTTGTGTTTATTACACACAATCAAAATGCAACGGCTTTCTAATACCTCTGCAAGATCCACACCTCCCTACGCAGGCTGACTGCAGATCACAGCAGTAATTCATGCTGCCCTTTGCAGCTCGGCAGGGCCTGATGACTCTATACCATGGAAGGGCTCCAAAACGTAATTGATGCAGACAACCATGTTGATGTTTAGAAATCCACCCAAAGAACTCAAAAACAACTCCAGGAAAGTGTAGCTTACAGTGTTTTTGAATATTCATTATGCACCAATAAAAATATATTTTTAAAACCAACATGCACCTAGGAGATGGCTCCATCCAATCCTGGAAATTTTCTTGGGTAATTTTAAAGGACACATGGGTTCTCAAAGCTATAAAAAGCAATACAAAAGCAACTTTGTATTGGCACCTGGAAAGCCTTTGTTAATGCTTCCCAGAACAAAATCATCCTTTTTCCTGTTGTTCCCTGTAGTGTCTGTAAAGACACAAAAAATAAATCAGATTCTTTCCTAGCAACACAGAGGTGAAGCATTCCCAAACAACATGTTCTCACTGCCCTCCACACGCTCAGAATCGCTTTCCCAGACCTTTCCCTGAAACAAGTGGGAAGGATGGACATGGCACATCTGCACACCCCCAGAAACAGCTGAATATTTACAGTCAACATCTTGTGAAAGCTGCAGCAAAACCTCATTTTCAGCAGACACACACATCAATTATTCTGAGAGTACTTAACAGGAAAATCCTCTCAAGTCAATACAACAAAAGCAATCACTTGAGACTCGGAGATGAATTTAAATTGGCAAGGTTTGAAAGAAGCACCTCGGAATTGCACATTGAGAAGCTGATGGCACCTTTTGTTTACCAAACTAAAAACTAATTTTGACAAAATTCTTCCTGCTGAGTCCAAAACCACTGAAAACCCACTCAGCAGAACACATTTAAGACTAGTCACAGGTCAAGAGGTTTAAACCAGGAAAATATGCATATAAATACCCACTTAGAGCTGTCCAAATAAAAACATGTTCCACAGTTCAGAGATAAACAGCTTGTACCACACAAGGAGTGGGAGCCAGAGGCAGGTCTCTGCTTTGCATACTTTGGCACCAAATGAACAATTTCATGTCTTTCAGATTCCTTCTGCCGCACCAACACCAGCTGTGGATCTGTTCCAGCACACGAGGGATGCTCTGCAGTCCTTCAGCAAGCTCTGCCCAAGAGCTAGCACTGGCACAGCACCCAGCTTTTTCTTTGCCATGTTTAATGTGCCTTGATGCAGAAACTACTGCAGCTTCTAGCACCCATATCTTCATGGCTAACCAGGATCTTCAAACAACCAAAGAATCATGGAAGGGGTTGGGTGAGGAAGGACCTTCAAGATGATCTTGTTCCATCCCTTGCAGGGGATGGATAGGACACCTTCCACTATCCCAGGTTGCTCTACCTGGCCTTGGACACTTCTATGGATGGGCAGCCTCAGCTTCTCTGGGCAACCTGTGCCAGGGCCTCACTACCTCACAGGGAGGAATTCCTTCCCAATATCCCATCTATCCCTGCTCTTTGTCAGTGGGAAGCCATTCCCTCTGTTATGTCCCTCTGTCCCTTGTCCCAAGTCCCTATCCACCTCTCCTGGAGCCCCTTTAGGTACTAGAAGGGGCTCTGAGCTCTCCCTGGAGCCTTCTCTTCTCCAGAGGAGCACCCCCAGCTCTCCCAGCCTGGCCCCAGAGCAGAGGGGCTCCAACCCTTGGAGCATCTCTGTGGCCTACTCTGGACTGGCTCCAGCAGCTCCAGGTCCTTCCTGTGCTGGGCACCCCAGGGCAGGAGACAGCTATGCAGGTGGGGTCTCACCTGAGCAGGGCAGAATTCCCCCCTTACCTGCTGCCCATGGTTGGTTCCTGGGCTGTGAGCACAAACAGCTGAGTCACTGAACATCTCATCAAACAATACCCCATCCTTCTCCTGAGAGCTCTTTCAATCCATTCTCCCCCAGCCTGGATTTGTGCTTGGAATTGACCTGACAAGGTACAGCACCGTGCTCTTGCCCTTGGTGAACTTCATGAGGTTCACACTGACCAACCTCTCCAGCCTGTCCAGGTCCTGCTGGGTGCCACCCCTTCCCTCCTGTGTGTGACCACAGCAAGTGGTACAAGGCAAAGAGAAATCACCCTGGTGGGACAGGCTGCTAATCATGTAATATTTAGGATGTTATCTATTTACCACTATGAACTTCCCAAGCTTCCATAATATTATCTGCCTTTTCTTTCTTACTATGGTGTCTGACTTGATAAAGAATTGTTTCTAAACCAAACTCTCACAGAAAATCTCCCTCAGAAGCACATTAACAGGATTCAAACTCCATTCAACACTGTTATCAATGATCAGAGGAAACAGAGCACCTGCCAGCTCAGTTTGCAGATCAGGCAGCCCAACAAAGAGGGAGCAACAGTGAGGACGTGTTTGTACAGAGCAACCTGACCCGTGTAAGAGTGGCTTCAACTCCCTAGCACCATGTCTACTTTCACAGAGCCCTGTACAAATACAGCCACAGCACAGGGATGCACCCAGCAGGCTGAGCAATCCCAGCTAAAACCTCCTCATGCAACACAGTAGCAGAAAGGATAAAAATACAGTCCAACGGTGTGCAACAAAGGAACAGTAAATACGGAAAAAAGTAGGAAATAGATGTTTGTATCTCTGTAAAGAGGAGGTTTATCTCAGTATGTTATACCAGGTATAACAGTCTGCTCTGGTCTCCTCTGAGCAAGTTTTCCAATCACAAGTGTGCTCAATTTAGGATGCAGAAAGCAGTAACAACACAAAGGGAGAACAGTAACAGAATTCAGAGCCATTAAGGCTCTCAGAAGAAGCTAAAATTGAGCAAAAATGTTCAATATGCCTTCACATAAAAGGACACAGAGTAGTAATGTGTGCTTTGGTGTAGCAGAGAAGGACATAAAGCTCAGCTAAAAGCTGAAAAGAAAGAAAATCTCGAAGAAAAATTAAGGAAAATGCAGCTTTCAATGGCTGAACTACCAGAACAATCTATAAAGGAAAATATTCCCCATCACCAGCTGTCTTCAAGGGATACTGCAACCAAACACAAACTCCTGGACTCAGAACTGGATCAAACAATGGGAATTGAAACCTAAGTGATACCAGGATATTCAAAGCCAGCATCATAATGTTAACTTCTGGCTTTAAAACTGAGAATGGCCAAAATCTCAAATTAATTGCCCACAGAGGTGCCTGAAGGGAGAAGGTAGCAAGAATTATTACAGGTTTAAAACCACGTGGTAGGAGAAAAGCTTTTGTCAACTAAGGAAGTGCTGTCCTGGAAGTGCTGTCCTAGAACTGCAGCAGTGCTTTTGATCAGATGAGCTCCTGAAGCCCCACATTCCCACACAGCAGGTGGCAGGAGCCTGGTTAGAGGGGTGGGTTTTGTCTTAGAGAGGGTGACTCAGAAGAAGCTGAGGTAGCTCAGCAATGGCTTGTGGGACTGAAGGATAAAGTGTTTCCCATTCCCTGGGCCTCAGCCATGGAAAACATCACTGTAGGAGAGAAGTGACAACACAGACTGGGGGGAAGGCACAACCAAGACAGGAAAGGTCTATAAAAAATTACCTCACCACGTGAGTCCCAGAAATCCACACTGAAGTTCAGACCCTACTATGGTGTTCTAAAACTGGAACAAATACTACTTGATCTACTTTAGAACACATTTTCCCCCAGACTTCTCCCGCCCTCCTTGCTCACACAGGGAGGTTACAAAAAAAAAAAATCAGTCACAGTTCTGCTGTTCCTGCTTTGCTCAAGTGAGAGGTCAGAACGTCCTGCCAAGGAGGCAAGAGCTGTATTCTTCCTGTGCTGGGCCCACACAGAAACATAACCTGAATCAAATGATAATTTAACACCTCTAAACAATTCTAGCAGATCTTCTAAAATCTCAGAATAATTCTTCAGTTAGAAAACACTCCATGCAAAAGCACAGGCTGCCTCCTGACTGCTTGCAGCTACTCCCGCCAAAGGCAAACTCACACCCCAGGATCTTGGATCAGTTGAAAGCTCAGCGTAACAGATTTTGCAAAGTTTCCAATCCTCGCTCCCTCACATTAAGTTTTTCTTTTCCCAATTAGTAAAGACAGGCAGAGAAAATGACCCTCTTTATCTCCCTGCAGTGCAGAGCACAGGCATCAGCTCCCAGTGCCACATTGCCCCGAGCAGCTGGGCCTGCTGAAGGACATGAAAATCAAATGCACTTCCCTCAGGCAGCACCTGCGAAGTGAAGTGAAGCTGCAGCCATGGCCACACTCATTAAGGATGGATTCTAAACCTCCTCGCTGCTGGCCCAGCTGTCCAGTAAAGCGCTTCCTAAGCTGCTTGGGAACAGAACTTATCCCTGACATTCTGCCAATTAAAAAGCATAAAATCCCCCTGCCAGCAGCACTCAGCTCAACCTGCTGGAAGCGGGCAGAGCCAGAAGCACAGCGATGTGCTGGCTTAGCTCTGCAAATCCTTTGTGAAGGGAAAGAAAAAAAAAACACCTATCTTCTTGGAATTAGCAGAAATACACGAGCTGAGATCCAGACTGGCCACACTTCCACCCAGTAGGGACAAACCAGGCATGGTTCTTCCTGCTGGGTGGAAGTGCTATTCCATTGCACAGACTACACAACACCAAAAAAACAAGAGACAGAACAGCCTGTGTTCCGTCTGGCTAATGATGCCAGTAAGTGCAATGTACGTAGGAAGAGGAAATTATTGTACACATAGACACATATGGCTGGTAATATTTCTACTTCAACAATGAAAAGGAGAAAAATGCAGCAAGAAAACACTTTCTCAACATCTGGGAGTAAGTGGCAGTTCGACAGGATTTCAGCAAGAGAGACATCCAGGGTATTTATTCTTTGAGTTTGCATACCTGATCTGAAGAATAAAATCACTGCAAATGCAAAAATAGCAGTAAAAATACATTTACTTTCATGTGTTCATACAGCTTTCATTAATGATCCTAGAATATTCTGTTAGCATCATCTACAGCTATTGCTCAGAATTCTTCAAAGTTACAGTGGTTCCCATTTGTCTCTGCCAGGGAAGCCCATCAGTCCAGGGGACAGTGGCACAGACAAGTGACAGAGCCTTTCACAGACAAGCTCCCCAGTCCTTCACCCCAAAAACTAAGCTTGTCAGAAACCCAAAAATAACCTCTCTTGGATGGAAAATGGGAAAAGGGTGGGATTTATTTAGATGAGCCACCCAAGACTTAACTTGCCATTGTGGAGCCTAGAACAGACACAAGAGAATGAAGGTCAAGGATATCCCTTCTCCACTAATCCATTTCCCTGTCCAAGGTTCCCAAATGAAGCCCTGTGCTGGCCTGGTAAGGCAAAGATCCCCCATGACAGGCAGAGCACAGCTCAAGGCCTTTCAAGAGCTGCCCTCAGTTTCAGCACCTGCAAAATACACTCAAAACCAGGGGCTTTCCAAGTTTCTCTAAGGCTTCAGAGCTTAAAGCAAAAAGGGAAGAGGATCTAAGCCTTTAGTATGGCTTCTAAAGCTACAGAGCACAGCAACAGCACAACAATCCAGTGAGGAAAAATCCATGGGCTGCCTAATCAGCTCACTGCAGTGATATCCTCCAGTGCCACTCCTGCTCCTTCGGCAGTTTCAACTTCCAAATCACCCTCAGCTTCAAGGTTCCTTCCACCAAACCACAGAGAGGAGTCACAACAATTTCAGTATACACAATCTTTCCCCTCTCCATCCACACCATGACCTTCATCCATAGGGATATATGACTTTCTTATCCTTACACAAGCTACTCTTTTCCACAGGGCTCCCTACAACTCCCTGGGAAGAGCATCAATGCAGCTCTCTTCATGCCCACCACATCACTGTGACTGTAGTTATGGGAAGATCCCTCGGTCCCCCTTATCTCTCCAGCTCCCAGCTGACCACTCTGCCCAACAACCCTTCTCCGCTCAGCACCTTTTCATGCACTTCAGACCATGGATACCTTCTCCTTCTCAGCTGATTTAGGTCCCTCCTTCCTAATTTTCCTGTAGTGCTGTATGTTTCCATTCCTGCCTCCCCTGATAGCACTGATCTTTCCTCAGTCAGGCACAGGGGAGGGAAGAACAGCTCCCAGCAGCTCTCACCTTTAATCCACTTTTCTCCAGCTTATCAGAAGCTCAGAAACCCAAGGATCACCTCTGCTAACCCTGCACTCCCAGCTCTCCACTGCCTACTGTGCTCAACTTGCACTCTTGCCAAACTGAGCCTCCCAACCCAGACTCTTTCCAGCTTCTCTCCAGAAAGGCAGCTGATAACAATAATGAGAACTCTGAAATGCCTTTTTTTTTTATCCAGTGACTTTTCCATTAGCCACATCACTAATCTCAAGATATTTGCCTTTCTTCCAAACAGCTAAATGATCCTTTGACCTATACTCTTTACCCCTGACCTTTTGTTTCTCTCTCCAAACAGCTACACATCCTTTCACTTGGAGGAGATCACAAGCACATCACCCAAGCACAAAATCCAGAGCTCTCCACAGCCTCCCTCCCCACACTGCATCCATCCCTGATCAAGCTGTGTAATTTTAGAGCCTGTCTGCCCATGCTCCCTGGGACCCACCAGCCTGGCAGGGACAGGAGATCGTATCTAGAGTCACACCCGCTTCAAGGACAAAAATTTCACCTGCCAAAGAACTACAACTGTTTGAAAAGGGCATCCCTAAAACTGACAGAAACACTCCTATTTTTGCTATATTTGCAGACCAGGATTTTCTAGAGGCACAAGCAGGTGCATTTTTACCTATGACCACAGCAGCTCTGCAAATACCCAGCACAGCAAGCATTTCCTGTACTCCACACCCATGTAACAGCTCAAGCAATCTCTGCCTCAATATAGAGAGGAAAATTCAGAAGTCTTCTCTGAAAGTGACTTTGAACCTTATTTTTCCTTCTTCTTCATCAAAAAGCTTTCCCCTATCAATACACTTTGGAAAAACTGTTAGAATGCCCAGCTGTCAGGGGTATGTGCATAGGCCCTTGTGCTCCCAAAACTGAGTGTGACCTTGTCCCAGTCCCCCTCAGATCACCTCCTCCACAGCTCACTGTTTTCACCTTCAGTCCTCTGCAGCCTCAACCAGCTCTGAACTGCTCTTCCCAGGGGACCAATTCCACTTTTCCCTCACAGGAAGATTTAACACAAAATAAAACTTCTCTCTTCTCCCCGGCACATTTTCAGGCAGGGAAGAACAGAGAAGTGACCCTTCCATAAAACCAAACCCCATATTTTTATTTTTCACTCTAGTCTATGGAAAAGACAAGGGAAGCCTGGTATTTAGCACAGATAAATCCCAACTTAGAACAGTGCCCTTTCTTAAAGTCAAGGGGAAACAGGGTTGTGATTTGAGTTATTGTCCCCAGGCACACTCAGCAGCTTCCAAGATCTCAGGAGCAGGTAATGGAGCCGAGTTTCCTCCCTGGCATCACCACACGTTCCCCCTGCGTGCCCAGAGCCATGAAACAGTAACAGGTTTTCTCACTACAATTATTTTTCTCACCATGGGGTTTCCTCACAAAAGGACAGGAACAAGGACACCCAAAGGCAAATGTGGACACGACTGCAGAGCTCATTCCCTGGGCACAGCCACAGTACCTGATTAGGTTTAGTCTCCCCATCTCTCCCTTACCAAAGGATTACGAGAAATGTATCTTCAAGCCCCAGATCTGGGTCGCTCCACTTCCTGAAACACAAACTTCAAAGCCAAATCAGACTATTCAGTGTTAATTAGGACTCACTTCTTCGTTGAAGGAAATGAAAGATGCAAACGAGCCCATGTCTGGGGCTGTGACAGGAGCCAAACCTCCATCCTCAGAGCAGGTGATGCCTACACTGCATACAACCACGCTGGTATTAATTTTCTTGTGTGTTTCTAACACAGTTAAGTAACAATTTTTGAAGCATGCAGCCCCTAGAAGCAACAAAAATTAGTCACTCCTGGATGTCCTGACTGCTTCCAAGACTGCACCTTAATGCCAGATTACACAGAATTACACAAACTCCGCATTAAAAAAACCCTCCCAGGACTTTGGGTGAAAAGGCCCGAGTGAAGATGAACAGCACCATTCCAACGCCAAGCTCCCGAAACAAGGACCCACAGAACAGCTCATCCACGGCTCTCCTCGAGCAGCATTACCCTCGCTTTTGTTTTCCTTTCTAACCCCGAGACTCTCTCGGGCTGAAGTCAGAAAACAACATGCCATTGTTCAAGCTTAATGAGTCAACGTTAATTTTCCCATTGTTTATTTAAACCCCCTTTCAAACAGCATCAGTGGCGTTAATTACGTCGAAATACTGATGTTTTGGCGGGGGGGCCGGGTTTGAGAAGGAAGAGGCGTTTTCCACATAGAAGGGGTCGCTGGCAGATGTTCGGACGGCGCGGAGCGGGTCTCGGGGGGAGTGATCAGAGCTCTCACCGCAGGATGGGTGCTACCCTCATCGCAGAGCTGGTTCCCTCACCGGGGAGGGCCCCAACCCCTCATGAGGGGTGGTCGGTCCCATCACTGGTGGAGGATTGATCCCCTCACCCTCTTCCCCCGCCGGTCCCTCCGCGGGGTCGCCCCCTCGCCGCCGCCGTCATAACACGCCGCCCACTGCCCACCGTGCCCGGGCCGCTCTCCCCTGCCGCGGGTCATCTTGACAGCCGGCCCCGGCCCCCGGCCCCGCGCGTTCCCCTCTGTGCCGCGGCGCAGCGCCAGGCCCACACACAAAGCCCCAGCAGTGGAGAGGAAGGCGGCAGAGCCCGGCCTAAGGGGCCGCGGCCGCGCGGGGCGGCGCAAGGGAAGTACCTGGAAATCCCTGTCCTCGTTGAAGCGGGAGAACCTGTCCGCCATTTCACGCCAGGCCAGCCCGGCCCCGCTCCGGCCGCCACCGCCTCCGCCCTCAGCGCCGCCCGCCAGCACCGCCCCCGCCGCACCGCGCATGCGCCGCCCGCCGATCACGTGCCCGGCAACGCGGGTCACGTGATCGGCAACGAGGCGGTCCCTCACGGCGGCGCCACCGCGTGGAGCGAAGTGGCTGCTGCAGCGAGACCCGGCGGGGCGGCGGCGGCAGGACCGGCCCGGAGACAGCGGCACGCCGGGAGTCGGCACACCAAGGGCGCGGAACCAGCTCGCACGGCCGGCCGCGCCCTCAGGCCTCCGCCGCGACAGATCACGTCCCGCCGAGCTTCGCTGCGCATCTGACTGCAGATGGCAGCGCGCATGCACGCCCCGGCGGCCAATGGGGGCGCGAGCGGCGTCACGCGCGCGCCCGACAACCAATGAGGGCCCGAGCAGCGCACGCGCTTGCCTAGCAGCCAATTAGGGCGCGAGCTGCAGCGCAGCGCGGGGTACCCTTTCCCGCCCCCTGCTGCGCGCATGTGTAAAGGCGTCACACGGCGAGGGCCGACCCGGAGAACGGAGAGCGCGAGCTCCGCTTCAGCCTTCCCGCTCTCCCACCCGAGCCAATGGGAGCTGCCCCAGTCGTTTGAGTGATGGTCGTGTGAGCCAATGGGAGCGCGGGCCTGTCACCGCTCCCGGTGTGCGCCACGGGGCCGTGCCGCCTGCTGGGGCGGCGCATGCGTAGAGCCAGCTCGGGGGGGCCGGGCGGGACGTGGCTGAGGGCAGCACGGACCCCTCGGCGCTGGGGACGGCCACGGGCCTGGGGTGAGCCCTGATGGGGATCACAGTAATCGCAACCAGCCCTGAGGTGGTGCCGTTATCAAATCCTGAGCCGGATGACGGTGCTCATAGCCAGCCCCGCGCTGCAGCCCAGGGCCAGACAGAGCCGTGCTCGTATCCCTGGCTTCTGCCCCAGCGTTCCGGCCGGGCTGCGGGGGCCTCTCCTCGCCCCTGAGTGGGAAGTGTGTGCTCGGCTTGTGCAGCCGCAGCCCTGTCCTTCTCTACAGTGGCACAGCAGCAGTGCCATGGGCAATACCGGGGACCTGGGGGCCTAGGTTAGGATCTGGAGTCTGGGTCTGGTTTTGGGATCAGGTCGGGTCTAGAATCTAGATCTGGGTCTGGATTTGGGGGGCAGGATTGGGGACTTGGGCGTGTGGGATGGGGTCTAGGGCTGAGTCTAGATTTGTGTGCTAGGGTTGTGTTTGGAGTCTGGGTCTGGATTTGAGGTCTGGGTGTAGGATTTGGGTCCAGGTCTCTGCTTCTCCATCCCCCAGCACAGCTGTCACCAGCTGTCCCTGAGCACAGTGCCGTGTGTCGCCGGCCCTCCGCCTGCCCTGACAGCAGGAAAAACGGATCCCATCTGTCTCTCCATTCATTCATTGCTTTCCCTCTCTGCCCGGGCCCTGCTGCCCTCTGCTGCCTGTCAGGGTCGCGTTCGGGACCGGGGCTGTCTGCAGTGTGTTCTCTGAGCCTCCATGTGTCACCAGACCTGTGCCTGAGGGGACACCTGTGCCCTGCGCAGTGAGGCAGTGAGTCCTGAAGCACTGCTTGTAGTTTGTGCTCCACGGGGTAGTTCTAGACTCGATTTGTTCCTACAGTGAGCTAGGCTGGCCTGTGCTGCCAGAACTCCTGACTGGAACGTGCTTCTCACTCATTAGGAGGGAATGCTGTGCTCAGCCTGCTGCCCCACTGCAGCAGCCCTATGGGTATTCCCCCAGGATATGCTGGAAATTAAAGCCTCTCAGGAAAGGGAGGTTGTGGATGTCCCCTTGGCAGTGTTCAAGGCAGGTTGGGTAAGGCCTTGAGCAACCTGGTCTAGTGGGAGTGACCCCTGCCCATAGAGGAGGGGTGGGACTAGATGGTCTTTAAAGTCCATCCCTACCCCTTAACATCCTATGGTTTGCTCTTGGAACCAGTCTTAAAGGTACAGAACATAATATCCAACACAAACAGAACAGACAATTTGGGGATACAAGCATCACAAAGTCACCCTAGGACAGGTTCTAATCTTGTCTCTCTCCTAGGACCAGGCAGCCCTGTGTGCTGAGAAGGGCTTGGTGGCTTGAGCTGGGACTTCTGCATTGCAGGGGGGCTGTGTTTCTGTCCGTTTCTTGCTGGGCAGAAACATGCTCGAATTTGCTCCTCATTGCCCTGAGAAAGTCCTGTTGATGCTGTGCCTGTCTTCTTTACTCAACTCCCTGCAAAAACCCCAGTGTCCCATGTCAGGTCTGTGGTCCCCTCCTTGTCCTCCCAAAGCATCCAGGTGGGTCCATATGGGCAGGACTGGACCCAGGCCCCCTGCCCAGGGAGCCCAGCCATACCATGTGGAGCAGCCCTCTGGGTGACTCAGTCAAATGTCCTGCAGCCCAGCCCACCCATGGGTCCCAGGTGGGCACCCTTAGGCCCAGTGCAGGGGCCGTGCCCAAACAGGGAGCTCCTGCCCCACCCAGGTGGTCACTGGACCCCCAGCCACCCCCTGGACCCCAATCACCATGAGGTGCTGGGCCAGACAGGGTGCTGCAAGGAGATGGGGCTATGTCAAGCCAGGTGGGATGAACCTGGAACAGGGAATGTGGGGACCCCTGGGGAGAGTGGCAGCTCCCCTGGCAGGACCCAGCTGTGCTGGTGTCCTTTTCCCCTACTCAACATCCCCCTACCCCAGTGGGTGCACAAAGCTGGTGCTCATCATCACCCATGGGTGGGGGCACCCAGCCCTGCAGGCCTGGTCTTTGGGAACCTGGCACTCCAGGGGTGCTGAGCTCAGAGCAGGAGTCCTGGGGCTGGGTGCCCACAGTGCTGCCCGAGGCCTCTCAGCCCTGCCTGTGTCACTTGGTGCCACAGGGGTGAGCTGGGACAGTCCCTGGGCTTCTCTGCCTGAGGTGTTCAAGGGGCACAGTGTTCCCAGGCCAGGGAACCCCAGACCCCGCATGGGCAGAGGCCCCTCACTGCAGGACCAGGAGTTGGTGCTGCATTTACCAGGGCCCCTCTTGTCTGGGGGGCCCTCTCTGGGCTGTGCTCCCCAGCCTTGCTGTGACAGGAGCAGGAGGGAGGTCAGGAATGAATGCCTCACCACTTGGCATGTCCTTGTGCCAGGGGCCTCTGCTGCTGGGAATGTACTCACCAGGACCTGTGGTGGTTGGGGGACACATCTGCCCCATTCTGGTGCCCTCTAGCCTGGAGGAACTGGCACAGGGACAGCTCTGTGTCCCACTGGGCACAGGGACAACTCAGTGTCCTTGTTGGGAACAACTTCATGCCACTGTCAGACACAGGGACAGCTCTGTGTCCGCACTGAGCACAGGGACAACTGTCCCTATTGGGCAAGGGGACAGCTCAATGTCCCTCTGTCAGCTCTGTGTCCCCACTGGGCAGTAAGTCACAGAGGTGACTGTCCCCAGTGGGCTGGGGACAGTTGGAATGCCTGTGTGACACCATGGAGTGTGACACTTCTAGTTGCACTGAGCCCACCCCTCCCTACAGGGGGATTTTGTTGGTGCCTGGGAACAGATGGGCACTCAAGGGACCCTGAGAGTCACCATGAGCCAGTGGCATGGGCTCACTGATGTCCCCACACCCAGCCCTGACACAGGAGGGTATAAATAGCAGCTCTATCACCTCCTGTCACATGCCCGGTGCTGGCAGGTCCCCTGCCCCCGGCTGGGGGCACAGCTGTTCCTGGGAGAGGGAGGGATGGCCAGGGGGCACCCCATCCCTCCTGCACTTCCACCACAGGGGTCACCCCACAGACCTGAAACAGTTCCTGGGGGACATCCAGGGTTCCAGGCTGTCCCTGTGGGGACATCACTGTCACTGCTCTGGGAACACAGACCCCAGCCCAGCATGGGGACAGAACGGAAATGGCTGTACTATGCCCACCCCCCCAGTGTGGGGTCCCTGTGCCAAATTGCCAGCTCCAGATGCTTTCCTGGGGACTTAGAGGGCACTTTCAACCCCAAAGCAGAGCAAAAAAGGGAAATTTGTGCCCATTTCCCCCCCTCCCCCGATCCCATGCACTCCATGGGCAGAAATGGTCACTGCGGTCCAGGGCAGCTCTAAAAATACCCAAGCCCTGACAGTGACAGCTGCGGCCGAGCCAGGGGGACCCGCAGGGGGGCCGGGGCTGCCAGCCCCGGGTGTCCCCTCCCTGCCGGGACAGCCCTTGGCGCTTTCCACACACAAGCTTTTCTCCATTTTGGGGACCCCCAGGGTCCCGCCCCGCTGCCCCGGTGTCCCAGCGGGATGGTGCCGTGGGGCAGTGGCTGCGTGCCCACCGTGCCCACCCTGGCCCCGCGGCCTGGCCGGCGGCACGCGGCCGTCGCGGCACGGTGGCTGTGGCGCTCGCTGTCCCCCGGCCTCCCCGAAGCCCCTAATCCATCTCTCGCAGCAGGAGATGCCTAAGCTGCCTTTTCATGCCGGCTCCTCCGCGCGCGGGCTCGAGCGCTCTCAATGCCGGCGCTGGCAGGAGATGTGTCGGACAAGCTGAGGGGATCCCTCCCCCGCCAGCAAGGTCAAGGTGTGCTTAAGCCACTTTCCCCGCGCCCGCCCCTGTGGGCTCTGTGCCCCGCCGGCACCGGAGGTGGCTTTGGGGGGATACCCCGGCTTTGGGGGCTCACCACCCCGAGGGATCCAGGCAGCCAGACCATATTGTAGGGGGGGGGCCTCATCCCCCAGCTCGTAACAACCAGTCTCAGGGTCACCCACCAGCCCCCTGATCCAGCTGGGGACCCTCTGTGGTCCTTGGCTAAAGCTGTGCCCACTGCCTACCAGGTTGCCCCCGGGGCAGGTGCACCCCAGGGCTGTGCTCACCCCACACACACACCAGGGTTCATCTCTGCCCCCAACCCCCCTGGGCTGGGCTGCTCACAGACCCCTCCCATGCACGGAGCCATTGCAGACCATCAGACCGACCAGTTCAGACCAGTGCAAACCAGGCCTGAGCACTAGTCTCCCTAGCCCACAGGATAGGGATCATGCGTGTGTGTGCACACGTGTGTGTGTGTGCACTTGCATGTCTGTGTGTGTGTCACTCGTGGGTTTGCTCATGCCCAGGCACACTGAGGCCCCGCAGTGCCCATGCTCACGACCCTGTGTCACTCCTGTTCCCTTGGTGACAGACCCCCGTCCTCTGCTGGCACCTCGCACCCGCCGCCAGCCAGGGCCTTTGTGCCTGGTTTTAATTAGAGGCTCTTAAGTGTGAAACAAAGCCAAGGGCAGGGCCGGGGGCCCTTCCCTTCCTCTGCGCTCCTGGGGGACCCCCGAGGGCCCCATCCTGCCTGGCATCGCCTGCCACAGCCCCTCCATTCCCCACTTCTGTTTTGCCATCCTCAACCCTAAGGGACGCTTACTTGGAAACTGGTGCTTAGTGCCCCCTCAAAATACTGCCGTTCAGAGTGGTGCTGGCCACCAGCCCTGCATGGGGCCATGCACAGGGCCTGTGCCAGATGTGGTGCCACCCCCAGTGTCACCCTCAGGGCAACCTGTCCCCAGGGAGGAGGCTCAGTGGGCCTGTGGCTGCGCTAGGGTGCTGCTGGGTGTGACATGGGTGTTCCCAGCTGTGTCCATCCCTGCCTTTGGTGGGTGCAGGGAGGACCCCACAGGCACCCTGGCACCTCATGGTACTGAAGGAATCCCAGGGATGGGAGCTGCATGGGCACCATGTCCTGCTCCACGAGGGACACAGGAGCCACCTATTGGAGGCAGTAGTACCCATGGGCCTTCCCCTGGGGACCCTTGGGTGCTGGGAGCAGGGGACTGTCAGCACTGGGTGCCCACCAGCATCCCCCAGTGCTGTACTGGGATGAAGTGAGAGTGAAGAGGGGGGGATTGGGACTCCTAGGTGCCCCCTACCCTGAGCAGCTCTGTGAGGACATGAAGGGCAGCTTGGGGGAAGAGCTGGGTTTGGCCCCATACTCCCAGTAAAGCCCAGTCTGGGCAGCACCCACTGGGTGCAAGAGTTGGTCCCTGTCTTCAGTGTCCCCTCCACCCAGGACACCAACCCCAGAACCCCCTGGGAAGTTTTGGGGAGGGGGAAGCACCATCTACTCCCCCTCATGCCCCTGGCAGGGCCTGGGGATGGGGCTGGGAGCCTGGTGACAGGGACATGTGGTATCAACAGGATTCCCTAGCCACCCTNAGTTTTGTTCCCTGATGAGGGTCTCCAGCGGGTCCCAGTCTCTCCTAGCGTGTGTCAGTCCCTCCAGTTTGTCCCGGTGCCCCCCAGTGTATGCTTGACTCCCCGGTGTGTCCTGTGACCCCCCTGCGTCCCAACACTCTCAATGTGTTTTGGATGCCCCTGGATGGCCCTGCTGTGTCCCAGTGTCCCCCCCGCAGTGTGTTCCAGTGTTTCTCCAGTGTGTTCCCGCCCCCCCCAGCATGTCCTGGATCCTCACAGTGTGTCCTGGTTCCCTCCAGGCATATCCCCGTCCATCCCTGCCAGTGTGTCCCGGTCCCCCAGGCCTCTCCCACTGCCCTGCCAACAGAGGTTCCCTTCACCACAACCCCAGCTGTGGTGGGAGGTGAGGGATTAGAAGGGGAGGTGGTGGGGACAGGGTGCAGGATGTTTCCCACCACCCGCCACTGATTTGGGGACACCCCTGGCTGTGCAGTGGCCTTCTGGGGGTGCAGCGCCCCAGGGTGGCCATGGGCAACCCATGGGGTGGTGGCCCTGCCTGGCTGACACCTGGGGACAAGGGATGTTGGAGTCAATGCACGCTGTTCTGGAGGTCTCCAGTGGGGCACGGGAGCTAATCCTGCTCCACTGCACCCTAAAGTGGGACCTGGGGACAGCGGGGGACTCCCTGCACTACGTCAGTGGGGATGTGGATCTTAGGCTGGGGAGAGCAGCCCCAGACGTGGAGGGTCACGGTGGGGGGGTTAGGGGTCATGAGCAGTGCAGAGGACGCAAGGGGGGCACAGGAGACGCCGAGGGGGCAGAGAACATGGAGGGAGCACAGAGGCCACAGCAGGG